>QEOT01007115.1:159512-179776 GCA_003123785.1 Pterocarya stenoptera | reverse complement strand
GAGAATATGTATATTTGGGTGCGTGATGGAGGTGTTTTGTTTTGGTTTGATAAGTGGTTGTCTAGTGGCATACTCGCAGCTATAGCTTCTAATATTACTTTCTCGCAGTTAAAGGTTAAGGAGTGTTGGGTGAAGGATGTGTGGGATATGTGGATGCTAGAGGAGTTGGTGGGTTCCAACCAGGCGACAAAAATTATTTCTGAGGTACTTGGTGGTCAAGAAGGGAGGGACTTGGTGTTATGGTATCCTAGCCATGATGGACGCTTCTCTACAGCAAGTGCTTGGGAGGTGATACGAGTTAAGGGTCCTCAACTAGAAGGGATGGAGTGGATACGGAATAGTTTGCTACCAAAAAACATTTCAGTGTATATGTGGAAGGCAAGGTTCAACTGTCTTCCGGTGGATGCAAGAGTGTAGTTCGATGGCATCCTTTTGGCCTCTTGGGTAATGTTGGGTAATGTTGAGGATAGAGACCACATACTATGTTTGAGTGAGGTGGCTCAGGCAATATGGAAAAGGGTAGCGCAAGTTTTAGGGGTGAGTTGCATGCACGTAGGAAGCTAATGGGTGAGAGTTTGTTGTTGGTTCCACTACTCAAAGAGATCATCACAAAGAGGGATGCTAATTGGTTTAATGCCCTGTTTGATCTCTTAGAGGTTGTGGCAGAGATGTTGCTATGCTAGAATGGAAGGGAAACTTGAATCCATTGATGTTGTTTGGATGTCGGTAAAGTGTTGACTGTGGCAATTTTCTGGATCAATGTCGAAGATGGGTGTAATTTCTACTGTAGACCGTATGATCCTTTTAGAACTAGACATACCTGTGCGTGAAGCCATANACTCAAAGAGATCATCACAAAGAGGGATGCTAATTGGTTTAATGCCCTGTTTGATCTCTTAGAGGTTGTGGCAGAGATGTTGCTATGCTAGAATGGAAGGGAAACTTGAATCCATTGATGTTGTTTGGATGTCGGTAAAGTGTTGACTGTGGCAATTTTCTAGATCAATGTCGAAGATGGGTGTAATTTCTACTGTAGACCGTATGATCCTTTTAGAACTAGACATACCTGTGCGTGAAGCCATAGTTCGAAGTGCTGAGATTATTTCATGGAAAAGGACAATGAATGGATGGGCTAAGCTGAATGTGGATGGTTCATGTAAAGGTAATCCAGGAAGCTGTGGTGGGGCATGTGTTTTGAGAAACGATAGAGGGTCATTGTTCGCAGCTTTCTCTACAAAGTTTGGCTTTGGTACTAATAATGAAGATGAACTTTGGGTGCTCATTTGTGGATTGTTGCTTTGTAGGGAGTTTTGTATTTGCAAAGTTGAAATTGAATGTGATTCGACTTTGGTGGTGCCGTGGCAAAGAAATAAGTTGTGCACGGTTTGGTATTTGTGCAATTTTTGGAAAGAGCTTCTAAAGACACTTCATGGTTTTGATTTCACGATCTCTCATCAGTTTAGGGAAGGCAATAATGTTGCAAATTTCCTGACAAGGCAAGAGGAGGAAGGGATGAATTGTACAAATGTGGGTTCCGATGATTTACCCCACCATGTAGAGGTTTGCTTAGGTTGGAATATCTTGGTTTGCCTAGTACTAGGCCTTAATTTGTTGCTTGACGGGTTTTGGTTTTGTGTTTGTTTAGCCTTGATTGTTTAAAGTTTTCCTCAACCAAAAGTGAGGGTTTGTTTTAATAAAGTTTGGAGGTGCTATCCTCCTCTAAAAGAAAAATGCAATAAGCTGAACATATCAAGGCGGATTGTCATCTGCTAAAGAAAGATCGAAATGAGGGCAACAAAGCAATGAAAACTACATGGAATGATAATTCAAGTACGTCAGACAACGAAATAAGTAATGGCGAATCAACAAATTTTTGTCTTATGACTAAAGATGACCTTAAAGTAAAAAATATTTACAATATTGAAAATCCTTCATATGAGGAATTACAAAATGTTTTGGAAAAAGTCTATGAGGAACTTGAGAAATTGGGAATCAAATATACTACTTTGAAAAAGAAAAATTTTTCTTTAACAAATGATATTCATGTTTTAAGAAAAGAAAACATTGTTTTGAAATATGAAAATCATGAGTTGAAAAAGAAAGTGATTGATTTAGAAAAAATTGTTGAAAATTTTATAAACAGAAAAAGAAATTTTGAAAAACTTATTGGTAGTTATAGACGTGTTTTTGACTAGGCAAGCTTGGCGTACATGCCAAAACAAAAATATAAACCTTATACAAAATTCTTTGATAATACTTCTCGATCAAAATCCAGTATTCAAATTTTTTTTAATAAAAGTAACTTTTTCAAAGAAAGATACTATTACAACCAATCAAGTTCTTCATATACGTTACATGTTATTTACAATTTTTGTAATAGAAATTGTCATAATTATTATACTTGTCATATTAGAAGAAAACATACACAGACTATTAGGGCCATATGGGTACCTAAAAATCTTGTTTTTTCTAATACTAATAAATGAAGGACCCAAAGAACTTGGGTACCAAGAAAGATCATTTTAATTATTTTTGTAGGTATGCATGAAGTCCCCCATAGCAAAAGCAAATGATTTTTAGATAGTAGATGTTCAAGACACATGACAGGAAACAAGACTAAGTTTATTAATATTACATCTAAAGAAGAAAGACACGTGATATTTGGAGACAACTCGGAAGGGAAGATCGGTGGGAATAGGTAAACTTGGTAATGACTTTTCTCTCATAATTAAAGAAGTTCTGCTTGTTGAAGGTCTAAAGTATAATCTTTTGAGCATAAATTAATTATGTGATATAGGATTTATAGTTACTTTCAAAATGGATAAATGCATTATTTTGAACGATCATGATTGTAATGTTTATTTTATTGCTTTTAGAAACAACAATGTTTATACAATCAAATTTGAAAAAATGAACACACAAGATTCTATTTGTTTTTCAGCTCAAAATGAAACTAGCTGGATATGGCATAGAACACTAGGTCATGCCACATGGAATTTATTTCCAAAGTTTCAAAATATGATTTTATGAGAGGTTTACCAAAGGAAAATTTTCTTACCGACAGAATTTGTGATGCAAGCTAGTTTGGTAAATGAACAAAAATTTCTTTTAAAATCAAGAAATATATTTCCACTACTAGACCACTACAACTGATACACATGGATCGTTTTGGACCAAACAGAGTCGCAAGTTTAGGAGGAAAATATTATGCATTTTGTTATTGTTGATGATTTCTCTATATATACTTTGGTCATCTTTCTTACTCATAAAAATGAGGCATATAATGCGTTTACCAAACTATGTAAGGGAATTCAAAATGAAAAGAGCAACACTATTTCAAGTATCCAAAGTGATAGGGGAAAGTGTTTGTTAATAAATATATTGAGATTTTTTGTGATGAAAATGATTTTATGCATAATTTCTCTACTCCTCGAACTCCTCAACAAAATGAGATAGTAGAGAGGTAGAATAGATATCTTCAAGAGAAGGAAAGAACAATGCTCAATGAGAATAACGTGCCTAGTTACTTTTGGGCTGAAGCAGTAAGTACTATATGTTATGTTATAAATAGAGTTATCTTAAGGTCTAAGTTAGATAAGACCCCCTATGAGCTTTGGAATGGGAAAAAACCCAACATTGTTACTTTCATATATTTGGATGCAAATGTTTCATTTTGAAGGGCAGAGATAATTTAGGCAAGGTTGGTCCAAAATCTGAGGAAGGTATCTTTCTCGGGTATTCTACTAATAGTAAAGCCTATAAAGTCTTCAATAAAAAGATTTTGACTGTACAAGAATCTATGCATGTAGTGTTTGATGAATCTAATCCTCTACTTTCCAAAAAATCTGTTGATGAAGAAATAGAATATATAAAAAATATGAAGAGTCTCAAACTGAACAAAGAGAACATAATAGAGGAAGTCCAATATGGAGACATCAGGAAAGATCATCAAAACTTAATGCAAGATGCAACCAAACAGTGAAAATTTGTGAAAGATCATCTAGTAGAACAAATTCTAGGAGAACCTTCATGAGGTGTAAGTACTCAATCATCTCTTAAAAATATTTGCAATCATACTGCTTTTCTATCTCATATTGAACCCAAAAATATTGGTGAATCTTGGATTCTAGCTATGCAATAAGAGCTAAATCAATTTGAAAGAGATGATATTTGGACACTTGTTCCTAGACCCAAAAATCATACTATTATTGGAATAAAATAGATTTTTAGAAAGAAAAAAGATGAGTATGGAGTCATCACTAGAAACAAGGCTCGACATATAGCTCAAGGTTTCAATCAAGAAAAATGAATCAATTATGATGAGACATATGTACCAGTCGCAAGATTAGAAGCTATGCGAATGCTACTTGCACATTCTTGTTATAAAGATTTCAAACTTTTCTAAATGGATGTTAAAGGCACTTTCTTAAACGGCTTTCTAAATGAAGAGGTATATGTTGAGCAACCTCCAAGTTTTGAAAATCATATTTCTCCAAGTCATGTTTTCAAGCTCACAAAGGCATTATATGGACTCAAACAAGTTCCTAGAGCATGGTATGAAAGACTCAGTAGTCTCTTAATTGAAGAAAGGTTTTTCAATAGGAAAAATTGACAAAACCTTTTTTATTAAACAAGAAAAATGATAATATTCTTTTGATTCAGATTTATGTGGATGATATAATACTTGGTGCAACTAATGAAAAAATGTGTGAAGTTTTTGCTAAGATTATGCAAGAAGAATTTAAAATGAGCATGATAAGAGAACTTAATTTCTTTCTTGGATTGCAAATCAAGTAAGCAAAAAGTGAAAAATTCATTAATCAGTCAAAATATATCAAAGAATTACTCAAAATGTTTGGGATGTAAGGTGTGAAGGAAATTGGAACACCAATGAGCTCATACACCAAACTTGATAAAGATGAAACCGCTAAACCAGTTGACTTAAAGGTATATCAATGTATGATTAGTAGTCTATTATATTTGATAACCAGTTGACTGGATATTATGTTTAGTGTATGCTTAGGTGCATGTTTTCAATCATCTCCAAAAGAGTTTCAATTGACTGCAATTAAGCGCATTCTTAGATATCTTGGTTGTACAATTGACCTAAGGTTATGGCATCCTAAGGACACTTCTTTCGATCTAATCAGCTACTTATATGCAGATTATGCTAGTTGCAAAGTTGATCGAAAAAGAACTTGTGGAACATGTCATTTTTTAGGTCATACAATTGTTTCAGGGTTTAGTAAAAAGTAAAATTTTGTTGCATTATTTACTTCTAAGGCAAAATATGTTGTTGCTGGTAGTTTTTGTACTCAAGTTCTTTAGATAAAGCAACAACTTGAGAATTTTAAGCTCATGTACAATCACGTTCTAATCAAATGTGATAATACAAGTGCTATAAATATTTAAGAAAACCCAATACAACATGCTAGAGTTCACAAGCACACACGATCAGTTGGCAAACATTTTCACAAAACCTCTACTAGAAGATAGACAGCGCATTCTTAGATATCTATTAAATATTTTAATTTTATTATCTCAATGACTTACAAAAATTTGAGACTTTTAACCTCATTTTTCAAGCGCTTTTGATCTTCATATATCAACATGTTATCCTTATCTAAAGGATTAGGCAGTCAAAATGAAGAGACAAGCAAGGATTTTAAATCCTTATTCTCCTACTTTAAGTCTCCTATTTTTTTGGTAGACTTATGAACAAGTCATTGAGGTACATAAATCTTATCGTTAAGCTTTTCAACATCACGAGTTTTGGACTGCAACTATTGGGAAAATACGACAATAGATGATTAGTATCGAGTACTGATACTCACAAGTTCATAAATAGAGTCATTATCTAACTTATTAGTCAGATCACTCTCATGCTGCATCATGGAACCTATGATAGATGCAGAAATAACTTGTGACTAAGGTGAAGAATACCTCATATATTGATAACGAAGATTATTGAAAGAAGATTGATAAGCCATTGAAAATTTGTAGAGTGAGAATGCATATGAATTATAGAGATGTGAAGAAGATTTTGATATAAATTAGATGAAGCTGAATACCGCTTTTATAGAGATAGAAATAAGAAGAAGACACAAACTATCATCTCTTCAAATCTTACTTAGTCAAGATTATAAAATATGCTGGATGCATATTGTTAAAAAGTTATTGTGCTAAGCCAGTGAGATAAATAGTAGGTTGCCCCTATTTTCTCTTAAATGCTGAACATCTACTATTATCTGCTGATGTTGACTTTGTATTTGAACTCTCTCTCATTCTAGCTCCTCTATTCATGGTTACAGGTCACGAGCATATCAGTCTGCAAATTTTTTCAACTCCTTGTTTTCTTGCTTTAACATTTTATTCTTTCTATTTTTATTAGCAAGCTTTTGATGCAATTCAAATATTTGATTGTTAAGCCAATCAAGCTCACTCACCTTTGCTAGTCTCCTCCGAGACATGGTCGTAATAGAGGCGACATATTGATCAGTGAGAGTTCTTGATTCTGCAACAACCTTAGAATCAATCTTACCAGAAAAATGCATCTTTGCTCCTATTAAGGGGTTGACAACCTCATGAGAGAAAATGAGTGGTTGAGGCATAAAGGGCTTTATATTCAAATCTGGAACATTAATAGAAGAAAGTTTCTCGGCCATACTATCATTATGGATAAACAAAAACTAGGTCAAGAAGCAATCTGAAAATTGTTTTCATGAGTATCCGATGGGTGAAAATGGTCTTTTTTAAATAGAAATCTAGAGCTTTCAAATCTTTGCATAAACCAGTTTGTAAAAAAGATCAAGTGGATTTGAATCTTTTTCCACACTCAGTCGATAGGGCTAGGCCTCACAGCTTTACAACACTTGTCGGGACCCGAGCAGCTCCAATTATTCAGCTATTCACAGTTTTTACTAACGCATTGTTTTCATCAGTTCATTGGTTACTATTGTTCTTTTTTAATGATGCCAAATAGGGGGAGAAGCTTTAGACTAGAAACTTAACATGTTCTTTCCAATGCTTTATTTAAATTAACATTCTTTGAATTATTAAGCTTGTTATATATGTTTGAAATTATATTTATCTATTGCTTGAAAAACTAACACACATTCTCAGGGGGAGCTTAAGTATCACTACAGGTCTCAGACTTCTACTAAGTATTTATCATCATAAAGAATTAGAGATTATTGAACCCAAGGTTTCAAGTTTGATATAATTATATATTTACATATGGATTTTGATTATAACAAACGAATTCAAGCATAAAAGAGTCTCAAGCTTAAGTTGTCTACATAATAAAGCCAAACACATCAATAAACCAAGTATGAGCAAGAAATGAAACAAGCTCACAAATAAAGCTCTTAAAGTAATTTTGTACACCTCCTAAAAGATTTAAAATTGGATTAAGACTCAAAATTAATCTTTTGGCATTGAAAGAGAACTAATTGTCATCTTTCACATGTGCCTGCTTGGTTTGAAAACTTTGAAAAGTGATTGATGTTCTTTTTGACGTATTAAAAAGGTAGATGATTTTGTTTGAATATTTTGAAAAATAAATAATGTTCCTTTTGTCATATACAAAAAGTAGAAGATTTTGTCAGAAAAATTTGGAAAGTGAATGATGTTGTCTTTGACAATTTCAAAAAGGAGAAACTTTTATTTGAAAATTTTGAAAAGTAAGTGGTGCTCCTTTTTTACATGTGAATCCTTTTAAATTTGAAAATGAAGTCCCATATGCCTATAAATAGCTCAATTGAGATCTTCAAATTTGCAACAAGAGCATACACAGATCAATTGCAAACTTTACAACATTCATTCAAAGCTTTCAATCTCTCTTCTCTAAGCATTAAGCCTTTACCCTTATTCATTTTGAGAGACATATATAGTTTGTGCTTTACTGTTTTCATTTCAGTCATTGAGGAGTGTTCTCTGATAACCTACACACTATCAGCACTTGGTGTGTATAACCCTTGTGCATGTAGAGGTGTTCTATACAAGAAATAGTTAAATCACCATGTGTAAGGTGATTGTAAATGTAGAGGGTGTTCTACACAAATTCTTTGTAGCAATACTGCTCAAAGATATAATAGGTTTCTATCTCCACCTGAATCAGACTAAATAGTGAATTTAGAAATCCTCAAGGGGTAGCATGAGGCGAGGACGTAGGCAGTGGGGCTGAACTTCGTTAAAATACTGAGTTTGCGTCTCTCTTACCCTTACCCTTACTCTTTGTATTTATTATTATTTTGTATTTTGTTCATATTTCATATTGTGTATTTGGTTTATAATTATTAATTTTACACAATTCACCCCCTCTTGTATTAGTCATCTGGGCATCAAAGGCCATGCTTCAACCCAACACATATAACATAAATATTCCAAATTTTCACCATTTTCTTCACATCGCCCTACACTTGAATGTTGCTTCTGCAATGGGATGGTGGAGGTCCTTTGCTAGCAACAAGAGATTTTCTATCTCAACTCTCACTATTTTGATCAATATATTTGCAATGTTATTGTTGCCATGGCCATCAAGAAACAAAGAAAGGCTACGGTACCTCCATTGCCACCAGATTCCCGTGGCTTGCCAATAGTCCGGTACCTTCCGTTTATAGGTACATAACTTCATAGGAAATCTGAGCAACTGTGTGGGATCTAGTGCCCCATCTATAAGGTTTGCTTGCAAATAAATTGTGCATTGTGATTAGCTCACCCTCGCTAGTTAAAGAAGTTGTTCATGACCAAGACGCAATATTTTCCAACAGTGATTGTAAAATTGTTGCACGTATGTACTATCACATACAAGGGAGCCGATATTACTTTTCCTTGAATGGTGTTGACTGGAAGATGTTGCGGAAAATGTTTGTGAGAGAGATGCTAAGTCCAGCAAATCTTGATAGTACCTTGGGTTTACGGAGAGAATAAGTAAGGTACACCACTAGAAATGTGTAGGACAAAAAAGGCACCCCTATAGATTGAGGGGAACTGGCATTTGTAACAATGATGAATGCCATCATGAACATGT
This sequence comes from Pterocarya stenoptera, assembly GCA_003123785.1. NCBI lineage: Eukaryota > Viridiplantae > Streptophyta > Magnoliopsida > Fagales > Juglandaceae > Pterocarya > Pterocarya stenoptera. The sequence goes on along the minus strand of QEOT01007115.1, from coordinate 170,745 downwards.
TGTGTGGTGGCACGCTACATGGGGCTAATTTTGGAGCAAATTTCGAGCATATCTTTATGGAATTATTGATCATTCTCGGAAGACCAAATGTTTCAAACCTTTTCCCGACTCTAGCAAGTCTTGATTTCCAAGGGATCAGAAGAAAATCAAACAAGATTTCCCGCATTGACGGAGTACTTAAGTATGCCATTGACAAATTGATCAAGAGTTTGGCCAAGGCCAAAGAAAAGGGAATGGGAAAGACAGGACAAGGGGCCTTTTTGCAAGTTCTCTTGAAATTAAGGGAGCAAGACGATGGTGCACCATCAATGAGCATGACCCAACTCAAGGCCGTGGCTTTTGTATGTCTATATATGTATCCCTTTTTCTACTTTTTTGGTTCATTACTTTAGAGCCAAACATGAGGGGTTGAGTTTTCCATTTATAACTTTAACTAATTTATCGACATCCAAACTTTGTTTTGGTTTGTTTGTTTTTCTTTTTCAATTTTTAGTTCAAGTGATCACCTTACTCTTGTTTAAATAGGACATGTGCTGTCTCGATACCATGTCGGAATGGATGATGGCAAGGTTGTTGTAACATCTAGAGATAATGAAAAAGGTCACCAAAGGAGATATCTAAAACAAAAGACGTGGTAGGAGTTAGAATATTGATAATTATTAAGAACTAGCCATGTTTTCAATCAAATGGTTTTACTAAACTTAGTGACCTTTCTTAGCTAAGGTCGTGGCCTATTCCAAGGCAAGACACCTTATATGATGGTGTTTATTAGGCATAGCCATGGCATGTGTTTGATATCAACCTTCAAGGCTATTACTTATGCTAAGTGATCATGCTTACTTCTTAGGTTAAAATCTAAGTGTGCACCAACTATTTGCATGAAATTCATATACTCATAAGTGATTAAATCAAAACCTAATTGATACTAACCTCTTTATGCCAAATAACTCAATGCATTAAAATCAATAGTAACCTCAAGATAGGAATGATGATCAACCCAAGACAGTGCATGTTGTAACTAGATTTTTAACCTTATAACCATGGCATACGAAACACTTATGATACTATCATCAAGATCTATTGTGAACATGCACCTTCACGCTCAACTCAACATGCTTTACTCATGAATTATCAAGACACAAGGGATAGATTACTCACAATCTTGGAGGTTCTCCTACAAGCACTCGGCTAGGGCTCTTTCTTCACCTTTTTTTTAAGCTCTTTCTTTCTAACTCACTCAATATTTTGTAAGTGGTGTGAGGTGAAGTGAGGTAGGAAGGGTTGTATTTATAGGCTTTCTAAGGGGTGGATGATCACTCAAAACACACCATTTACTATGGTTCACCCGATTACTCACTTTAGCTACAACCATGGTGGTTTCGTCTAGGTTAACTTGGAGCTTCGTCATTAGTTTCTTGTGTGCAGCTCGGGAATCTTAGGGTCTATGATTTCTGATCTTGTGGGGGTGTGGGATGCAAGAAAGTTTTAGAAAACAAGTTCCCATGACTTGGTTGCATTTGTAATTGGTTACATCATTGTTTTCGCAAAAAAGTGGCCTTCCATTGCTAGTTTCTTTCAACTAGGTTAGTTTCTTGAGTCTAATGGATGAAGCATAATCCCTCCATTGAGTAAGAAAGAGAAGAGGGTGAGGGACACTTGTCTTGAAGATGGAAGAGGTGGAAGAGGAAGGGATGAGTTGGTGTTTGCCGAGATGAACCACTTGCATTCATCAATGATCTACCTAATCTTCCTTCACTTCCATGGGGTCAAATTGAAGTTTAGGTGTCGTGGGATGGAAGAACGCTATGGTTTCTTCATCCATGCTTGGGGATCACAAAGGTAGTGTAGCAATAGTGAGTGGTTTGGAAGGAAGTTCATCATTGTGATTCAACTAGGGGGCTAGGCTATAGTTCCTTCTTTGGTTGGGTCTTAGGGATTTCTCCTATGATTCATTTTTGCATATTTGGTTCCTCCATCAATGCTCTCTATTAGAGTTGAGAGGCTTAAGAAAATCTTCCCAACTTTTGACTCAAATTGTTGGTTCTATCATAGGGGTACCTGATTGTACTATTTTGGCTTTGTGTGGGGTGCAAGTTGTTTGACATGATGCTAGGAGGTTTGACATGAGTTGGGTTCTCTCATACATTTGTTGTGGTGAGAATATCTGCAAGTGTACAGAATCATAACAAATAGTAAAGTGTTTTAAACAAAACAGATGTCGAATCCCACAGGAAATAATTATGCTATTGAGTATTGAAATTTACTAAATTAATTACTATTTGGAAAACTGAAATTTGAAGAATAGATTATCTAAATTAAACTGACGACAATAGCATTAAAATTAAGATTTTAAAGATAATAAGAATAGATCTAAAGTGTATGATTTCACCTAGTAAATCCCCACATAATTTATTCTTCCTTGTTATAAAATTTCAATTATCCCAAGTTGATGGTAAAAATCCCCTAACTATTCAATATTTTCTCTTGAACAATACTAAAAATATTTTCAATTAATAACTCCATATCTCTATGTGAATTTAATTAATTGGAGACTCATTAAGTTCTTTGGATTTTTTTTTAAATCACACTAATCGCGGTAAAGTATCTTTACTTTCGCCCAACTAATGGTGCCTTAATCCTAGAGTTTTAATCACAAATCACATCTCGGTCTCATTGCAATTTAATAGATCAAACAATAATTAGATAGAAAATTGCAAGTATTAAGAACAATGAATAAATACTCAATCATGAAAATATTGAAAATACAATAATTTAGAATATAAATTGTGTGTTCAATGCTAGACTACATCAAAGCTCTAAAAAATAAAATTAATTCCTAACAAAATTGAAAAAAAAAGAATAAGACTAGTGTTCTTCGTTAGAGTCGGTTGATGAAGCATGTGGCTCTCGCCTCTACCTTTCAGATCAGCCTCCTCGAATGAAATTTAAAGAATAAACTCTAGAATATTTTTACTCTAATATTCAGACTCTCAAACTCAGACTCCCTTCCTCTATTCATCCCACAAGACGGGATTAAATAGATATCAAAACTCAAATCCGAAAACAAGATAAATGCGGCTATAATCTAGCCTAAAAATCTGAAAAATAGTTTCTAAATATAAATGTTCACATAAAAGAAATTATCCCAAGAATAACGGAATTATCTAGAATGAAAGATTTAGTAATAAGCAGCTTGATCTACGGAGTTCGGGAAGATTTGGTGGTCCGCAAATTGATTGTGGAACTCAGAAGAATCCCACCGTGTATATGCCGTGTGTGCTGAATGTAACGGGTGTGGAGGTCACAAAATAACGCGCGTGGAGAGGTAAAATATCCCACTTCTCGCCTAACTCTTGCCGCCATTGAGTCTCCTCAACTCTCTTTAGATCTCGCAGCCTTTCGGATTTGGATCCGTAATCTCTTCTTTTGAACTAAAATGCTCTCCTTTCGCACAAATCCAAGAAAAATATATAGAAATAAAATAAAATCAATAGTATTAAAGAAAAAATGACACTTTTTATAAATAAAAGAGTAATAAAAATACATAAAAATCACATTATCAACATTGAAGCCAACATGTCTAGAGTCTATTTTGAGAAGATGAGGCGTTGGTAACAAGTAGAAGGTAGACAAATTCTGATTTGATACTAAGAGTGTCAATCTGGCCGTATATATAGGGTCTTTTGGTGTTTGCCTCTTCAATTCTTGACTAATGACTTCGTGGGGCCAACATAAATCTGAATATTTGGAAGCTTCCTTCTATTTGCTTCGGGACAAAGACTATAGGTAGGGGAAGTGTCTTCATTTATCTATTGGTTGTTGTGTCGGTCCGAATGAGCCTTGTAGTGTTTATGTCATATGGGCGTGTCCTTCATGTGTGTCATCCTATTGTCTTTTTACATATTTCAAGTTCCTAAACAATTTAGATGATAGGGCTAAGTTTGTGGAGCAAATTTCTAATAGATTTGGTGTAACACCCCATATTCTAGTATATTATTATTGAAAGATTATTTTAATTAATTTAGAAATTGGTTCTCTTGTTTTAAAGTTATGGGAGTTTTAGAATATTATTTTAGAATATTTTTAAGTTGAAAAAATTATTTTTAATGTGTTTTCTTATTATTAATTACTGTTTTGGCATTTAAACTAATCTTTAATTTAAATTATTTTGTTTATAGGTTTGAAAATTATTATTGTTTTATTTAAGCCTTTTTGCTGCGTTTAAGTTATTTTAATTAAATTTATTGTTTTAAAATAATTTTCGTTGGATCATTTCTGTGACCCAAGACGTAAGAATTGGACCTCATTTTTTTCCCCATCTTTTCTTTTCCTCTTTTCTTTTTCTTCTTTTTCCTTTCTTTTTCTCTTTCCTCCTTATTTCTCTCCCCCTCCGTGCGTCTTTTTTTTCCACCAGTAGTGCCGCCGTACACCATCCATGTCCAGCACCACCCCTTCCACTGCCTTCCCCGGCCGCCCGCTACCCCACCCAAACCGCGCGGCCTTTTGTGCTCGCACGCCGCCGTCCGGCCACCTCTGGCCACCACTTCTTTACCACTTCATCCTCGGCATCCCAGCGACCCAAAGGACCCATCCTCGGCCCCGATCCGTCACCGGTGAAGCCCAGCCAAGCTCATCTCCGATTTGCCCCTTTTGGCCTTAAACCGCCCCTTTTCGCCGCCACCCATGGCGAAAGGCCACCACCATTAACTTTACCGACCTTCCTAGGCCCTACCCTATCAATTTCAAGTCTTGGTTTGACCTCATTCAAAAGTGGATTTTTGAGACCCACAGCTATAGTGTATTTTACATTGTGAAGTTGTTGTTTTGGCGCTTCCAGCTCTTTTGTGATCCTTCGAAAATTATATTATAGCGCTGTAAGTATTTTTCCAAATAACTTTTGAGATTTAAATATATTTTTGCACTAACGCTCTTTTACTGTATACTGGTTGGTTGTGTGATTTGATTGTGCTGTGTCGTTTGATTGTTGGGTATTGAGGATGGTCTGGTACATTGCATGTGCACCCACGTCCATGTTTGTAAATGAAAACTGGGTTTTCGTATAATTGCATTCATGTTCATGTGTTTATGGAAAAACTAAGTTTTCATGTGATTTAAAGGAAAAGAGACTGTAGGGATGGTGGTATAGTCCTGTCTGCGATTCTCGCCTACGGTGCACGTGATAGGGATGGTGGTGTTGTCCCGCCTGTGATTCCCACCGACGGTGCACGTGATAGGGATGGTGGTAAGTAGGGATGGTGGTAGAGTCCCGCCTGTGATTCCTACCTACAGTGTCCTATAAATGTTTTTATGCGAATCATTTTCTGGAAAAAGAATGGATTATTGATTTTGGGCCAAAATGAGATTTTGGCGTGTGTTGGAAAATATGCATTTTTGGGAAAAATGATATTTTTGGATTTCATGCATATTTCATCATATACATGCATGGTTGGTCGCATTAAATATATTTTTATCTTAGGTTGTTTGGCTTATAACTTACCTGTAGTACCATTTTCTGGTACCGTAGATTTTGATGTTGTTGACTTATTTATTATCCGCTGTGTATTATTTTTGTGCATTGATCGCTTGTTGAACACACTTGGTACTTGTCGTTGGGATGCGTGACCCGTGTTGTCATCATCCTGACGTTACGATTCCCGTGTTATTTTGTACGTGGGAGTCGGGGCGTCACATTTGGACAAAAGAACATAGAGGTATGAATTTGGAATCATTCGGTTGTGTGGGTCCTGATGTTGTCGGCATGGCTTGCTTCAAGTGACTATGATTTGGTCTGATTAATAACATCTTAATTTAACTAATTATATAATCCAATTGAAATAAGTCTAAATTAAATTTTGAAGAATTTCCTTAAAAGGCCTTAATGGCCAATTACCTCCTAGTGTAATTGACCTTTGGTCTTGTCTTACAAATTTTTAGAATTTTTGTTTCCTAGAATCTTGGTGGAGTAAAATGACTTTTCTTGGGCGCCTTCTAGGAAATTTCCTAAGCTTGGACTTGTGGGCAAGTTTTTCCTAAACTTGGTCTCCAATTTACGCAAACTTGGGCCCTAAGTTTAGTGTATTAAGCTTAAGTTTGGGTTTGGGCTTTGTCTAATTGGATTTTGGCCACTAGCTTCAGGCCTCAATTGGGCCTAGGTCTTTTGGTTTGGACCTAGTTTTTGGGCTTCTATTTGGGCCTTGGGCCCATTAGGGTCTACGCTCCTCATTTGAGCTTTGGGCCCATTCGGCTTGAGGCTAACCTTGGTCCTTATCTCTTGGGTATATTCTAAATTTCATCCTTAGTAGGTTGGATCATTTATCTCTCTATGCTTTTAGCCCATTCTTTTCCTAATTAAAGTCCTCAAAGTGTCTTGGGCTTTATCCTTATGGTCCTCAAGATAGTAACTCCTTTAATAAGGTCCATTATCCATAGGGCCTCTCGGTAAACTTTGGTGGGGTGTTACAAATATACTCCCTTCACTTTCGACAATATGGCAGGCTATTTGGAATGAACTACTTGGCCGGAAAACCCATTCATTGTGGCTAATAGATGGATGGCACGTAAAAGTGCCAATTGGGACACAAATTAAGGGGCGAGCCAATGACGATAAAAAATGGCCACAAATGATCTATTGCGACCATTAAAACACCATTTTTGGCCAAAACTGATGCTAGAAAAGCCCACATGCGTTGTAGTGTGGTATGTAATCCTTTTCTATTTTGCTTTGAGTCTCCTTCAAACTTTTCTTGTTTTTTTCAACTTTATCTATTTTATGCATGACTTTGTAAAAATTTCTATTAAGAATAAAGAGATCTAAAGAATCTTTTACCTCCAGTCATTTGTGTTTGAGTACTGGAAAACCTCCAAATGAGAGTAGATATTTTGTGTAGGGAAGGGACTTCTAGTCTTTTGCCTTAGAACTTTATGGGTGAGTCTAATGGAAAGCATAAGCCCCTTTATATAGGCAAGACTAGGGACCCTCACTTATTACTCCTACAACTTTTGGGTTACCCTCATTATTCTATCCATCAAAGAATAGCAAGGGTCAACCATTTTATTTATTAAGAGCAATTACCTATACTTGATAGATGAAGTGAATCATCTTAGATGAAGTGAACCTCATCTTAGATGAACTGAACCTCATCTTTAGATAAAGTGAACCACCTTAGGGAAGACAAATAGTTTTCTAAGAAAACCAAAAGTCTAACATTCTCCCACTTGGTTCACTTTAATAGGTAAAACTTAAATGACCAAAAACTAATGTCCTCAATTATGTCAAGGTATCTTATATATGAACCATGGCGGTATTGCTCTCGATAGTGAGCATTTCCCTTCCATGCGTCACAATACATGGTATCCCTTCAAATACTTTATGAACAACTAATAAAAGTTATTCGAGTCCAACTTAATCACCCAATGGATATAACAAATTCCTTACTTTATGTGCAAAACTAAAACTAAATTCAACTTTATTCTTTGTGGATATACAGCAACATGAGAGAAATTACACTTTAGATAGGCCCATACAATCCACATGACCCTGAAACTTTTGGTCATTGGATTAGCTAACATCAAATCTATACTGGTGTGTTCAATATACACCACATTATTTTTTATGCTCTCTCTCACACTTAAATACTTTATGTCGATATGCTTGCTTCTGCTTCCACTCTTATTATTCTTTGAGAAGAACACTGTAGCGGTATTATCACAAAGAATTTTTATTGGTCTTTGAATGGAATCGACAACTTTAAGACCAGAAATAAAATTTTTCAATCACATGGCTTGTGTCGTTGCTTCATAGCACGCAATGAATTCTGCCTCCGTAGTAGACGTAGCAACTATAGATTGCTTCGTACTCTTCCAAGATATAGCTCCTTCAACAAGAAGAAAGATATATCCAGAAGTAGACTTTCTGATGTCTACACAACCGGCAAAATCTGAATTTGAATAGCCAACCACTTGCAAATTTTCTGTATGCCTGTAGGTTAGCATGTAGTCCTTGGTTCCTTGCAAATACCGCATCACCTTCTTTGCAGCTATCCAATGTTTAAGACCTGGGTTACTTTGATAACGACCCAATAATCCAACTGCTAGACATATGTCTGGGTGGGTGCAAACTTGAGCATACATCAAGCTACCCACTATAGATGCATAAGGCACATTTTTCATCTGCTCTTGTTCCAATGCATTTTCAGGTGATTGACCTTTATGAAATTTATCACCCTTGATTATGGGAGCTACAAAGGCTTTACAATCTTTCATACCGAATCTCTGTAAAAATTTTTCAATGTAGGCCTTTCGAGATAGTCCTAAGACTCTATGTTTCCTGTCTCTGTGAATCTCTATGCCAATGACATAAGAGACTTCACCCATATTCTTCATTTCAAAGTTTTGGGAGAGAAATTGTTTAGTCTCATGTAGTAAGCCCAAATCACTGCTTGCAAGAAGAATATCGTCTACATATAGGACTAGGAAAATATATTTGCTCCCACTGACCTTAAGGTATATACATTGATCAACAAGATTTTCGATGAAACCGTATGAGATAACAATCTTGTGAAATTTTAAATACCATTAACGGGAAGCCTGTTTTAGTCCATAAAGAGACTTCTTCAACTTGCATACTTTTTGACTGTCATCACTGAAACCCTCAGGTTGTTTCATGTATACCACTTCATCAAGATCTCCATTAAGAAAAGTCATTTTCACATCCATTTGATGTAGTTCTAAATCAAAATGAGCTACTAAGGCCATGATTATCCTCAATGAATCTTTCTTAGAGACCGGAGAGAAGGTTTCATGATAATCTATGCCTTCCTTCTAAGTAAATCCTTTAGCGACAAGTCTAGCCTTATATCGTTCGACATTACCAGAAAAATCTCGTTTGGTTTTAAAAACCCATTTGTAGCCAACTGTTGCCACCCCTTCTGGTAATTTGACGAGATCCCAAACTTGGTTTTTATAAATTGATTCTAACTCATTCCTCATTGCATCCAACCAAAATGTAGATTTATCTCCCTCCATGGCTTGTGAAAACGTAATTGGGTCTTCTGGAAGTCCATCGTCTAAATCAGAGTCAGTTAGATATACAATGTAATCATCTGGAATATCAGGCCTACATATTCTTGAGGATCTTCTTAAAGCCACTATTTCGTCATTTGGAGATGACTCAATTGGTTCAGATTGTAAATGCGGAATTACTTCAGATTGAACCTCATTTATGGGAACATGCTGTTCTTGAATTGGTGTCACCGCATGATCTTGCCATCTATTTTGCCTTAAGACAATTGTTTTTTCTCCAAAAGAAGGCAAAGTAGCATGTTCAGGTATTTCCTCAAAAGTTACCTCTTGAGGATTTACACTCTCACTAGGTTCAACATCCTCAAGAAACCTTGCATTTTTAGATTCGACAATTTGACACAATAAAATCTATATCCTTTGACGTTACTTGGATACCCAATAAAAAAACGGCTAGTTGTCCTTGGGTCTAACTTTTTTATGTTAGGATTATAAATCCTAATTTCAGCATGACAACCCCATATGTATATATGATTTAAACTAGGTTTCCACCCTTTCCACAACTCGAAATGTGTCTTAGAGACAGACTTGGATGGAACCCTATTCAATATATACACTACAGTTTTAAGAGCTTCACTCCATAAGGAAATTTGCATGTTAGATTTGCTAATCACGCTTCTTACCATATCCAATAGAGTACGGTTCCTTCTTTCCGCAACACCATTTTGTTGTGGTGTGCCAGGCATTGAATATTGGGCAACAATGCCTTCCTTCTGAAGGAAATTTGCAAATGGACCCTTCATTTGTCCCTGTTCTGTGTACCTACCATAATATTCCCCTCCTCTATCAGATCTTACGATCTTGATTTTCTTTTCATTTTGATTCTCTACTTTTGCTTTATAGGTTTTGAAAGCAGCTAATACTTGAGCCTTCTCATTCAAAAGATAGAGATACATATATCTAGAATAGTCGTCAATAAATGAGATAAAATATCTCTGACCATTCAGGCAAGGGGTAGGAAATGGTCCACAAATGTCTGTGTGTATAATCTCAAGAACACTTAAGCTCCTTCTTGAACCTTTAGAATTTTTATTGGTCTACTTGCCCTTTATGCAGTCCACACAATTTTTGAAGTCAGTAAAATTGAGATCATGTAGGACTCATTCTTTTACTAACCTTTTCATCCTCTCTATAGAGATGTGTCCCAATCTCTTATGCCATAATAGAGAAGATTTTTCATTCAAAAGGTTTCTCTTAATGCCAACTGAATGCAGGGAGAAATAATTATCCTCAAAATCGGGATGAATATCTAATCTAAATGAGTTATCAAATAAAGTTCCAGAACCAACAGGAATTTTATTCTTAAAAATAGTCATTGTATTCTCAAAAAGTAAACTGTAACCTTTGATAATAAGTTTGGAAACAGAAATTAAATTTCTACAAAATTCTGGAATATAAAAAACATTATTTAAATCTAAAACATGTCCCGATTTGAGAATCATTCTAAAAACTCCAATTACAACAACTTGTGAACGCCCTTTACTTCCGGTGAAAACCCAAAGTTCACTTCTTGTTGGTTTCCTTCTGGTGAGAAAACCCTACAAAGTATTCACGATATGAATTGAGGAACCGGAGTCAATCCACCATGAATTTTTAGGAGCATCAATGAAAAAAGATTCATGACACACAAGAGAGATAGAGCTACCTTTCTTTTTAAGCCACTCTTTATACTTGATGCAACTCTTCTTCACATAGCCCTCTTTCTTGCAAAAGAAACAGGTCACCTTTTTACCACTAGATTCATTGGATTTTGATGGCACATTATACTTCCTTTTCTTTTGAGGTCCACCTTGGCCTTTCTCGGTCTTAACTTTATCATTCGCGATCATATTTGCACTTTCAGGTTGATCATGCTTCATCTTTTCCTCTTCTTGCACACACACGATCAGAAGATCCGTAACTGACTAATTTTCCTTATGTGTGTTATAAAAGATCTTGAAAGGCCCATACTCAGATGGCAGTGAGTCAAGGATGAAATGGACCAAGAACGGCTCAGACATCTCTATCTTTAAGCCCTTAAGTTGAGAAACAATGTCTCTCATTTCCGTAATGTATGCACACATACCCTTAGAACTGTCAAAGGCTTTAGTAGTGAATTGTCTGATAAGAGTGCTAGCTAAAGCCTTGTCAGAGCGAACAAACTGTTCCTCAATTG
>QEOT01007115.1:142517-156883 GCA_003123785.1 Pterocarya stenoptera | reverse complement strand
CGTAAAAACTCCAGTACTCCAACAATTAATTATTACAGCCTACAAAACTAGGCACCACAATATTTCAGTCAGCTTCGCTCATGCTTATTATAAATGGTTATTCAAACCACGAATAGAGATTTAAAGCATGCAGTCTTGCCTCAGTACATCAGCACATTGAAAAAACACATGATGAACGTCATCCAAACCACGAGCAGAGAATTTATGCAATAAGTCCCAGCACACACAAAAACTCTCACGTCCATTGAAAGCATGACCGCGTTCTCCTAACATTTTGATATTGAGTAATATTACATAGCAGCAAATGTAGTAGTACATACTTTGTATTTACTACGTAATTATATATGAGTCTTTCATTTTTTTTATTCTTTTTTCACTCTTACACCCCTCTCTCTCTCTCTTTCTCTCACATCTCTCTCATCTCCCTCTCTCATCACTCATCTCTCACTTTTGCTCTCTCTCATCACTCTCTCTCTCGCACTCTCATCTTTGCTCTCTCTCTCATCACTTTCGCTCTCTCTCTCATCACTCTCTCTCTCATCACTTTCGCTCTCTCTCTCTCTTGCATCTCTCTCTCATCACTCTCTCTCTCTCGCCGGCTCTCTTTCTCTCATCGCCTCTCTCTTTCACCTGTTCTCTCTCTCGCCTACTTTCTCTCTCTTTCTTGGTCTCTCTCTCCCATCACTCTCTCTCATTATTGGACTCTGTCTCATCATCTCTCTCTCATCGTCTCTCTCTCAATCCGGTAGTAATTTCAAATTTAATAGATGTGGGGTTTGGATCATGCCACATCATGTATGTAAAAATGACTGCTGCCAATATTTTTCCTTTGATATTTATAGGGATATTTATAAAATTAAATAAAATTAAAAGCTATGACTTGATACAAATTTGATAATCATGCATGGATCAAATCTTAATAAATGAAAAATATATAAAATTAAATGATATTCTCTAACATATTTTTTTCTCTCTCTTTTCGAAATTAGGTTAATCCTCGATCTCTAAATTATTGAATCTAAATTAGTGTAACCTTCTATATGAAAAAAGGAATTCGTAATAATATTTGGAAAAGAAAGCTAAGGGGTATTAATGGGTAACATTAAAATCACTTTTATTAAGGATGGTTTTATAGAGTTTAAAAAAGTGGTAAATTTTTTAATGTTTTGGATGATATAATATATAATTACTAATTTATTTTTTAAAAAAGAAAAAACAGGAAAAACAAGGAAAACACAGCCACGGCCTCGTGGTGGCTGCATCCACAGGTGGCTTTTCATGTATTTTATTATGATTTATTTATTATTTTTTTAAAAATAATTATTTTGAAGACGTTTTTTTCTTTAAATGTTGAAGCTTTGTTTTTATATTAGATGCGTGTATATTATATGTTGGGGAATGAAAACACCTTTGACTAAAAAATCACTTGACTTTGGAAGGATTTTAACATTGCCAACCATCACCTTAAGACTCCAAGCTCTATATAAGAAGGCGTGCTCAAACATGAGTACAGCAGAATACTACAAACTTGATCTCTATATTTGTAAAACTCTTGTTCTCAAAGAAGCTGTACGTGACTTTCTGCATCCAAAGTTCCAACTTGTAAGTCCCTTCATTTATCAATTCTAAAACTATTTCCTCAAATCTCATTATATATCTTTTGCATAATACTACATGCAGTCAGAGTATGCAAGTGCCGTGCAATCAATTTGGAAAAGAGTAGAGTATATTATATATATATACACTACAAGAAAATTGCTTATTTGCAACCAGTTAATTCCAATAAAATGACTATTTGTAACTAAAATTGGTTGCAAATAGTCTTTTAGTTGTAATAAATTGGTCATAAAAGCCCGTTTTTCTTGTAGATATTATTAAAAAAATAATTTTTTATGTGGGTCCTGAGTTCACTCATTTTTTCAAAATGATTGTGTGGTATTTGTGCACTCCACGACTGCAAATATCATTTATCATATCCTTTTGCTTGTTTTCTTATGTTATTGTACTGTTTTACATTTTTTATCCTCACTCATGATACTCCATTAATTATCGTGGCATTCAATATCCTTTCACAATCACTAAGGATAAAAATATGTGAATAGTGCGATGGACAAGTAAAAAATTTGCTTATCATATATAAATCCGGCCAAAAACACCGCATCAAGGCTCTAATATTACTGCTCTTTCACAGTTTCTATGGCCCCCAAAATCCATTTCACAGTACTAGAGTAGTTTTTTTAGCTATAAGGTTGAAAATGTTTAACATATATGGTTTGTAAACCGATACGAAAACAAAGACTTAGGGTCTATTTAGATATATAACTGTGTTTATATATTCTCATATTACTTCAGTACTATTATTATTTTCAAACTAATCATTACTATTCATAGATCATCTGAGATACACTTAGTATCCAAACGGAGCCTTAATACTTATTGTAACAATATTTTGTTATTATCGGCTAACTCTGTGAGACACATTAATTCACAATATATCATTTTTGTTTCAACTTTCTTAACTTGCAAAATCTATCTAATTAAACAATATTCTATAAATTATAAAATAAAGCTCTAAGACCATGCACCTTAGTTTTTTTTTTTTTTTTTTTAACTTCCAGTGATTTAATGTCAAATATTATAAATGTTGGAATGGATTCATGGAATATGATTTTTTTATGTATTTGTTTATTTAGATGAATTTTATGGGATCAAAAGTCCATTTTCCTTGGATATATATCAAGATAAGTGTTGAGAAGTTGGAAATGTATATTAATTATGGCTATGGGTATCAATTTTCAACTTGGTTTTGTTACTAATCTAGTTTTGAATACATATACTTTGATACAAGTTAAAATGTTTCTAAGATATAAATTATTTCAATTTAATCCATTTAAATTAATTAAACCAAAATGGATTGATATAGTTTGTTTGTGTTAATTCAAAATATATAATTATTTCTTTCTTAGGTGCATGATCATTTTATTAAACGAATTATATAAGTGGTTACAGCACATATATATAAATATATATACCCCACCAATTTGATATAATGAGTCATGCATGTTAAGGTAATAAAACTAGTCAAATTAATTACGATCGTCAGAATTTATATGCATATATATATATATTTATATAGCCAGCTAGCACAAAAGGAAAAAAAAAAAAAAAGATTTGAGCTAACACGAACTCAACCCAAGAGACCCTTATAATTATCACTCCTAGTCCAGCTCTTCTGAACATGCAAAATATTTCAAAGTTAGTTAAAAATAAATAAAAAATTACATTGTAAAGGTAGTCTAGGTTACGAAAATTTGAAAAAAAAAAGCTGTAAGTAAATTAAGAAAGAAAAATTAAGCGAGAAAGATTAAAATATGGTATAAAAAGGGGTTTTTCCAAGCTATAAACCTCCGTAAGTTCTATACTTCAATGATTTTTCAAGATTCGTCAACATGTTGATGAAATTTATGCCCATATGACTCAAACTGCGAGTGGCACGTACACGTGATTCCAGCCCCACTAATAAACAGTAAAGCATACATTTTAAAAGGAGAAATATTTCAATCATAAAAAGATCTTGTCAACTATTGTGAAAAATCAAATTGTAAAATATTATTTATATAAAATAAATATAACATACCAAATCTAATCACAATATTTTTACAAAATCTCTTTATAAATTCTAAGACTTTGGAAAAATTAAATATCTATGCTTAACACTGATAAGCCTCATGATTGTATCTTCCTTATTGCCTTCTAGGCGATGCTTCAACATAACTCACATAAAATATATATTCCTTATTTTGAACCTTTTTTTTTCACATCGGCTTACATTTGAATGCAGCTTTTGCGATGGGATGGTGGAGGTCTTATGCTGGCGATGAGAGATTTTCTAGTTCGATCGGTATTTTTGCGGTGTTATGGTTGCTATGGGCCATCAAGAAACAAAGAAAGGCCGCAGTACCTCCATTGCCACCAGGTCCTCGTGGCTTGCCACTAGTCGGGTACCTTCCGTTTCTAGGTACAGAACTTCATACAAAATTTGAGCAATTGTATGGGATCTATGGCCCTATCTATAAGGTTTGGCTTGGAAATAAGTTGTGCATTGTGATTAGCTCCCCCTCGCTAGTTAAAGAAGTTGTTCGTGACCAAGACGCAATATTTTCCAACCGTGATTCGAACAAAGCTGTACTTGCAGCCACATATGGGGGAGCCGACATTGCATTTTCCTCAAATTCTCCAGACTGGAAGATGTTGCGAAAGATGTTTGTGAGAGAGATGCTTAGTCCATCAAATCTTGATACTACCTTCACTTTACGAAAAGAAGAGGTAAGGAACACCATAAAAAATGTGTATGAAAAAATAGGTACCCCAATAGATTTAGGAGAACTGGTATTTATGACGGCAATGAATGCCATCATGAACATGTTGTGGGGCAGCACATTACGAGGTGAAGAAAGGGCTAAGTTTGGGGCTGAGTTTAAGAATATGTTTTCGGATTTAGTGTTGCTAATCGGAAAACCAAATGTTTCGGACTTTTTCCCCGTGTTAGGAACTTTTGATTTACAAGGGATCGTAAGGAAAACAAAGGGGATTTCCCAAAGCATTGAACGAGTACTTGATTATGCCATTGACAAACAGATGAAGAGTTTGGCCAAGGCTAAAGAAGAGGGGAAGACAAAGACAGGAGAAAAGGACTTTTTGCAAGTTCTCTTGGAAATAAGGGAGCAGAAGAACGGTGCATATTCGTTTAGTTTGAACCAACTCAAGGCCATGCTTTTGGTATGTATTTATCCACTTTTCTACTCCTGTGTCTCATTACTTTAGAGCTGAACTGAAGTTGGCCATTTATATCTTTAGTTAATTCCTAGACATCAATTAGATTTTATTTTATTTTTATTTTTATTTTTGTTTTCAATTTTCAATTAAGCCGATCACCTTACTCATGTTTAAATAGGACACATTGGTGGCTTCATCCGAAACCACAACGACCATGGCGGAATGGGTGATAGCAAGGCTGATGGACCATTCAGAGATAATGAGAAAAGTCCATGAAGAATTAACAGAAATCGTGGGGATTGATAACTTAGTCAATGAATCCCATTTGCCCAAATTACATTATTTAGATGCTGTAATTAAAGAGACGTTTCGTCTACACCCACCTCTTCCTTTCCTAGTACCTCGTACTCCAAGCGAATCTAGAATCATTGGAGGGTACCATGTACCCAAAGGTTCTGGTATTTTCGTGAATGTTTGGGCTATACAAAGGGACCCAAAGTATTGGGACAATCCATTGGAATTCAAACCCGAGAGGTTTCTAAATGATGGTGATGGCAAACTAGATTATTCGGGCAATAATTTTAAGTATTTTCCATTTGGGTCAGGGAGAAGAATATGTGCAGGTCTTACACTAGGGGACAGGACACTCAAATACATCCTGGCTTCATTTTTGCACTCCTTTGAATGGAAATTGCCACAGGGTTTAGAGATTGATTATTCAGACACTTATAGTGTCGTTACCAAGAAGAAGACTCCAACAATTGCAATTCCAACTCCAAGGTTGTCCAAATCTGAGCTTTACACATAATAGAACAATGCCAAAAATATACTTAGTTGTTTTGCATATCAATACAATGTATGAAAGCCTCTATATGCACAATAACAAATGAGGTTGTAATATACTTAGTTGCTTTGCATTTTGTATTGTAATGTTTGTATACGAATTATACCATCAGAACCTCAAGCCTTTTAATTATATTTTATTTTGCAATTGGTAAAAGGGGATTTGTTTCTTTCATTAGTTGCCAACAACTTCTTTTACAACATAACACATATTCAACTAATTTCCATTAGAGATTGATTCAAGATCTTTGAGAGCCAAGATATGTGACTTCTAAGACTCTTTCAACAATTCTAAATGGCAACTCATTTGTAATTACCATCTGGCCAATAGACAACCTCACAACTTCTTTACTATACTTGTGAGTTACAAGACTCCTTATCGTATTACCATCACTATCTCCAACCCCCTCCTTGGGTCTTGCCTCACCCGCCAATGTCTTTTGGTACAAATCGTTTTGCATGGTTGAAGATTCAATCCACTTTGATTAGCAAGTGTACATATAGCCACAATAATTACACTTAACCTTTTGCTCATCTACAAGACAATCCTTCACCTTCATAAAATTGTCCAAAACAACTAATAGATCCATAGTCTTTGTTTCTTAGGAAGTAGACAAGTACTACTGGTAGGGGCACTCCAGGGTCTTGACATTTGGGTATCAGTCAAATCATCTCCCAAGTTAATGGTCAGTTTATTTGAATCAACATCAATTGTAGTAGACAAAGAATCCATCTAACATGTTAATTACATAAATTACAAAACACAAAAAAACTTAAAAAACAAAGAAGAAAACAAAATAGAATACCGCATAACACAATTACACAATAGCTTGTTTCCAATATGGCAATATCACAAGTCTAAGACTCTAATCTAGATTTTAGTTTACTTATCTTTCCAAACATTACATCAAAACAATTTCACAACACAATTCAAACATAATAAATTAACAATAATAAATTTTTTCATACAAAAATAAAATACTAAACCAAGCATGTATCAGACTCATAGTGGAAGTAACTCTCGGATTACTATTCATAGTCTCAAAAAATGTGCTCCAAAAATTTTATAATGCATGTACATACATCGATAAACAAGTTAAACATCAAATAATAGGAAAATCAATTGTCAAATCGATTTTAAGAGAGAATTAGGGATAAATGATCATCGGTGAGCCACCGGTGGAAAGGGACCAAGAATAGACTGAGAGAGCTCGGAGAGACGAGAGTGAGATAAGTGGAATCATACACAGAGGTGAACGGAGAAGAGATGAGTTAGAGAGCTTGGACAGCTGATCCGAACGGATGCTGGTGGAGGGAGAGGCTGAGTGGCATGAGAGAGGAGATAGGCAGTGAGGCACGATGCA
The DNA here is from genome assembly GCA_003123785.1 of Pterocarya stenoptera. Lineage (NCBI taxonomy): Eukaryota > Viridiplantae > Streptophyta > Magnoliopsida > Fagales > Juglandaceae > Pterocarya > Pterocarya stenoptera. The sequence continues at coordinate 149,900 of QEOT01007115.1, read as the reverse complement.
AGAATGTAGTGAGAGACGAGACAACTTGAGATAGGAGTGGATCATAGATGAATAAAAGGGAGGGAAGGGGGTTAGGGTTATGAAGCCCTAGCATAAAACATGTTGTTTGGTGTATTAAACCAAACAACATTTTTCTTTTTTTTTTCCTAAACTGTAGTTATAAAACGATACTGTTAACTGACTTAAGTTAAATGGCTTTGTTTTATATAAGAATAAAACATATATATATATTATCTATCGATTAATTGGTTTGAACATGGTTCAAATTAGAACCGACCGACCGATGTTGGTTTCTTACGTTTTTGACCACCCACTAACCAGTTCTCCACTAGTTTCGACTAGTTCTTGACTCCGGCAGCCAATTTCGTCCATTACTATTCACTCCTAGTACCTAGCTCGAAAAACTATCATGCCAGCTCTCACATCAAGTTTGAGGTGAGTTTCTCAATTTACGGATGCCACATCCCCCAACTAACAAAGATTTATGAAGATTGGAGGTGAGGAGTACATCCACATCATCCCAAGTTGATCACAAACTGCAATAATTTCTAAAGATCAGTGCCGGGGGCACATCCTCTCAGCATCCCAAGTTGATCATGGGCTCCTCATCCCTGCAACTTGGAAGGGTTTTAGAAGATTGGAGGGCACGTCCCTCCGATGTCCCAAGCCAATAATGCAATTATTCAGATAATCCAAATTATAAGGGAAAATTATAGTGTTATGTAGAAAACCAAACTAAGATAGTTTCCATCGGCTTCTAGTTTCATGTCTTAGGTACGTATGAGAAGCTTCAATGTCCAAGCAAAGAGAGACAAGAGAGGGTTCAAAGAAGTAGGGTGGATGACAATCAGTAAAGGTTGAAGGAAGGATAGTTGTTTTAGTGGGGGAGGTGTGTGAATAGTTGGAGGGTCAAACGCTTTGATTGTAGCCTTCAAAGTATCGGAAGTGAAGAAAAATAAGGGAAATTGCGGGTGAAAGAAGGAACATGGGAGAAGTGAGAGGATGTGGCTGATTGTAAAACGAGGAGGGGTGGAGTTGCAACCGTTAAGGCCTTAGGGTGAGGGGTTGGGTTTTTAGTGAGGAGGTGAAAGGTAAGAGGTAAGAGGTAAGAGCGAAAGAAAGTGGAGAAGAAATTGACAAAAAAAAAAGGAGAGACGATTGGCCAAACAACAATTCATTGCATACCTATCAAAATCCTTAAATAACAGCTTAAATAAGAACAATATCTAATTGTTGTAATGTACCTATAAAAATTAGTGTACATTTAATTCACAGTAGTTGGTCTTTTCCATGCAACTAATTTACACCGACAAATTAAAGGGGTTACAAGAAGAATATGCAACTATTGAAGCACTTGCATATCAAAATTGGACAGTCTAGAAATTTTGTGAATGTCATGACATAGTAGGCCAATCCAATGTTTAATAGAATGTAATATATCAGTAATGGATTCAATAAGTCCCTCCATATGCGCCAAGCATCTTCTCCTAAAAAATCTCCAAGTGATGATCACCAGTAAAAGTCCCATAATCAAATCCACTTGAGTAAAGGAGGTTGCTCGGTGAAACCAGGTAGATGCCGTCTCTTTCCAATTTTGACCAATGGGAACACTAAACAAAGATCCAAAAATATGCCACACCTTACTATGTAACTCTCCTTCAAAAAGGACATGATTTTGATCTTCATAATGTCCTACACCACAACAATCACATCGAGAAACAATTGGAAAACAATTACAACAAAGACAATCATCAAAACTTAATGCCAAATGCCATGCCTTCCACATAACAATACACATTTTTACAGGAAGCAATTTATGCCACATCCAAGAATGCAATTAAAAATTAGAGCCCCTAATACGAATACAATCCCAAGTCGACTTAGTTGAAAAACAACCATTTTCAGTTTTTGTCCAGATTAATACATCCGGGCCATTCTTGCAAGCTGCTAAGGTCTCCAAAATATCATCAACATTATCCTGACCAACTAGCCCCACAGGAAAATCCATATCCCAGCTGTTAGTAATTTACAATCCTTTACACGAAGTAAAGGTTGACCCACTAATTGCATATCATCAATTAATGGACCATGATCTTGCCATTTATCATACCAGAAAAAGGAAAAAAAAAAATCCCTTCCTAGGACTCCACTTTGAATTATTCATGACAAGAGGTGTACTTTTAACAATCATTTTTCAAAATCTTGAACCCTTATTTGGATCAATGAGAGTCCAAGACTTAGGGCCCACATACTTTTCTTTTAAAAAAATTCTCACATAATGATCTACCTTGAATTAAATTCCAAGCAAACCTCATGGGCGAAGCCTGTAGCATATCATCAAGGTGTCTCAAACAGGACCTCCCTCCTCAATAGTTTGCAAATACTTTGCCATGACACCCATTTTTTCCTCCCTTTACCATTCCCCTCCCCTCAGAAAAAGGTATTCATCAATCGACGTAATTCTATAATAATGGATTGAGAAACCTACAAAACAGTAGATAAATGGAGAGCCATACTTGATAAAACATGTCGTCGTAAAACAAGTCTCCCACCTGCAGAAAGAAGCTTCATTCTCCATCCACTTATTTTATTTCACACTTTAGTCACCATTTCCTCCAAGTGCACCAGCTTTAGTCTTCCCAAAATTATAGGGACCCCAAAATATTTGAAGGAAAAGATCCCTCTGAAAAACCTATTCACCATATAATCTCTCTCTTGCATGCCAAAGAGATTTTTAGAGAAAAAAACATGGTTGTTTTTTCCTTATTGATACATTGACTTGACCATCTCTCATATTGATTTAGCACAGCTAAAAGTTCCCGAATTGATCTCATACTACCATTTGTGAAAATCACCACATCATCAACATACACTAAGTGAGATATAATAGTCGTACGTCTAGCCTATGAAAATTGACCAAACCTTTTTTCCATCACACTTTGCTTGATCAATCTAGAAAGTACCTCTTGTAAAATGATAAATAAATAAGGTGAGAAAGGATCCCTCTGTCGCAAACCACGACCACCTTGAAAAAATCCTTTTGTTGTCCGTTCATCATAATTGAATACCAAGAAGTTGAGATACAAACCCAGATTGAAAGCACAAAATTGTGGAGAGCATCCAAAACATTGAACAACCTCCAGCCAAATTCCAGTCAACCCAGTCATATGCTTTAGCCATGTCCACTTTGAACATAATGTTCCCACCATATGACTTCTTATTTAAGGAATGCACCATTTTCTGAATGAGGCTGATGTTCTAAAAAATGCTCCTACCTAGAATAAAAGCGCCTTGTTCCAACGAGATCATCCTTGGAAGAAAATCAATCAAACTATTAACAATAATTTTGCAAAAAATTTTATAGAATACCAAACACGGACTAAGAGGCCTGAACTTGTCAAAACCCGTTGGCACATCAACATGTGGGATTAATACTAGAAATGATGCCAAAATAAATCTCGGAAGATTTTTAATGATTAAAAAAAAAATTATGAGATAGCTTCCAGAACATCAAACTTCACCACCTCCCAACAGCTCTTGAAAAAACCCGAACTAAATCCATCAAACCCTAGAGCACTATTAGACGAAATAAAAGATACTGCATCATTCCTCCATAGAAGGATCTGAACAAAGTCGGCCACACTCTTCCTCCAAAATAACAAGCAAAATCATATAAGAGAGATTAGACAACTCTCTAGATGATTCCCCTTGAAGAAAATTAGAAAAACATTCTACAGCACCTTGATGAATATGTTCCAGCAATTCAAAAACAGTCCCATTTGAAGACCTCATTTCCAGTACTCTTTTACACCTTTTATTAGCTAAGCATGCATGGAAAAATTTGAAGTTGCGATCCCCATCCACCTACCATTTCAACTTAGCCATTTGAGCCAGCCTTATATCCTCTCTATGCCTCCAAGATGCCAATTCTACCAAAGATCGTATCCACCTGTGACACCCCGAGCCCTTGCTTGGGATTTGATGAAGATTGATGTGTCGGAATATGTAACACAAGGCTACATACCCCTCGTACATGATAGCTAGATGCAATGAACCTAATGATAACTAGCAGTATGTAGTATATCACAGCAAAAAGTCTGCTTAGGTCAATAAATAAGACATATATCATGGTACCAAAAGCACATAAATCCCAAAATAGAAATTTCTTAAAGGTCATCAAAAGACTTAATTATTCCAAAATAGACTCCCAAAACATGGGACCATTACATCAAAGGTTTCAAAATAAGTCATTCATCAAAAGAGGTCCCATAACAGAAGTCTTTTAATGAGGCTGATCATACTTGGCCTTGTCCTAATTCATCATCCTCCTCAATTGCTTAAAAAGCTGCTACACCTCAATGATGAATCGGTCAACAATTTCCAACCTTTGTAAAAGCGACAACACCTGACAGACCTCACGTCTCTCTGGAGACTCCTTAGGCTTCTAGGGAGCTGGTCTCTTGGGTTCCTATCACAACTTCTACCATTCAGAGTAGGGGAATGGTAGTGAAAATCACAACAGTCAGATTTTGATAAATCTCAATAAGTAAACAAATAACGTGTAACAAATATCGTAAGCATATGTAAGCAAACTTAGACATGAATGCATGGACATGAGACTTTACTTATGCTTTTGACTTTTCAAAAGAACTTTGTACATAATAACTTTCATAACCCTTTTCTTTCATAAAACATCTTTCTTCAATTTCATAATTGTTCATTTAACATACTTGTGAGCCTGATTTCTTGTTCATTCATATATTACAGATAACTTTGAGCTCAAGCTTTTTCTTTGACTTTTAACTTATAAATGGATACCTCATGGCTCCCCTATGCACATTGCATTCCCTACTAGGTACCTCATCAACTATTGGCTACTTTGACCAAGGCGACTACGTCTTACTTTTAATCATTCATATTACGGCATTTCGCTTTTGGCCTTCACCATAGGGCACCTACTAGCTTTAAGTGCAACCTCGCTCCAGTATCATTTTCTTTTAGGAACCATTCGAGGTCTGCCGACTGTACTTTGTCAACCTAGGGATTACCACTCCATTTTAGACACTCCTGAGTGGACATGGTAGTTCCACTAGGACATTTTCCCATCCTAGCCTTTGGGGTCATGACAAACTTTTTAAAAGACTCATTTTTCGTTTTGAAGGATTTTCACAATCTCAATGCAAGTGACATGAACTATGAAACTTAAAACTATCATGGTACACACATGCAATGCCGAAGCTTAGTCATAACCATATATCATACAAACATGCATATTCATGTACATTTTGCATTACGGCTTGAAATATTAGAACATGCGACCATGTTCTTTTTCATAAATTCTAAGGCATTTACATAATAAGCAAGAAACAAACATTCAAAACTTTACATGTAGTGACCAAAACATATAAACCCTAGCATATCCAAGAATCGATTTTATATCGTTAGATCTTCAAACACAAAATGTTAATACTTCATCAATGGTCATGGGCAAGACCTTGAATTTTGAAATATACATTCCATCAACTTTTCATGAACTTGGAATCTTCTAATGTGTGTAATAAAATTTTATAAATGAACATACATGTGTAGCCGAGACAAGCTAGTGATCATACTTATAAAGAGACAAGTATTTCATGGGCTTAATCCTATAAAAGATTCAGTCATATAACAAATATCCATGAACATGTTAAGCATTATGCAACCCGAACCCTAAAGGTGGCTTCTCATTCCATTTTCATGAAATGAACTAACAACAATAAAACATTTCAACCATATATTAGATGATCACACAAGGAAACAATTATATCACTAGGAAAGTATCATTATTTCAAGAATCAACATGCAATCAAACAACAAACGAGTTCACATGACATATACATAAAATATCTAAGTACAAGTTAGAAATTTACTTACAAAAATCAACAATCGATAAACAAGCAAGCAAAAAATCTATACACAAAAATCATTAGGTTTGGTTATTTCAACCCTAACCCATGTGTGTGTACAAGTAATCTCATGGCATATAGTTTAAAGAAAAAACTTCCAATATTTCGGACCTCCACTTCCTCAAATCCGAAATTTGCATGAACTAAAACCCTAGTCTAAAACAAAACCCAAAAATCGTGTGTAAATAGGTGTGGGTTCATGTGGAAAACTTCTCAAGACATGAGCTAACTTCTCCTAGCTCAAATGTGTGTGTGAGAGAGCATGAGTTCATGATAAACTTGCTAAGAACCGAAACTTCACTTCTCAAGGTCCGTGTGTGCATGTGAAATGGAAAGTTGGTTTTGGCTTCATACGTTCTATGATTCTCTCCTTAAAAGTATCTTCTAGCTTTGCTTCCCCTCAAAATGATGTTTGGGTGAGAAAAGAGTAATGTGAAGGGTGTTTGGATGGTTAGAAAATGATGGAAAGCTGGAGAGAAAGGTGGCGGCCAAATGCTTCTCAAAAGACATCCTCCAAGTGACTAAAAGAATGGTGTTTTCAGCACATCTCCCCTTTTAACTAACCCAAAAAGGCTTCTAGTACAAGCCAACCTCATTTGTATGGATGACAAGTGGCATCTCACCCTAAGGCCTCTTTCTCTTCCCCATCATTTGATTGTGTTGGGAACACAATAGAACTTTTGGATGAGTTGCGCCTTCTTCCTCAAAACCGAAACTCCATTCCACTTTTGCCCTTCATCTCATGTCTTAGCTCAATGAACCTCATGGCTAAATGGTCTTTCATCAAGGTAAGATCTTCCTTAATCTCTTACATGTGTGCATGTGTGCCAAGTGTCATGTGAGGAGTGTGGGTGTGCGCATGTTGGCCGAAATCTCCATCTCTTCCCAAAGAGATTTATTTTTTCTTCTACCATTGTCTTGGACATTGTGTGATTGGTCATTGTGGGTGGCAATGCACAAGTCCCCTTGCCCTAGCCGTCCACCTCAAGTATGCCCTTCACAAAATTCTCCTAGAAGCTCCATAGGCATGTGGCTCTCCATTTTCCCATGTAGATTTCGCCTCTTCCCAAGACAAGACATCCTCTCTTTCCCTTTTGCATGCATGACACTTGTCAAGAAAGCAAAACACATTTTCTCTATGGTTGTCATGCAAGGCCTCTTGGCCTTCCCTAAACTCCACTTTTCATAACCTCATCATCTTTCTTCTAGAATCTCTCTCTAATGGTGACAAGTATCACAATGCCTCTTTTTACAAGCAAGCCTTCTTGCATGCATGACACATGGCAAGAAGGTTAGTGATCTTCTTTGGTAAAGGCATGCAAGGCCAAACCCTAGACTCTCTCACCTCTCTTCCCTTAATTCAGTCCAGATTCATCGAGTTCTAAGTAAGATATACGCTCCATTGTATGACATGTGGCGTCTAAGAATTTGAGTTGGG
>QEOT01007115.1:30967-138943 GCA_003123785.1 Pterocarya stenoptera | reverse complement strand
AAAATAAAATCACAGTTTCAAACAGGTGTTTCGTCCGAAATTATGAAAATGGGTTAATACGCCATAAAATCCTAAATAATCAACTGAGTCTAATGGCGTAGACCATAACGCATTCTGACACTTCTAACTATCTCAAATAATTAAACTCATATTTCTAGCACTATAGTGAGTGATAACACTGACTATGTTGATAAACTAAAACCTGTGCGATTGGTTGATTCGTGAAAACTTATAGGGTTTTCACGAGGTTCCTAAAGTCAATAGAAATTCCACCAATGAATTTCTAGCGGGCTGTTACAGCCCTAGTTCCATTGGGCTTCAAAACCCTAATTCCTTATATAGGACAAAACACTCATGGGCTTGGGCCTTTCTCAAGGCCTTAGATGCCTAGTACCAAACCAAGTTTCTAATTGGGTTACTCCATCTCTCTCTTGGCCCAAATTAACAATATATAATAAAATGCATAAAAATCCTAGGAAAAATCTTGGTCGACACATCCTCCCCCCTTAGAAAAGATTTTGTCCTCAAAATAGGTACCGTAGTCGCAAAAATTCTATTAATAAAAGAAAGCTAATCCTCATTGGTACCTCTTGCACTGGCTATTGTATCCTGAAAGCTATTATTGTAAGCAAATTCTATCAATGGCAAATGGCTTTCCCAATCGCAACTTAACTCCATCATGCAAGCATGTAACATATCTTCTAGTGTCTAGATAGTACACTCTATTTGCCCATTTGTCTATAGGTGATAGGCACTACTATACCTTAGATTTGTGCCCAACAAAATGGTCTTTTCAAATCCCAATACATCTTGGTGCTACTAGGATGAGCCGTATATGGTGTGCAATGGGCTTCCTTCAAAATCCTTTCCTTTAATTCAGGAATATTAGGAATCACTTCCTCTCCTTGAAATACAACATTCCATCCTTACCAATTGAAAAGTGTTGTGGTCCTTCAAATTTTAGGATTTTCTGCCGAAGTTTCTGCAATTTATCATCCTTACTCTAACCTTCGATAATTTTCCCATCAAGTAATTGTACAATCTCTTGCACCACCATTAACCTGATATCTCTTGGCGGCTTTCCTATCCACAGTTCCCTCATTTCTGCCAATAAAGATTGCATATCAGCCTAAGTCTTACAACTAATGGCATCTGCTACCACATTGGCTTTTCTAGGGTGATACTTGATCTCACATTGGTAATCGCTGGTCATCTTCACCCATCGTCTCTGCCTCATGTTCAGGTTCTTCTGACTAAATATATACTTGAGGCTTTTATGGTCAATGTACACCTCACACATTTCTCCATAATGGCAATGTCTCCAAATCTTCGGCGTAAAGACTACGACAGCGAGTTCCAAATCATGAGTAGGATAACTCTGCTCGTGATCCTTGAGTTTTCAAGACAACTCACTTTTATTGCATTAATACGCACCCCAATAGCATCTTAGAGGCATCACTATAAACCACATACAGCTTATGAGGCTCAAGTAAAGCCAACACAGGTGCGGAGGTTAACCTTCTTTTGAGTTCCTAGAAGCTCCTTTCACGTTCCCCATTCCAAACGTACTTGGCATTCTTCTTTGTCAATGTCATTAAGGGACCAGACAGTTTAGAAAATCCTTCAACAAATCTTTCATAGTATACTATGAAACCCAGAAAACTATGTAGCTCGTGGGCATTGGTCAGTTTATGCCATTCAATTATTGCTTCTATCTTAGTAGGATCTACTGCCACACCTTTTTTGAAAATAACATGTCCTAAAAATTTTACCTCTCTGAGTCAGAACTCACACTTGTTGAGCATAGTGTAAAACTGATGTTCTTGTTAGGTCTTCAACACTATCCTTAAGGGCTCCTTACGTTCTTCATCACTTCGAGAGTAAACTAAAATGTTGTCAATGAACACCATGACAAAGCTATCTAAATACTGCCTAAATATTTGATTCATCAAATCCATGAATGTTGCTGGGGCATTTATCAATCTGAAAGGCAGTACTAAAAGTTTAAAGTGTCCATAACGAGTCCGAAAAGCTATTTTAGATACAACTTGATCCTTAATATTGAATTGATGATATCTTGATTATAGATCTATCTTAGAAAATACCTAAGCTCCATGCAAGTGATCCAACAAGTCATCAATCTGAGGTAAAGGGTACTTCTTCTTAATGGTTATTTTATTCAAATCCCAAATGTCAATGCACATCCTCATAGTGCCATCATTCTTTTTCACAAATAGGATTGTTGCATCCCATGGGGACAAACTCGAGTGAATATTTCCCTTTTCAAGGAGTTCCTTAATCTGAACCTTCAACTCCTTCAAATCGACCAGGGTCATTCGATAAGTTGCCTTGTATACTGGGGCCACAGATGGGTCCAACTCAATTACGAACTCCGTTTCCTAGTTTGGGGGTAGTCTAGGCAGATCATCGACAAAAACTTTAGAAACTCTTCTATCACAAGAATCCTTTAGACTCCTTTAGATTCCTCCACTGCACTAGTCATAACCTCTAGATATGCATCAGCTCCTTCCTTCAAGGCTTTCTTTGCTCATCCTACCGTCAAGGTTGATAGAATCGACTTCACTACTTCCCCCATGTAACATATCTTGTCCTTCGAGGGTAACTCAAAGATCACCTTCCTTCTCTAGCAATCTATTTTAGCATAGTGCCTAGATAGCCAATCCATTCCTAGGATCAAGTTGAATTTGATTAGATGGAAAATGATCAAATTCGTGGTTAGGGTCAGTCCTGCGACTTCCAACAAACAATTCCTAATAATTCAAGTGCATCCAACTACCTTCAAGTCTAGAATAGCTACTAAAACCTTTTGACACAAAGGAACATGAAGCTCGAGAATCAAATAGAGAACAAACCAATTGTTGAGTCAACTCGATGTGAGGTGCTATGGAGTGAAACCCCTAAATCCAACACCAAATCATCAACCAGACTGTGCACTGCAAGAAATAGGGCATCTTTTATTTGTTCAGCCACCACGTTCACAGCGTCATCCTCAATCTGTTTCTGATTTTGGAAGTCTCTTTTATGTGGCCCGGCTTGCCACAATTCCAGCAGGTAATCTGCTACCCAAATTTAGTTTCATCTTGCCGGCTAAATTACTCACCACTATTGTCATAGCCTCCCAACTATTAGTCAATGAAGCCAACAGGATCAATGCCCAAATCGCATCATCAAACTCAATTTCTACAGTCAACAATTGGTTTGTGATGGTGTTAAACTCATTCATGTGTAGGGCAATAGTCATACCATCTGCCATCTTCAGGTTGAATAGTTTCTTCATCACGTGCACCTTGTTATTTGCCGATAGCTTTTCATACATCCCAGACATAGTCGTGATGAGATCCATTGTGGTCTTCTCCTTAATAACGTTGTGTGCAATCGATCTAGACAGTGTCAACTGAATAACCCCCAAAACATAGTCGATCTAATAGGTTTCAATTAGCATTGTCCATGCTCTATGGTTTCTTCACCAACAATGGAAGGTGGAGTTTCTTCCCATAGAGGTAGTCCTCTATCTGCATACTCTAGTAGTTGAAGTCAGTGCCGTCAAACGTCTCAAACCCAGGTGCTTTCACTTTGTTTCTAGCCATTGTTCTCCCTTTAGACCCAAATGTTGGCTCTGATACCAATTGTTGCGAAAAAAATGATAACAAACAAGTGAAAGCAAACACAAGCAAATAAATCACACGATATCAAATTAACGTGATTCAACTACGTGCCTACGTCCTTAGAACTTTAGAGGATTTTATTATGCTGAGGAATCACAAAATACACTTTGGGATAAAATATCACTGTCCAGAACACTCAAGACATGCTAAACTATTCATTAAGTACATATTTATAGTGTCACACAGCAGAAAATCTAGTTGTAACTTTTCTACATTATTCGCTTGAGCCGCTTGTCAAGCGTGCCTCGAGCGAACTTTTTGCCTGGCACTTTTCGACTTGTGCCTATCGGCCAAACCTGCGCTTGTGGAGCCCCCAGCCCCCACTTGAGATTTGGCAGAAACTAAAACGCATGGATATGCAACAGAAGGTTACGTACCCCTCGTACGTGACAAATAAGATGTATGCACCTAATAATAACTAGTAGTATGCAGTATATCACAGTAAAAAGTCAACTTAAGTCAAATATTGGAACAATAGTCATGGTACCGAAGAACATAAAATCCCAATAATTCATATTCCATAAGATTCATAAAAGATAGTCAAGTGTTTTCAAAAAGAGACTCCCAAAACACAAGGCCAAAACATCCAACTTAACAAACGGTTAATTTTCCAAAGTGGTCCCATAACCTAGATCTTTATCTTGAGTGAGATTCAGCTTCACTCGCTTCTCTAGAGCCTGGTCCTTGTCCCGATTGTGGCATCTTTAAAACTTTTCTATCTCCTGAAGTATCTCAGTGATTACTTGGTCAATTGACTCGAGATGAACCAAATTGGAAGGCTCGGACGAATTTATGACCATTTTAGGCATGATCATCTCCAGAGGAGGTGCTGTCCTCTTGCACTTTGTCATTTGAGTTTACTAATCCTGTCATAGCTTCTACCATTCCAAATAAGGGAATGATAGTGGAAATTACAATAGTGAGATTTCGAGAAATTTCATTAAGTAAATAAATAACATGTAACATATATCGTAAGTATATGAAAGCAAACTTAACAATGAATGCATGAAAATGAGACTTTACTTATGCATTTGACCTTTCAAAAAGACATCATGTAAACCTTGGCTTTCATAACCTTTTGTTTCATAAAACTTTCTTTCTTCATTTCATGCTTGTTCATTTAACATACTTGTGAGCTCGGTTCTTGATCATATAACATAACTTTGAGCTCAAGTCCTTTCTTAACTTATAAATGGATGCCTCATGGTTCTCCTGTGCACCGTGTGTTCCCCGCTAGTTACCACATCGACCATTGACCACTTTGACCAAGTGACTATGTCTTACTTTTAAACTTTCATATTACGACAGCTCGCTTCACCTTTACCGTGGCGCACCCACTAACATTAGGTACGATCCCACTTCAGTATCCTTTTCTTTTAGGAACCACTCCAGATTTGTCGACCGTACTTTGCCAACCGTACTTCGTTGACCTAAGGGTTACCATTCCATTTTAAACACTCCTCAGTGAACAGAGGAGTTCCACTAGGACATTGCCCTGCCCTAGCCCTTGGGGTCATGATAAAAAATTTGAAAATGACTCTTTTCCTCCAAAAGATTTTCACAATCCCAATGCATATGACATGACAATGAAACTTAGAACTTTCATGAGACACATGTCAATGCCGAATGCTTCATCATGATCATATAACATTCAAACATGAAATTCCAATACATTTCACGTTACGGCTTGAAAATATTAGAACATGCAAACATGTTCTTTTATAAAAGAATTCTAAGGCATTGAATATCAAACAAGAGACAAGCATTCAATACTTTCTATGTAATGGCCAAAACCCTAGCACATCCAAAAATCATTCTTAACTCATTAAACTTAAAACACCAATTGATCATCCCTCATCCATATTAATAACCGTGACCTTTAACTTTGAAAGTATGCATTCCAATCAACTTTTCATGAACTTAGAATCTTCTAGTGTATTCAATAAAACTTTAACAATGAATACTCATGGGTAGCCGAAAAAATCTAGTGATCATAGACAATCATCTTCTTGATCTTAGTCCCATACAAGTTTCAGTCAAGTAACAAACATTCCCATACAAAACAAAGATTTTACAACCCAAACCCTAAGGTGGCATCTTATTCCATTTTCATAACATGTATACATTCCATAGGCCATTATGTTCATGCATTAGATAATCATGCTAAGAAGAGATGATATCACATGGAAGAAACATCAATATCACCAATATTCACATAAACTAAGGAACCAACAAGTTCACATGGCATATACACTAAATATCCAAGTACAAGTTAGAAGTATACTTACAAAAATTCGTAATATATAGCAAGCAAGCTGAAAATACATATAGTACTTGGTAGGTTCATCATTCAAGAAAAACCCTAACTCGTGTGATTAAATTTTGTGCTCTTGACATCTTTATCCAAGAAAAAGACTCCAAACATTCAGACCCTCCTCCCTTGAATCTGAAACTTAATGACAACAAAACCCTAGCTCGTAGAGACACTAGAGCCGTGACCTTTATCAAAAACCCTAATCTAACCATGTGCATAAAAATGTAGGTTTATATATATAAAATAAAAATAAAAATAAAAATAAAAAAACCTCTCAAAATATGAGCTAATTCTTCTAGCTCAAGTGTGTGTATGTAAAAGAATTGATAGGCAGAGTAATTTGAGAATTCTTGTATTTCTCTCTTAATTATTACGTGTAGTATACACAACAATATATAGTAATGATTTACAACTGATTTCTACTTTTACGTGAAAAATTCAAAACTTCCTACATCTATACAATTTCCATTTAGCAGGATCATATCTTCCTTATTGTTAACTTCCTGATTTGCTGCTATGATTTTGCTGTGATCTCGGCACTTTCCATTGTTGCATATTTTCTAATAACTCAGGATCCTTATCTTCCTGGTCTTCAGCCTTGACTTCAGCTATAATAACTTGATTCTCTACACGCCCCTTCAATCTGGAGTGTAGGTCACGGACATTTAGATTGTTTTCAACTTGTTTGAATTTTATTGGCAGCAAGGGTTTGGTAAGAGCATCTGCCAGCTGATCTCTACTAGAAATATATTGAACTACCAGTTGTTTGTTGAAAACTTGTTCTCTTACAAAATGAAAATCTATTTCGATGTGTTTTGTTCTAGCATGAAACACAGGATTGGAAGTGAGGTAAGTTGCTCCAATATTATTGTACCATAGTATCGGAGTTTGTTTTGGAGGAAGTACAAGATCAGATAAAACTGATTTGAGCCAAGTAAGTTCAGTTGCTGTATTTGCTAGCGCCTTGTATTCTGCCTCTGTACTACTTCGAGCTGTTGTAGGCTACTGCTTGCAACACCACGAGATCAAGTTGGAGCCCTTATAGATGCAATAAGCACCAACTGATCGTCGATCATCGATCATCCCTATCAGCTGCCTAAGCAGAATCTGAATAAGCCTGCAATCTAAAATCAGTAGCTTTGGTGACAAAAAAACCTGTTGAAAGTGAATGTTTAAAATAAAGCAAGATTTGCTTAACTGCAAGCCAATGCGAATCAAGAGGCCGATGCATAATTTTGCTGACTTTGTGTACAACAAAGGCCAAATCAAGCCTTGTAAATGCAAGATATTGCATGCTGTAGACTATACTTTGGTAAAGACTAATATCCTCAAAAGGATTTCCATCTATAGAGTTAAGATGTGAGTTAGAGGCCATGGGACTGCTATAAGGCTTGGCTTTGTCCATGTTGGTCCTTTTTAGTAAGTCGACAATATACTTTCGTTGAGTTAGACAAAAACCATCAGAACATCGAAGTGCCTCTACCCCAAGGAAGAAATTCAAAGGAGCCAAGTCTTTGATAGCAAATGTTTCTTTTAAGCAAGTAATCACTCCGTTGATTGCATCTAAACTTGAACTCATGATCAAGATATCATCAACATATGTGAGAAGATATACAACAATTGTTGTGGTTGTAAAGATAAAGAGTGATGTATCGGCTCTACTTTCATGAAAATCTAAGGACTTGAGCTTGTTGGAGAGTTAGAAAACTAGGCTCTTGGAGCTTGCATCAAACCATAGAGTGATTTGTGTAATTTACACACATGATTGGTGGTACTCACCAAATAATGCTTCCAAGTGTAAAAGCAAGTTTAAATAGCACAGGGAGCTTCCAAGGTCATCTCCACAGGGACAACATTGTCAACACAATCATTAAAGAGAAAAAAAGAATGTTCCAACAAGGAAAGCTTTAGTAAGGATGGATTTAAGGCTATGTACTGTGAGAATGAGGTAGATTCTGTATTTGAAGTTTGTACAATATGTAGGATGAATTTACGTTCAAATATTGAAGATGAGGGATCGTGATGCAATTACCCTAAAGGAAATTAGAACGTGAGTTAAGGTTGGATAGAAAACTGCTTTGTATTCTTTTACTTCTTGAAGATAAAATGAGAAAGTGAATAGAAAACAATCAGGTGGAAGAAAATATTTTAGTATTGTAGGGAAATTAAAGATATATTAGCAAAAGAGATAATACTAGAGTCGCTGGGTTAGGGTTTTCTCATCCTTCGAAATGTAGGTCACAAGGTGCATCTGCTTGTGCCAAATTAGTCATGACATTAACACATACTCACGAAAATCATGCAATCTCAGATTAAAAAAATCAATAAAAATGAATCCCTCACTATATTATCATCATTTTCATTCTAAGACCCTAGGGTTGAGGAATCCTTGATTATTTCAAGGTCCTGATGTGCCATGAGTCTACAACAGGTCAAGAATAAGAGATTCCACAAAAACCCATAGTAAATCAGGAATGAGAATATAGAAACATAAACTTTACTAAAACAACGCAACAACCAACAGTTCTCGAAAGGAAAGAAAAAAATCCCTTCCCTGCAACCCTAGTTGCAAAGTTAGCCTAGAATCATCTTGAAGAAGATGATTTCGAGGCATTACAGAAACCCTAGCAGAGCCAAACTTACAATAAAAAGCTAAAGTAAAAATGGAAAACACCACAGAAATAAATAGAAAAATCGATGCCCACATCCTTGCTCCTCGTCCCCTTTTATCACTTCCTTTCTCCATCTCTCTTTCTCTCTCATCTAACCGTCGTCTCCACCCAATCTCCATTCTGCCCCTTCGAAGGACTCGGCCTCCTTAGCAGTAGAACTGTAAAGGGGCAAGTGGGTGAAGTGCCTAACACTTGGCTGAAATAAATCCGAACCTTTGGGCCTTTAATGCTTGCATAAACTTTCATCAGCCCTTAATAAAGAATAAACAAGTATTTTGGGAAAAATAACTCTTAAAACTTCATGGCCCAAATAGACAAGGTCCATTTATAAAAGTGTGACAATTAATTATATTTATGTGACCAATCAATCTAAGCTGCCTTACTTTAAACAATTATTTGAGCAAGATATCCAGATAATCAATTGGGACACTGAGAATGAATATATCCTTGTGGCTGAGACATGAATACCTCTTCTTGTAAATCACCATGCAAAAATGCATTTTGCACATCCAGTTTCTTGATAGGCCAATCATAAGAAATCGCAATAGAAAGCACTAACCGAATAGTTGCATGCTTGATGACTGGACTAAATATCTCAGATAAGTCAATTCCTTCTTGTTGGTGGAATCCTTTGGCGACTAGTTGAGCTTTGTAATGCTCAATAGTCCCATCAGCCTTCTTTTTAATCTTGTAGACCCAACGACAACCCACAATGTTGGCGTTAGTCGAAGGTGATACCAAAGACCAAGTGCCATTTTGCAGCAAAGCAGAAAATTCTTTATTCATTGCTTCTCGCCAATGAGAAGACTTTGACGCTTCGGTATAAGATATTGGTTCCATGGTTGTATGAAAATTCTCTACTAATGATGCTCTCGGAAGAGGATATCGAATATAGCCATCACTGGGTTGCTAAGGTTTATGAATATTATTCTTTGATTGTGCTGTGATAGAATGATTGTTTGTGACACAGTTAGAAGGAGTAGGCTATGTATCAACATGTTGCGCTTGAATAGTATTAGATTGGAAATCTATAGTGACATGCCATGGAGATGTGTCTTGATCTATTCCTACAGAAAGAGACAACAAAGGTACAGAATGTGTGCATGTGGAAATATGGTTAGGCGGCAAGTTTCTTGAACTCGTGGATTGTGGAACATCGAATGGAAGGGGAAGAGAAACCGAGTGTGTTGAATGTTGATTAGGGATGGTGGAACTGGGTTCTTTGACGTAAGGAAAATATGTTTCATCAAATATGACATGTCTGGAAATATAGACCTTACCTAACCAATGAAACATGTCAAGACACTTGTACCCTTGATGACAAAGACGATAACCAATGAAAATGCATGTTTTGGAGTGGAAATTGAGTTTTTTTTTATTGTAGGATCTCAAGTTGGGCTGGCATGCACAACCGAAAACATGCATAAAGGAATAGTCAGGCACACGGTTAGAAAGTATGTCAAACTGTGATTTTTGCTGTAAAACTAGTGTTGGAAGTCTGTTTATAACATACACAACAGTTTGAAAGGCATCTTCCCAATACAGCATAGATAAATTCAAATGTGCCAACATGCTTAAACCAACTTCGACAATATGTCGATGTTTACATTCAATTGAACCATTTTGTTGATGAGTATGGGGGCAAGCTAGGCGATGGTTAATTCTAGTGTTTTTAAAATAAGTGTGCAAGCGTCAATATCACCACCCCAGTCAGACTAGATGGCTTTTTTTTTCCTTTCAAAGTGTTTTTCAACATATGCTTGAAAGGTTAGGCAAACTTGTTCAACATCTTACTTGAGTTTAATAGGAAATAGCCAAAGAAACTTGGAATAATCATCTAAAAAGCTTACATAATATTTAGCACCAGTGGTAGAAACCATAGATGCGGGTCCCCACACATCAGTGAAAATTAGATCCAAAGGTTGGAAAGAAACAAATGTAGAAGATTTAAACAGTAAATTATGACTCTTAGCCATTTGAGATTCAGGGCACACAGAGTGCAATTTATTTTTCACTATTGGAAAGGCAATGGTGGAAAGAACTTTGTTGACGACAGGATCTGAAGCGTTGCCAAGTCGACGATGCCACTCATAAAGAGAAACACGAACACTGGAAAAGGCTTAAGGAAGATTTGTTCTGGTGGAAAACCCATATAGGCCATCACTGAGATGTCCTTGATGAAGGACCATCCCCGAGTAGTCCTTCACAAGAAATAAGTGGGCATGAAATTCAAAATAAACGTTATTGTCAATACAAAATTGCTGCATAGATATTAAATTTTTTTCAATTTAAGGAATAGGAAGGACTTGGTTAAGAACAAAGGTAGAAGTAGCAATTGAAAACTTTGAAGATCCAGTTTTAGAGATTTGCAAACCTTGACCATTATTCACGTGAACATTATCTAAACCGAACGAAGTCAGCATTCGTTAGCTTCAGATTAGCAACATCATTCATGAGATGATGGATTGCACCCATATCAGCATGCCACTTAGGCTCCCAATTGCCATTATTACCATTGGTCATAGCTACCATAGCCTGCTTTGGTAGTGTTTTGGGAGAGTCCTGATAAGAAAGATCAAATCTATGATAACACTTATGAGCAGAGTGTTCGGGTTTACTACAAACCTGGCAAATAAATGAAGAATGTTCATTTCTTCGGTTGGCAAAATTATAGCCACCACGATTGCCACGCCCTCTGCCTCGAGAGTTACCATGTCCATTCCATGCAAAAGGCTGTGATTGATGTTGAGCAACATTTTCAGAGGGTTCTTGAATTGCAGGGGTAAGTTGATGTCGAGAAAGGCGAGCTTCAGTGGTCAAGAATAGGGAATAAATTTCCTTAAGTGTCACACTATCAGTGCATGTTGAAATAGAGGCCATGAAGCTATCATATTCATAGCCTAAACCTACAAGCACATACGTGATAATATCATCATGGGTCATTGGTTGTCTAGCAACTGCTAACTCATCCACGAGCCCTTTGATGAAAGAGAAAATACTCGGTGGCAGTTTGGCTGCCCTTAATGGCAGTGGCCAGTTGTGTGTGTATTTTGATAATTCACGCACAAGATTGTGAACAAAAAGGTTTCATCCAGAGCACGCTAGACAACGTTGGATGTTGTATAATTGACAACTTGAGCAAGCACCCCTTCAGTGAGGGAAGACATGAGTGTGCTAAGAATTAGGTTGTCTTAACGTACCCACTAAGCATAAGCAGGATTTAGTCGTTTAGAGATAACTCCAGTTTCAGGGTGGGAGACAGAAATGGTTTTGGATGGTTTGGTTGTGGTACCATCAAGGTACCCAAAGAGATCCTGACCTCTGAAATAAGGCACCAGTTGTGCTTTCCATAGAAGGTAATTTTCTTAAGTAAGTTTGCCAGTAACAACATGAGACATGGAGATAAAACAGGGATATAAGTTTGACAATAACAACATGAGACATGGATATAATAGAGGGATGGTTGGGAATTTGAGTTTCAGAACTGATAGAAGAGGAGGGACTTGAGGAAGACAGAGATAAACGGTGGTCTTTTCATGGCTCGTCTGATACCATGTAAAAGAATTTATAGGCAGTGTAATTTGAGAATTCTTGTATTTCTCTCTTAATTATTACGTGTAGTATACACAACAATATATATAGTAATGTATTTACAATTGATTCCTACTTTTACGTGAACAATTCAAAACTTCCTACAGCTATACAATTTCAGTTAAGTTGGATCGTATCTTCCTCATTGTTAACCTCCTGATTTACTGCTATGATTTTGCTGTGATCTTAACATTATCCATTGCTGCATATTTTCTAATAACTCAGGATCCCTATCTTCCTGTTCTTCAGCCTTGACTTCAGCTATAACAACTTGATTCTTAGTTAAACAACATAATAGGTGATTATTCTAGCGGAAAGTTAAACAACAGAAGCTAGAGATTGAGATTGAGAAAATCGCAAACAGAGAGAAAACTCGGACATAAACTCTGAGACTAGGGTTTATTATAAAGTAAATTGAATCTTCCTTCTAAAGCTCACAAGTCGGGCTAAAATAGCTAATAGAAAAGCAAAAATTGTAATTAAGGCCAAATAGTAAAATATGGAATACGATTGATTTTTGGGGTTGAAAAGGGGCCCACAAGGTAGCGTGGTGACCAAGATGTGCTCACCATGGAGAGCTTTCCAGAATAAGGTCATATGCGCAATTTTGATACCTATAGCCAAAGTTATGGGTAAAATGGTGGTATCACCAGTTCTCCCTGTCCAATCGAAGAATAAGTCTTTCCTCACCCAAATTAGAAGAATACTGCTTCTCGCTCAAATCTACCACTTCTCATCCAAATCTATCATTTCTTGCCCAAATCCTAGGAATACTCATCTCCTCCCACTAGTTCTGCACTAGTCTACCTCATCAAGGTAGTCCAGTGCTTTTAACGTCGCATTTGTCTGTTAAGCCTCATCATTGGGCATGGATCCTCCTACATCAGTATCTCTCGGTTGAACAGAACTCGCCCTCGAGGTCATGTAAGCATCTATGAAGAATATGTGGACTGAGGTGGTCATTTGGAAGGTGCAACCAATGTAAACTCTAGACCTAGATTGTTTTTATTAATTAATTTTTTTTCATATAAGTTTGGATTCACATACTTACATCATTCTCACCAGCTTGAAGAGAATTTGTCCTCAAATTCAAAATCTTCTTGCCTTGGTCTTTTGGATGTCAGTTAAACCCATCTTTCTCTTGTTTTGGATTCTGTTCCCAATGATCATGGCAAAGTTTACATAGATTTGATCGGCTAAAAATAAAATAGTATTGAGCGTCTCATAGTCTAAACTCAAGTCTCCATCCCGCATTCTAAACCCAAAAAAAAATATTTTTCCTCAAAGAACTTGAAAAGAATTCCTAAATTCCTAGAAAATCAACATAAGTAACTGGCTAAAAAGTTGTGTCATCTTCAATCTTCAAAATTTCACCAAAGTAGTAATCCCACTTGACCTCAAACAACACATCGATGAAACCTTCAGCATGCAGAGTATTAAGAAATTCCTGTAAGTCAACTCTGAAGCTAGGTCTTTGTGTCCTTCCTCCTCGGTTTAACCATCAACGGTTTCATTCCTTGTCTCGACGTGTGAAGTCGGTGAAACAATGTCTGAGTATATCCAATGGGTAAACAAAGTGACCTTTCATCTTCTTCTTCATCTTTTTCCAGTCGCCAATCTTGGATTTAACCTGTCGCTCCCAAGACTGCTTAGCTGCTCCCACCAGGCAGACGCTCCACCCTTCAGTTTGATGGTGACTAGTTTCACCTTATACGATCTGGGACATCCTTTGTAATCAAAGATACATTCCCCTTCGTGCAACCAATTGTTGAGGCCCTCCACTTGTAGAGTATCAAAAAATTCTGGTAGGTCTACTCCGAAGCCTAAGTCTCCACCTCGCTCCTCCCTACCATAGTACTCCCATAATAGAGCATGATTGTGATTTGGGTTCTCAAAACTAGACTCAAAATATTGGTCATAAGTCTAACCCTCCAGGTTTTGCGCCTCTAAAAGCTAGGATAATTTTGCTATTTGCTTCTGGAAATCTAGAATCATTGCATCCTATACATTACGATCATGAGGAGTGACTTCCTCATTGAAAAGTTATCCATGTTGACCATGACCTCCACCACTACCCATGAGAAATTGATGATAATTCACCCCAGGAAAATGCTAAAGTTCTGATACAAACTGACGTCGAGAATAGGTGATTATTCTGGCGAGAAGTTAAACAACAGAAGCTAGAGATTGAGATTGAGAAAATCGCAAACGAAGAGAAATCTCGAAGATAAACTCTGAGATTAGGGTTTATTATAAAGTTAACCAAATATTCCTTTAGAAGCCCACAAGCTGGGCTTAAATAGCTAATGTTAAAGGGAAAACTGTAATTAATGTCAAACAGTAAAATTCAGAATAAGATAACTTTGGTTAAAATATAGCATAAGAATTTGGAATAAAATTTGTTACTAAAATAAGCATTACCATAAAAGAAAATTAATAAAAAATGAAGGAATTAACTAAAAGGGCTGGTTTTGGGCTTGACAAGGGGCCTACCAAGCAAAGCGTGGTGGCCATGATGTGGGTGCCAAAGAGAGTTTTCCTGATTTGGGTCATATGAGCGATTCTGACACATGTAGCCAAAGTTATGAGTAAAATGCTAGTATCACCACTTCTGCTCACCCAATCGAAGAATAAGTCGTTCCTTGCCCAAATCAGTGAATACTCCTTCTCGGCCAAATCTACCACTTCTCACCCAAATCCTAGGAATACTCATCTCCTCCCGCCGATTTTGCACTAGTCTACCTCCTTGAGGTGTCTAGTGCTTTTAACGTTGTAACTGTCAGTTGAGCCTCATCGTTGGGCCTGGATCCTCCTGCATCATTGGTCAAAAGTGT
Organism: Pterocarya stenoptera; assembly: GCA_003123785.1. Lineage (NCBI taxonomy): Eukaryota > Viridiplantae > Streptophyta > Magnoliopsida > Fagales > Juglandaceae > Pterocarya > Pterocarya stenoptera. Next base: position 123,846 of record QEOT01007115.1, on the reverse strand, counting down.
TTTTAAAGAGAAACTTTGGACAGATACTAATTATCACTTCCTTAAGAAGTCTTTCTTTATTACCCATCTCATGGATTTATTATTATCACTTTCATATTATATTTTCCAACTAATTGCCCACCAAAATACAGATTGAAACTACTTGTAATGTGATGTCTAACATAATTAGTATTATTTTGCACGCTGGTTAATTAACAAAATTAGAGATTAAGAATGAAAAATGATATAAATAGAGATAAACCATTGAAATTTGAAATTATGTTTTGAAACCTACAAGTCGACTCAAATAGCTATGGTAATTCAAGATTATGATAGTTTTGCCCAAAAAGGAAAAATCTCAATTATTGCATAAAAATAAATTACATAAGAAAATAAGAATCTTGTGAAAAGTTTAGCCCAAATTGAAATCAAAATCATCTCTAAATGTGAAAGCGAAATATTTTCATAAAAGACAAAAAAATACTTAAATTGATAATTCAAAGGGAAAAACAGCTGATTCTGGAGTCGAAACATGAGCTACCAAGTGCAACGCACTGAAAAGAGATTTTTGGATTGGGGTCATATGTGTAATTCTGATATTCGTACCAAAATTATGGCCAAAATACTAACATATATGCAATATTATCTAAATCCAAGGAATCTATACCATTTCTTATCATATTTGTGATGATCTCCCTTCTTGAGAAAGTGAAACACTATCAACATAAAATGTGTCAAATAGGCATCATCATCTTGGACCAAATTAAACAAAGAGAGAGTAAATTCAACATACTTATTTGCTTGATCATGATCATGTATCCCAGGTTGTGAGAGAGAAAGAGAGAGAGTGGGAGAACTTGTAGGACTATCCTAGGAGACATGAAATATAGGGTTTTTGAGGTCTTTAATTATATAAAAAACAATAAGTTCAATCCATGAGAGTCGAATTCTCACGTGCACCTCCACCAGTGCATATCAATACTATTGACTTAGGAAATCTTAAATATTGATAATTGGTGAAGCATTCATGTCATGAAGATCCAGGCTAAAATATTATCCATGTGATCAAGATGAGCTATATCCATGTTCTGTGGGAGACTCCTCGGCCGAAATCTACATCCATATATCTCCTATTAGTACAACTATTTTCATTATTTCGTTTGTTCACACCTGAAGATGATCATGAGGACTATTATATGTGTGTGTGATCAGTGTTAGCGTGAATTCTGGGGAAGATGCTTATAAATTAGCTAAGCCAAGTGTCCAATATGGCTTCCACCAGCAATATTCAAACAACCCCATCATCTCTTTCCACTTGTTCCACACACCAATGGAAATACCAAGTTTTCTTCAATTTCAGAGTGAAACCCAATATATATTTACCAGGCATCTATGCAATGAGTTGCATGATAAATTTATCTACACCTTTAAGGATGATGAAAGACTAGAGATCAAAAGACCCATTAAGAAGGAACTCTTGGATGCAATAGAGAGGTCCAGAATGGCAATCATCAATATTTTAATGGAGTATGCATCATCCACATGGTGCTTGGAAGAACTTGTAAAGATTCTTGAATGCATGAAAGATAAGTTAGCCTTTTACTCCAAACCGACTCACTCCTCTCATAGGAGATACCTTCACATAAACCCAATCTCCAACTTCGAATTCTATATTCCTCTTACGATTATCAGCGTAGCTCTTCTGTAGACTTTGTGTCTTTCTCATTCTTTCTCTGATTGTGTGGACTTGGTCCTTTATCTCTTATAATACTTCTAGTCTAATCACCTTACTATTTCCTACTTCATCCCAATATAGCGGGGATCTACACTTTCTACCATACAAGGCTTCATAAGGTGACATCTAAATGGTGGCTTGGAAACTATTGTTGTAAGCGAACTCTACCAGAAGTAGTTGCTTCTCCCAATTTCCTTCATGTTCCATTACACAGGCTCTAAGCATGTCTTCTAATGTCTCAATCATCCAATCTGTTTTCCCATTTGTTTGTGGATTGTAGGCACTACTAAACTTCAAACTAATGCCTATCAAATTATGCAAGCAAACTCTGCTAGAATTGAGAAGTAAAATCGGGGTCTTTATTTAACACAATCATCTTAGGTACTCCGTGCAATTTGAAAATCTCCAATACATAAATCCTCATTAGTCTCTCCAAAGAATCTGCATTCTTGATGGGTATGTAGTGAGCACTTCTTGTCAATTGGTTGACTATCACCCATATAATACTCGACTGAGGTCCTAGGAAAACCCACTACAAAGTCCATCAAGATATCTTCCAACTTTCATTCTGGGATTGGCATTAACAGCAATTCACCTATAGGCTTCAGATGTTATGCATTAACTGGTATGCAGATAGAACACTTATTCATGAATTCTGCTACATCCTTCTTTGTTCCTTCCCACTAGAAATGTTGCTTCAGATTCTGGTACAACTTCGTACTACCAAGATGGGCGGTGTAAGGTGTGTTATGAGCTTCCTTTAACATCCTTTCCTTTAACTCTTCATCTACTAGGATGACTCTTCGGTGATTGTAATACAGAGTCTCATCGTCTCTGACACTGAAGTCCTTCGGTCCTTCCAAACTCTCGACTTTTGATGTGCTTAATTTTTATCCAAGTTTTGTCATACTTTTACTCTTAATTTTATACTACTTTGTCTTTAATTTTCTTATTTATTAGAGTTTTTATTTATTTTGTTTATTTTTGTTCAGGAATAAATAAATTGAAGAAGTTATCAAAAGAAAAGGAAACATTCATTTCTCGAAATTCCTGAAGTACTCTTCGGTATTTGAAGGAAAAATTTTTCTAGACAACTCCATTAAGGTTAATTTTGGTGTCTATAGAAAGCCAGGAGGAAACCCTAGAACTTTTGTGTTAAAGCCTTGGCCAAAAACGAACATCTAGATGGCATAAAGGGTGTATCAACTCAAAAGTTGCAAAACTGCCGAATTCCTGAAATACCCTTTAGTATTTGGAGCATAACTTCTTGTAGAAAACTCCAATAAGGGCAATCTCGGTGTCTATTCAGCCCTCGCTGATTGAACTCCAATAAGGGCCAAATAATCATGCGCTTCAATCATTCAACTATTGGCCAAATAATTGAAAGCATTAAACTCCAATAAGGGCAATCTCAGTTATTACATGTTCAGTAATTCTAGTTCTACTCGAGAGAGGGTCTTAGATAAGTTAGAATATTTTGCCGTCAAATAGGATGATAATTGATTGATGGTATGGTTAGGATTTGGGATTGGATCGCTTAGGTGAGTCGGATGCCTTAGTGGTTTCTTCTTGGTTGAAATATTCTTCTTTTCAAGTGTTTGATCAATTCTTCATTTGTTGATTTAATTTAATTTGTTGTTGTTTTTCAAATTCAAAATCCAACTTTTCTTGATATTCAAATAACTTAGAATTAGAACAATTTCAATAGTTAATAGGTAAATAGTCATCGTGGGTTCGACATCTTTCTTATCATTATATTACTTGGCACGATTTCGTGCACTTGCGAAATTTCACAAGAAGTTTTTGGCGCCGTTGCCGGGGACTATTTATTTTCTATTACTTTTGATACCAACTAGTTCTTAGTTAATTTGAATTTTTTTTTCCTAAGTCTTGATTGTTAATTTTGTTTTTATTTTTCTTTCAGGTTTTCCCAGTTGTGCATGAGACATACTCAAAGCTTAGATTTGGTACCTTTTGACCCTAAAATTGAACGCACCCTTCGTCGTTTGAATAAGGAGAAGGAGGATTCCACAACCGAGAATGAAACAATGGAAGATCAACTTGGAAACAGGACTTTGGGAGATTATGTTGTCCCTTTGGTCACTGGATGTACTTCTAGCATTAGACGACTTGCCATTCAAGCCAATAACTTTGAGATAAAGCCAATAACTTTGAGATAAAGCCAGCTATTCTTCAAATGATGGCTTCAAGAGTGCAATTCAGTGGCATGCCACATGATGATCCAAATGCTCACATAGCTAATTTTCTGGAGTTATGTGATACTTTTAAACATAACGGGGTTTCTGATGATGCTATTAGATTGAGACTCTTTCCATTCTCCCTCCGAGACAAGGCAAAGGCATGGTTAAACTCACTTCCACCATTAACCATAACTACATGGGATGATTTGGCTAAAAAGTTTCTAGCAAAGTTCTTTCCCCCAGCCAAAACAATGAAGATGAGAAACGATATCACCACTTTTGTCCAATTTGATATGGAGTCGCTTTATGAAGCTTGGGAGAGGTATAAAGAATTGCTTAGAAAGTGCCCACATCATAGACTTCCTATTTGGATTCAAGTGCAAACCTTCTACAATGGTTTGCAGCCTACAACACGTACAATGATTGATGTAGCAACGGGAGGGACTTTGATGAAGAAATCACCAGAAGATGCATATGAGTTGGTGGAGGAGATGGCAACCAACAATTATCAATGGCCAGTGGATCGAGTGACAACAAAAAGAACTCAGGGAGTTCACGAAATTGATTCTTTCTCTGCTTTAGCTGCTCAAGTTGCAGCTTTATCTAAGAAATTAGACAATGTCAATGTGAGTTTCATTCAATCTACTAATGCAATTTGTGAATTTTGTGCAGGAAATCATATGGGAGTAGCTTGTCAAGTGGGAAATCCATTCGCCAACAATAGTTCGGAGCAAGCAAACTTTGTGTCAAATTACCAACGACAAAGCAATCCTTATTCCAACACTTACAATCCAGGATGGCGAAACCACCCAAATTTCTCATGGAGCAACTCCCAGAATGTTGTCAAGCCTCCACCGGGTTTTCAAAATCAACAACAAGAGAAGAAGCCGAATATGGAGGAGGCAATGGCACAATTTGTGGCCAAGGTGGATGCTAAATTTCAAGAACATGACATTGCTCTAAAGAACAATGAGAACACTATGTGGAGCATTGAAAGAACACTTGGTCAATTGGCAACATTTATGTCTGAAAGGCCTCAATGATCACTTCCAAGCACCACAGAAAACAACCCAAAAGAGCAAGTGAAGGCCATTACTTTAAGAAGTGGAAAGGAGCTTAATTTAGAAGAGAGAGAAAAATTCTGGAAAAGAGGAGATGACCGTGAGAGCTACGTCGCCCACCCTTGTTCCGAGCCCAACAGTGAAAAACTCGGGAAATCCTCCTGAGTCTTCTTCTCTTACTTCTCATTATGTTCCTCCTATACCTTTTCCTCAAAGACTTCAGAAAAATAAGCTAGATAAACAATTTTCTAAGTTCCTTGATGTTTTTAAAAAGTTACATATTAACATTCCTTTTGTAGATGCCTTGGACCAAATGCCTAGCTATGTGAAGTTCATGAAGGAGATTCTATCAAACAAGAGGAAATTAGGAGAGTATGAGACCGTGATGTTGACCGAAGAGTGCAACGCCATTTTGCAAAATAAGTTGCCACCAAAGCTTAAAGATCCAGGGAGTTTTACTATTTCTTGCACCATTGGAAACTCTTATTTTGAATAAGCTTTGTGTGATTTAGGTGCTAGCATAAATTTGATGCCCTTTTCTATTTTCAGGCAATTGGGGATAGAGGAGGTCAAGGCCACTACCATTTCACTTCAATTGGCGGACCGATCCATTAAACGACCAAGAGGCATAGTAGAGGATGTTCTTGTTAAAGTTGACAAGTTTATTTTCCCTGCAGATTTTTTTGTTTTAGATATGGAGGAAGATAGAGAAACCCCACTTATTCTTGGTCGACCGTTTTTAGCCACGGGAAGAACTCTCATAGATGTGCAACAAGGAAAACTAATACTACGGGTGCAAGTGAACAAGTTACCTTCAATGTGTTTGAAGCAATGAAATATCCGTCAACAACCGATACATGCTTCAACATAGATGTGATTGATGAACTTGTGGTAGAAATCTTTGAAGAGAGTTATCCTAAGGAACCACTTGTGGCATGTCTTGTTCAATCCGGCACTTCCAATTCTGAGAATTCCAAGATAAGCAATTGTGCACACTACTTGGAAGCATCTCCACCTTACTTGCCTAAAGGGAAGTCAGAAAACGAAAGCACTACTCCACAAAAGCCATCCATTAGTGAGGTAGTCTATGTAAAAAAAAAAGGGTAGCTCCGGGCCACTATGCTAGAAGAGCCTTCCACAGCACTCCTTTGAAACACACCAAGGTGCACACACTCGAGAGTCAGCATCGCAATGCCCAAATGACTGCCTCCAATGGTCCCTAGACCTACCATTGCACTCATGCAACATTTTCAGGGAAGTTTACTTTGATCATTTCAATTTCTCATATCTTTTGATTCTTCACATTGGGGACAATGTGTTCTTTAAGTTTGGGGATAGGTGTCATTTATTTTGGAGTATCTATTTATTTTCACCAAAAAAAAAATATGGAAAATTTTCAATATCACAAAAATATTTTGTTATCCTTTTGTGTTGTTTTTGGGTTGATGATCACAAGCCTATGATATTACTTGATTGCAATTATTTTTGGAAAATGCTAAATTTGTCTTGTTTGTGCTTAATTCTTGTGTTAGCTTGGGTTATTTGAATTCCTTTGAACACTTTTGCACAATACCATGATCAATAAGTTGCTTTGTTGGCTTAGAGTATATTTACGTGAATTAGATATTTTTTAAGATCTCACTGAACTCTAGAACCTATTTGATAATCTCTCGAGGCGAAATCCTAGGCAGCACACCACTAGAGAAATGATCTAGGCCATCTTTGGAACGTTTGAGCTTTTCTGGCCTGCCCTAGTTATCTATCTCTAGTCACCCCTTTGAGCCTTAAACACATTGGCCATTTTTCTTTCATTAACCCACACTTACCACACCTTTTAACCCATAAACACTCATCCTACCTTTTCAAGAAAATTTGTTACTTGCTTAGTCATTGGAGAAGAGAAAAAGTAGGTTAAAGAGTTAAAAGAGCAAGAGAAAGTTTTGTTATTCTATTATTAAAAAAAAAAAGAAAAAAAATACAAATGAAAAAAAATTACAAATGAAAAAAAAAATACAAATAATACAACCCAAATTACAAAGAAATAAGTTTGGGGGTTGTAGAATTAAAAAGAAAAAAAAAAGAGAGAGAAAAACAAAAAGATAAATAAATTGCTCATAAGTTGCTCTAGGAAGTAAATGTAAAACTTTGTTTCTCTCTCCATTGATGATGCTTGTGTTGAATTTTCTTGCTTTGAATTCCGTACCAATTTTTTTCTTTTGCCATCACCTTAAGCCAAACATTACAAGCTTTTATTAAGACCTTTTAATCTTTGGTGGTGTGTTTGTACTACATTAGTGGAGAGTTGATTTGAAAAATAGGCATATGAAGTTCGAGAATCTCATTCTCATAGAGATCAATCATAATTTAATCGAGTTGGCAAAAATTGATCCGAGTTAATAGAGTAGCAAATTGAGATTGGTTACTCACACACACACACTCAAAGGTTTTCTTGTAAACCTAAGCATGCTATTGAATTAATCTAAAAACTTGTTAAATGTTTAGACTTTCCTTGAATCAATTTCTTTATGCAACCCATGAGGCAATCATTGTGAGAAATCAACTTATTCTATTTGTTTACTTTTTCTTTTCTCTTTTCCTTTTGCTTGAGGACTAGCAAATCTTAAGTTTGGAGGTGTTTGATGTGCTTAATTTTTATCCAAGTTTTGTCATACTTTTACTCTTAATTTTATACTAGTTTGTGTTTAATTTTCTTATTTATTAGAGTTTTTATTTATTTTGTTTATTTTTGTTCAGGAATAAATAAATTGAAGGAGTCATGGAAATTGAAGGAGTTACCAAAAGAATAGGAAACATTCATTTCTCGAAATTTCTGAAGTACCCTTTGGTATTTGAAGGATAACTCTTTCTAGACAACTCTAATAAGGTTAATTTTGGTGTCTACAGAAATCCAGGAGGAAACCCTAGAACTTTTGTGTTAAAGCCTTGGCCAAAAACGAACATCTAGATGGCAGAAAGGGCGTATCAACTCAAAAGTAACAAACTGCCGAATTCCTGAAATACCCTTCAGTATTTGGAGCACAACTTCTTGTAGAAAACTCCAATAAGGGTAATCTCGGTGTCTATGGAAAGCTGAGATAAAACCCTACAAATTTTGTGTTTCAGAGAGGGCCGAATAGGAATATCTTCAGGGAGGAAACTGTGCTTCAATCAGAAGGTCGAAAATCTACAGAATTGGAGTTTATCAACGATAGATATTCTCGATCTACATAGAGTTTCCTTCTTAACTCTTTCATATTCTCTTTGTATAATTCTCATTATGAATTCCAGAATTATTGTGGTTTGTTTTGATTAGATTATGAACTAATTTCTATTGCCAAGGCTACGACGCAGCCTCTCCATGATAATCCCCGAATCTTATTTCAATGTGATCATAATTTTATCATTCCTTTTGAGTATACATCATTGAGTTTAATGCTTTCAATTATTTGGCCAATAGTTGAATGATTTGTTGTGCATGTTAATTCGGGAGATGATGCATGTAGTTTAGCTTCATATGATGTATGCTATGAATTGAACGAAAGACAGGAATGTGCCAACATGATTTGTGTGGCTTTTATGTGAAATATTATTAATCTTAACGTGCTCAAATGCTTTTAAATTTACATAGACATATCATGGGTTATTGCATGTTGAGTAATTCTAATTCTACTTAAGAGAGGGTCTTAGATAAGTTAGAATATTTCGCCGTCAAATAAGATGATAATTGATTGATGGTATGGTTAGGATTTGGGATTGGATTGATTAGATGAGTTGGATGCCTTAGTGCTTTCTTCTTGGTTGAAATATTTTTCTTTTCAAGTGTTTGATCAATTCTTTATTTGTTGATTTAATTTAATTTGTTGCTGTTTTTCAAATTCAAAATCCAATTTTTCTTGATATTCAAATAACTTAGAATTAGAACAATTTCAATAGTTAATAGGTAAATAGTCCTCGTGGGTTTGACATCTTTCTTATCATTATATTACTTGGTACGATTTCGTGCACTTACGAAATTTCACAACAACTTTTCCCACGATTTCTGCAATTTTGATATCTTCCTTCTGATAGTCTTTCAATTCTTCCCAATACAATGGAACGAACTCTTGGATTGCGATCAGAACAACTTCATACTAAATAAGAGGGAACTTACTTCTGATGATGGAATAGACTAATCTTATGATCTGCTCTTACGACTCAAAGTATCAGCTACCACATTAGCCTTTCCAAGGTGGTACTTGATGTCGCATTGATAGTCACTAATTAGTTCCAACCATCTCCTTTGCCTCATGTTAAGGTTCTTTTTTGCTCAAAAAGATACTTGAGGCTTTTGTGATCCATAAAAACTTCACACTTTTCACCATACAAGTAGTGTCCCCAAATCTTAAGAGTAAAAACCACTACAACTAACTACAAGTGTTGAGTAGGATAATTCTAGTCATGATTCTTCAATTGACATGAAGCATAAGCGACTACCTTCCCTTCCTACATCAGCAAACATTCAAGTTCTACTTTAGATGCATCGTTATACACCACAAAAGGCTTAAGAGGCTCCGATAGTGTAAGTACCGGTGTAGTCGTAAGCCTTTTCTTCAATTTGAGAAAACTTGGTTCGCACTTATCACTCTAGACGAACTTCACGTTCTTCTTGGTTAAGGCAATAAGTGGTCCAAACAGACTGGAGAATCCTTCCACAAACCTCCTGTAATAACCAGCGAGTCCTAAGAGACTTTGAATCTCATGCACACGGGTCAGTCTCTTCCAGTTTGTTACTACTTCAATCTTGCTGGGGTCTACCGCTACTCCTCCACTAGAGATCATGTGACCTAAAAACTCCACTTCATGAAGCTAGAACTCCCACTTACTAAGCTTGGCATATAGCTTCTGGTCTTTAACTATAGTTAGAGACATACTTAGATGATTTATGTGCTCTTCCTAGCTCTTCAAGTAAATTAGGATGTCATCAATGAATACGATAAGAAACCTATCCAGATAGAGTCTAAATATTCTGATCATGTCCATGAATGCAACTGGAGCATTGGTTAACCCAAAATGCATCACCAAAAACTCGTAGTAACTGTACCTTGTCCTAAAGGTAGTCTTCGGCACATCCTATTCCTTGACCTTCAGCTGATGGTATCCCAACCATAGATCAATCTTTGAAAACACTGCTGCTCCTTGTAGCAAGTCACCGATCCTTGGTAACGGATACTTGTTCTTGATCATCACTTTGTTCTTCTCTTTGTAGTCTATGCACATCCTTATAGATCCATCTTTCTTCTTCACGAATAGCACGGATTCTCCCCAAGGTGAAGAACTGGGATGAATAAATCCCTTCTCTAACAGTTTCTCCAACTACACCTTGAGCTCTTTTAATTCAGCAGGGGTCATACGATACGACACCTTACGAGTCAGAGTTGCCGCAAGTTCCAACTCTATCTCGAACTTCATTTCTCCATAAGGTGGTAATCCAGGTAACTTGTCGGCAAAAACTTCAGAAAAATATTCAACTACAGGTATCCCACAGACTCCTTCACTCCCGACTGTCTTCTCCACAGTCACTAATAGAAATGTTGAGGCTCTATCCTCGATGCACTTCTTGGCTTGCAAAGCCGAAATCACTAAAGGGGTGGTCTTAATCGATGCTCCTATGTAACTCATCTTGTCTTCACTTGGAGGTTCAAACCCAACTTCTTGCTTTTGATAGTCTATCTTAGCATAGTGCTTAACTAGTCAGTCCATCCCCTAGTAGGTCGAACTCCATCTAACGGAATACTAACAAGTCAACCTTCAACATCTTTCCTTCAAGCTATACAGGATAATGCTTAACTAAGCGGGTACAAGCTACTGTATTCCCATCAAGAATCATCACTACAACCCTTCAAGGTAATAGCTCAATTTGCAAACTACAAATCCTTACAAAGGCTATAGAGAAAAAGGACTACGACATGCCCGAACTAATAAGTGCACAAGCATTGAACCTTAATAGGTTGACGTTTCCTAATAATAATATAATGCGATACTATTACTCATACTAATTCTATCATTCATACTAAAAACAAATACACAAATAATAAGGAAATAACAGTGATGATGCCAGCTCCTTTAGTCTCTAATGCATAAGCATCGATATCACCTAGGGTTGCGGCATACACACATGCTGGGACGTAGGGCCTTGGCTTGTTATCACCAACTCCACCACCTTGTGCGGCATTGGGACAATCTCTGATCATGTGTCTAGGCTTCCCTCATTGAAAACAGACTCAATATCCATAGTGACATTCTCCGAGATGTTGTTTTCCACACTACCAGTGGAAAGACGATGTCTACCTTCCTAGTGCTATTCCCTTGCCTTTAGCCAGGCTGGGAAAAGATCTTCTCTTCTCAGCACTACCACTTGAAGCAAACGACATGGTCCTCTTTCATTTGGAATTGATCTAGTTCGCCAGACCATTTTGTTCAACATTTGTTGTTGCAACTACGTTTACCAACTCCTGGTAAGCTTCTATTTTGTGACAAATCACTTGGCTTCAGATCCTAGGCTGAAGTTGCCTTTGAAACTGATGTGCATGCATCCTCTCTGTTAAGATCAGGTTAGGTGCAAACGTCGCCAAAGCCATAAACTTGGCGGCGTACTACTCCACAGTTAAACTGCCCTGAGTTAATTATGCAAACTCCTATGCCTTTTGTTGTTTGACAAAATATGGGAAGAATCTGTTGTCAAACTCTTCTTTGAACCTCTCCCATGTCAAAGCAGTAAGGATTCCTAGTTCTCTTATCAAAAGATGCCTCTGGGTATCCCACCAAATTCTAGCTTCTCCTTGGAAAAGGTATCTAGCATATAAAACCTTCTAGTCCTTAGTGCATCCGCATGTCTCATATGTCCTTTCGAGATCTATAATCCATTTTTCTTCCCTCAAAGGTCCTTAATTACTAAAAAAGTTTAGGTAACAGTGGATCAAAGACTTCTCATTAGAACAACCCCTAATTTCGGGTCTAGGTGCATGCACTTGCTACTGTTACTGATGTTTAAGCACGTTAGTCAGGAGACATATTGCTTTAGTGAATCCTTGTTCCCTATCCATCGTGGGATTTTGATTCTCTTGATTGATATCTCCACCAGGGTTCTGAGGCATCCTATAGCACATCATGTGTCACTTCCTGAAACACACAAGCACACGTATTAAAACACGTACTAGCTTTTATACTTTAAGAAATTCAAGCCTAACAAAGACTAACATTTCAATCCTTATATTTGGTGCAATTCCAAGTGACATGTGGATTTAAAAACTCAGAGACTTAGTGCTTCAATACCACCATATGATGTCTCCAGATTCTGCTTATGATCGGACGAACATCTAAAGCATCAGGATATGCAACACTAGGTTACCTGTCCCATTTCATGAAAATTAAAGATGCAATACACCTAACATGCATCTAGCAATATGTAATATTCGTAGTGGATAATTTTCTTTTTCTTAAGCAATACTATGCACTAAACTATAAGTATTCCAAAATAAATCTAAAACATATTATATAAACATGAAAGTGATAGATATCCGTGATTACAACGTAAGTCCAAAATGTTTGTAATCTCAAACGTACAGGAGACAGAGCTCTATTGTATATGCATAAAACAAACTACTGGGATTATCCATTGAGTAACTCGAATAACTCGACTAAGGAAACCAAAACCAAATACTATCTATAAATGATAAATTTTATTTTTATGTGATTTTTATCCGTCTTTTATTTATGAAAAGTATCAGTTTTCCTTTAATTCTATTGTTTTTATTTTATTTCTATATAATTTTATTTATTTTCTTGGATTTGAAGGAATGAGAAGATTTAATGCAAAAGGAGAGCATTTTGATATAAAAGAAAAGACTAGGGATCTAGACCGACAAGAGGTTATGAGATCTGAAGAGAGCCGAGGAGATTTAAGCAAGGAGACTCGCAACCAGAAGGCATGACCAGAAGGCGCGACCAGAAGGCGCGACCAAAATTCATGAAGACTTAGTGAAAAGACTTGGCGACAAGGCTCCAAGCAGTTAGATTAAGTGTCTAGTCTAATCGACTAACTTAAAAGACCAACCTAAACGAAATCGTGGGAAACAACTAGAAAAGGCAAGAGGAGTCTTTCATCCCGGTCAGGAGTCTTTCTACTCGGTAGAATAGGAGAGGGCCGTGTGGTCTTTGTGAGCTCCACACCCATTCGTTTGTGACCTCCATGCTAGTTATATTCAGCTCACACGTCATCTACCCAGTGGGACCCTTCCAAATTCCGCAACCAATCTGTTGACCACCAAATCCTCTCGAACACCTTAAATCAAGCCACTTATTACTGAATCTTTCATTTTAGATAATTTCGTTATTCTTGGGATAATTTTCTTTTATATTAACATCTATCTTTAGAAACTATTTTCTAGATTTTTAGGCTAGACTGTAGCCACATTTATCATGTTCCTGCATTTGAACTTTTGACATCTATTTAATCCCAACTTGTGGGATAAATGAGGGAGTCTGAGTTTTAGGGTCTGAGTTTTAGCGTAAAAATATTCTAGAGTTTATTCTTTAAGTTTCTTTCAAGGAGGTGGATCTGGAGGGTAGAGGCGAGAGCTGCATGCTTCATCAACCGACTCCAACAGAGAACACTGGTTTTATTCCTTTTATTTTCAATTTCATTATGAACTAATTTTTTTTCCTAGAGCTTTGATGTAATCTAGCATTGAACACACAATTTATATTCTAAGTTATTTTATGTTCAATATTTCCATGATTGAGAGTGTTTATTCCTTGTTCTTAATGCTTGCAATTTCCTAGTTAATTATTACTCGATTTATTGAATCGCAATGAGAACGAGAGGTGATTTGTGATTAAAGTTTTAGGATTAAGCACCATTAGTTTAGCAAAAGTAAAGATACTTTACTGCGATTAGTGTGATTTTCAAGAAAAATATAAAGAACTTAATGAGTCTCCAATTAATTGAATTCACATAGAGATATGGTGTTATTATTTGGAGATATTTTTGTTATTGTTCGAGAGAAAATATTAAATAGTTAAGGAATTTTTATCATCAACTTGGGATAATTGGAATTCTATAACAAGGAAGAATAAATTGTGTGGGATTTGCTAGGTGAAATCAAACACTCTAGATCTATTTTTATTATTTTTAAAATCTTAATTTTAATGCTATTGTCTTCAGTTTAATTTAGCTAATCCATTCTTCAAATTTCAATTTTCCAAATAGTAATTAATTTAGTCAATTTCAATACTCAATAGCATAATTATTCCTTGTGGGTTCGATATCCGTTTTCTTTAAAATTCTTTACTACTTGTTACGATTCTATGCACTTGCAGATATTTTTATATGAACAATAAATCTGATCATGGAGGCTACAAGCTCCCCATCATGTCGGCATTGCCTAATCGACCATCTCTAATCAATTAGAGTCCATTGCATTTCTAGATCCTGGCACATCGTCTACCATTCGTGAGTAATAGTATTCGTAGGGAATGGTAATTGAGACTATCATTGTAAGATTTTAGTATAGATCTCAACAAGTTAACCAGAAACATAACATACATTTAAGAATGCATGTATGGTAGTAAAGGTATGAATGCATAACATGATCATAAATAAGCTTCACATTCAACATGACATGAACTGGCATGACTTGAACTTGAGCATAGACTAAACTTGACATGACTTGAACTTGAGCTTGAACTAAACATGAACTTGAACTTAATGTAACATGTACTTGAACTTGAATAACAAGAGCTTGAACGTGAAAAACATGAACTTGAAATCTTGTTCAATATAAACACCATTAACAAAGTGACCATCTGGGTGCGACACGGTTCCCTTGAGACATGTGTCCCTACCAATTACCACATCACAACACAAGTATTTGTACCAGCTGTGAGTGCATTACCATACATACCAATTCATAGGTATTTGCACCTGCTATGGAAAATGTAATTACATATCCTGTGTTCAATATATGTACCAGCATAAGTATGTACAACATGACATTAAAATGTGCGTGACACCATCCGCATTAGTGCCTACTCCGTTCAAGTGCAAGTTAATTAGTCCTCATTCGAAACTCATTGATCTTTACCATGTCAACTTAGGGGATTTCACACTAAATTACACACTCCATTGTAAATAAAAGAATTTCACTAGGATATTACCTCATCCTAGCACTTAGGATTGTGATAAATGTAAATAAACTTAACTTGAATTGAAAACTGTTCTCGAGATACATAAATTTTACTCCAGACATAATGTGACATGAAATAAAAGGATAGATGAGTTGATGTAGCATAACATGACATGTACTAAGACAAATGACATAATGTAGCAAGAAACACACAAAAATTTTGGTACATGGCATAACATATAACGAATAAACATTACGTGACCAAATAAAATGTGTAACAAATATATATTGTGTGACAAAATATATCATATAACAAATACAATATATCGTGACAGAATATTATGTGTAACAGATAATCATATAGTGACATGACATAGTATGGCATCGATGATAACATAAGTACATAAACAACAGTTCTCCTCCCAACATACATACACAGTAATCTGACAGTAAGTTCGAATCTAACTTACAATGATTGTCGCATTTCAGAGTAAAACGCGCGAAATACAAGAAACCGTAAGTAGGGATTTCCAAATGTTAGAAACTTCAACACTAATAGTTCAAAAACATGAAAATGCCATCTTAGAGTAAAATTACTATTTTACACCTATACATATGGGAAAATGACCATTTTACCCATAACTTAAAGATTTTACATCTTAACTCTAAAACCCTATAGAACAATCAGACTAAGAGCTTGCCAATAACTTGGTCAAAATCATCAAAATATCATACACTATGTAGTTTATCACCCAGACTAACCTTTCCATACTTAAACCAACTTTGGACCAATCAAATGACCATGAAAATGTATCCAAAAAAAAATGACCACGAAAATCAACATAAAACATATACATGAAACTAAACTCAAAGGGGAACAAATTTCGTGAAGAAGACTCTATGAGAAAATACTCACAACTGCTTTAGAAATGTTAGATAGAGTGAGCCAAAAAATCAGCTCGAGAGTCTCTCTGGTTTTCTCTCCGAGAAAAGAGTTGGAAAGTGATGAAATGAAGTGTGAAGGGACTTGGATGCCTGTTACACATATGAAGGGTGATGGGAGGCTGTAATTGACACTTAGAACGATGGTTGTGTTAACCAAAACAAGGGGCAGAACCAAGCCATGATTCTTTGCCTTGAACTGCCGAGAGAGATGGAAGAGTGAGGTGGCCTTTTGCCTTTATATCATGTACTATTTGGGTTTTTTTTGGGTAGTATTTGGACTGCCATGGTAGGGGGAAACTTTCTCCATTTAGGGTTTCAATAGGGTTTGGTTGGGGTTTGGATTTTCATCAAGCCCAAATCCAATTTTTCTTAACCCAATAAAATTTTCAATAAATAATGATGTCATAACATGAATTTAAGTGCTTAATAACATGTGGAAGTGATTTAATCAAGTGATTAAACACTAAGCTAAAACTAGGTCCATTTCTCCAGGGTTGGAACTATCTTTGGTTTGGCACAAATTGGATGGTTGGATGGAATAGGGTTTTGCTTAGGTGGTATGATCACAAATCTTGATTTCCTTCATTTTCTCCGTCTCAGGGTTCCTCTTGTTGCCAAGCTGCCAATACTATTCACTAGGTGTGACTAAGATCTTGTCAAGTATCCAAATAAAACTTCCCTGACTAATTTAGACATTCTACATTGTGATTTTGAAAACATTGATGTTAGGTGCTACTAATAAGGCTACTATTCACTTCAAAAATGTAAAAAATAAACTTTACATTGTAAAATCCTAAATAATTATACTAACCTTAAAGTGCAAATTTTTTATTAAAATTTTACTCTGAAGGGTTAGATCTAAGTCCAATGGTGTAGACAGTATCTCATTCTGACACTTCTAGGTAACTCAAATAAATAAAACTTCACTTCTAACACCATAATGAATGGCAATACTGATTATGTTGACAAACTAAAACATAAGCGATTGGGTCAATTCGTGAAAGTTTTTGGGTTTCCATGAGGTTCCTAAAACCTAAAGAAATTCATCCTGGTGACCTGTTACGTTAGGCGTGCCTCATCCAGATAGAAATGCAAGTGTTAGGTTATAGATGTATGATCGCTACGAAAATGATAAAGATTTAAATAGTAAACTAAGACCTTATAATACCAGAAGTCTAAATCACATCATAAAAGTAATTATTGTCATTACTCATTGATTCAATTATTAGAAATACATACAACCCCAAATATTGTTCATTGCATAAAGGCGGTAGACCAAATACAAGTGGTCGCCCATTTGAAAGGAATATACACAATCCAAAATGATACATGGCTCCTACAACAGAGACAAGTATTTGTACTTAGGGTTTGGGCAGGATCCATTCTTCTCCCTCAGGTATCATCCCAATTTCTAACTATGTATCAAAGTTTATGGCTCTGAAGATGAAAACATAAGTAGGTTAGGCAGCTATGACAAGAATGCTAATAAGAGATAATGCTCCTGAAAATGAAAGGAACAATTTCACTTAACAATGCAAGGTCAAATATACATATGCACAAAAGGAATCACCCTCTCAGGCGTAGATACATGGATCCATAAAACATGATGAGAAATCACCCTCTTTGTGTAATACATATATATATAAGCATGGCAAGGAATCATCCTCTGAAGGGTTACCCTCTACACAAAGTATTTTAAAGCATAATATTACCTAGGTGAGGAACACCCTCTCCTCCAATATTACAAGTGCATAAAATCATATTTATTTCTAAGGCACATAAGTGATCACATAGATGTTCATAACATAGATACAATGGTCATTCCACAGCTGTCTCTCAAAGATAAAATCTTGCATTGGGGAAACGTCTACTCAACCAACCAACTCGGGGACACCACATGTGATACATCCGGGGGATTCTCTTTCCTGCCTATTAGGTGATACCAACACGATACCGCTCTACCTCAATCATCATAGGGAATTCTCATTCTCATATGAAGCTAGTGGCAACATCCCATAGGAATGGTTTGAGGATCTCTTTGTCCCGTCCCATAATGATAGACACGCTAATAATTTCTCACACAAAGATATAAATCAAGCAAAGTGATGAACACATTTCAAAGTCTCGAAAAACATGGAGTAAATCTAAGAATAAACATAATGACAAAAATCAGATT
Source organism: Pterocarya stenoptera (assembly GCA_003123785.1). Taxonomy (NCBI): domain Eukaryota; kingdom Viridiplantae; phylum Streptophyta; class Magnoliopsida; order Fagales; family Juglandaceae; genus Pterocarya; species Pterocarya stenoptera. The sequence goes on along the minus strand of QEOT01007115.1, from coordinate 105,586 downwards.
TATTCATGATCAAAAAGGGGAAAGGTTACAGAATATGCATATGCCTATTACATACAACATTCACCCCACATTCCCCAATACTATCTTAGAATCTAACCTACCTCTCGGTGTTGGGATTACTACATTGCTACACCACTCTTTCCCTTTTCCTTCTGAAGAATCTGGCTCCACAAGTTTCTTGGTGTTTAAGATCTCAAAAGTGAGCTTTTTTTCCCATGTACAAATTCCTTTTTATAGGGAGGAACTGTCAAACGTTCTTCTAACATACTTCTGACTCCAGGTATGCTTGGAAAGGAGTCATTTGCCTACCATACTATGAGATGTCCATATCCACCTTGTGCTGGGATGTGTCAGCTAGACCTTTTACAAGGTGCATGCTCGCCCACGTGTTAGATTGGCTTTACAGTACTCACAACTATTTTTCACCAAACCAATGGAGTGGCTCTTCATCTTTCTTTCCACTACACTTCAGTGGAAGTCTGTCCTCTTGTGCTGGCAGCCCAACAGGGCCCTTTCATCCTCCCCTCCTTATAAGAAATTTTGTCCTCAAAATTCAATGAGGATTCTCCCTTGCTCTGTCTTTCCAAGGGAAGCGATCTAAAACGGGAGATCAGTCAATGCCTCTGGTCGTCTCCAACTTTAGATAGGATTTTCCCTCAACTGGATCTGCAGATTGACTTTATCATCTACGAGAGAAACATGAGATGGCTCTTCATGTCTCCTTTGTCTGGGCTACCAGATGGTTGTGCTCTCTCTCATTTTAGCTCATTTACTAGGTTTGGTATCATAGGACATTAGGGAATCCTCACATTTTCCCTCATCTTCCTCGTCACATTCTAGCATAATTCGTTTCTCACCAAGTTGGGTCACAGTGGTGCCGTCGTGGTGCAACATTTTCGATATTAGGGCTCTAGGCTTTCGAGTACTTTCTTTGTCTCAGCAGCGCTCCACTTCCACTCTCCTTCATTCAACCTCTAATCTCTTCCTCTCACATCATTCTTCCAAGAATCGACACATTATTTCGGGTGGCATTGCTACTTTCTTTGTGTTCTTTTCTTATGCACCATAACTATGTTTTTTAGAGTTCTTGTTGTTGTGCTTGAAAAGGGTAGGTCGAATGGTTGAAAAATAGTGGAATCTATCATTAAAGGGATTGTGCAGGATTTGTACACTATAACACATCAAATATCATTTCTCCAGTGATTTTTGTATGATCTTGGTTTTTTCTTTTTTTTCTTTTTTTCTTTTTTTTGGGGGGGTGGGGGGATTATTATTATTGAGCCATCGTGGGAACTCCTGGCAAAACATGGATTTATGAGATAAAAAAAAAAAAAAAAAAGAAGATAACAAAAGCTTACCTCAAGATCCCCATCCTTTTTAACTTTTTTCCCTTGAACTCCCAATTTCACTATCCAAAAAGTACTAAAAATAAACAATTTTTAATATACTGTTTATTATTTTCAAAAGGCGTGTTATCTATTACTTACCTTGATTAACTGCAATAACTTCCTTGTGTTGAGTATTCCAAATGTCACATTGTTCATTGCTCGAATGTCACACCCAATCAACAAAGGAGCCTATGCATATGCAAATATTAATTAATTAATAGTATTTTTCAAAGAGATGAATACATTTGATACCCTCAAATTATTAAAAACAACTTCGATCAAACTATTAAAAACATTGCAATGTGCACTTTTTGTTGAATTTGACTGTCAAGTTTGAATCATATTTACTTATTTTTAATCGATCTATTTGTCAGTTTTTGATACTTGGAGGTTGCAATGTGTTAGTTTTGATAGTATGGAGCATAAAATGTAAAAATTCAATTCAAGAAGTGTTACAACCACAAACGGATTTTATAAAAATGAACTCACAAATTGACGAGATTTCATATGAACCGTCATATCTACTTTACAATAAAAATAACTTTATAATATAATCTACCATATTAAGATACATCTATTTATGAATTTACTTTAATGAAACTCTTATGTGGAGTATTTTTTAATTTTGAATATTTGTGAGTACAAAGCACAACTTCTCCTTTTTAAAATAGTAAAAACTATAATATATGAGGGATGTCAATAATTTATTGTATAGAATATTTTTCATGGAATGGGTACCTTGGCTACTGCCCAAATGCTAAAATGTGCACGATACTCGTCTGTTTTCATGTCTCCATGTCCAACTTCAAGCATGTCCGAATCTGAACCAATTAATTAGATCAATATAGAGCATTAGGAATGATCACCAACCCATTTTTCCACATAGACAAAAATAAAGTTTATTACCGTTCCATTCTCCAGGTCTAGCATAAGATGCCCATTGTCATTATCATCCACACATGATGTCTTGCTGATTAAAAATATTAATAATATTACTATATGAAAAATAAGTGCAGAGAAAGTAAAGAGATGAGCACATGGATTACGTGGTTTGGCATAATGCCTACATCCACGGGTATTTGGGAAGAGAAATCCACTATAATATTCTTGTTTACAGTCTCTCATGGTCCTTCATATCTCACTGTACAATGGTGATGTTGAATATGACTTTATCGGAGAAAAGGCCTTCACTTGAACTCCCTATCCCGAGGTTGAAAAAGAAGTCGAAGATAAGAGAAAAAGAACTGAAGATGAAGATGAAGACCCCTCGGTAGTCGTCCGGACCCTCCTATTTATCTGATTTTCCTTTCCCGCATGCATCCTTGTAGTGGTAAGGCCAAGCAGTTGCGTGTCTAACCCTCCCTAGCAGCTCCATGCTCCCTGACCCCCTGGCCGCCCCATGCTCCCCTAATAGCCCACTACACTCCCTGACCCCATGGCCCCTACCCCCTACCCCCTAACACCATGGCCCTATGCCCCCTGCCACCCTTCACCTAATGCAAGTCCCGGTCCCTTGTCCCCCACTCATATCTTTTTGTCTCTTCTCCTAATGTGGCCTGGTGGCTGGGCCCTGTATTGGGCTTTATTATTTTACCCCCTCATAGTACCTCGCGATTCTTAAGGGTAAGTAAAAGACCTTGAGAATCTTTAGAGGTAAAAATGTAGTCGACTTGGTCTGCCTAGATACGTAGGGAAGTAAATTTTGGAGGCCGGTCCCTGGCACAAATAATAAATATTTTTGAACTCAGGTTTGAGATATGAGCTAGATTACGTAGTGTGTGGGTAGGCAGCTTGTGCGAGTCTAGGGCAGGAGATGGGCTCGACTAAGGTGGGAGATGGACTCAACCGCGTAGAGTGCAAGCGCGAAGCTCGGCTAAGGCGAGAGATGGACTCAACCGCGTGTGGTGCGAGCATGTTGCTAGGCTAAGGTGGGAGGTGGACTCGACCGCATGCGGTGCAAGCACGTAGCTCAGCTAAGGCTAGAGGTGGACTCAACCGCGTGCAGCGCAAGCACATATCTCAGCTAAGGCGGGAGATGGACTCAACCGTGTAGAATGCGACTGCGAGCATGGAGCTTAGATGAGAAGGGAGATGGACTCGACTGCGCATGGTGCGAGTGTGGAGCTTAGATGTTTGTTGTTATTTGTAAAGTGTATGTTCGTTTGATGCCTTTGTCTTGTTGTTAGTGTTGGAGTTTGTGTAATGTAACCCACACAAAGTGATTAGAGGGCTCGTCGAACTCATTAGCTCATTCCTAAAGGTAACCTGCGCATGGCGGTTGTGGAGCTAGTAGGCTTGTTATCGAAGGTAACCCACTGGCAGTGGTTATGGCTCAAGCGTGGCACTCAATGCGAGTCAAGGAACCTTTCTTTTTGTCAGTGTAGGGACTCAGCTTTATTGGATAGGGGGTCCAAGCAAGTCTGGAGACTTAGGGCCTTACCCCGCAGCAAGTCAAGGGAATCATCTTCTTACGAGTGCAAGGATTCTGCTTAGAGAGTCAAGGGTCACATCTTCTTACGAGTGTAAGGATTCGGCTTAATTGAACGGGGGGTTGGAGTCAAGTCCTGGGACTTGGCCTTACCCCACAAAGAGTCAAGGGAACCATCTTCTTGCTAGTGTAGGGACTTGGATTTGTTAGACTGGGGGTCGGCGGCAAATCCTAGGACTTGACCTTGCCCCGCAGCAAGTGAAGGGACTCGTTTTCTTGCAAGTGTAGGAACTCGAATTTGTTGGATTGGGGCTCGGCGGCAAATCCTAGGACTTGACCTTGCCCCGCAGTGAGTCAAGGGACCCATCTTCATACTAGTGTAGGGACTCGGCTTTGTTGGATAGGGACGCTCACCCGTGCCAAATTGTTTCTCCGGAGCGCGAGGCCACATGACCGGTGTTTCCACACAATAAGAACTAATTTCGTTAGTAGAAATAAATTCACACAAATTTTGAGAGACAATACCAGGCAATTTTTAGTTGAAGTGGCCAATCTTTTTGCTTTGACTAAAAAGTTGTCTGTTGTTGGTTATGATTCCCGCGCACGTAGGTGAGCTCCATGCTAGGGGTTCGAGCAGGTGAACCCTAAGCTATGAGTCCTGTGCCGAGCAGATAGATCCTGAGCAAATCAACTACATTTTCAAGCAGGACATTGGTTTTCCCAAGCTATGCTTTTCCCGCTTAGCAAGTCCTATGCAGGAGAGGTGCCAAGCTGGTTGGCTAGAGATACCGAGCTTGTATCAACTGTGCAATGGGTTTCCGAGCTGGGGAGGAGGCTTCCGAGTGGGTGACATCCAAGCAAAGAGATGGGAGTAATTTTTTATGGTGGTCCTAAGTATAGTTGTTCCCGAGCAGATAGTCCCGAGCCGAGGGGCTGCGATGGTGACTCCCAAGTAGGTGGCTCCCAATCAGGTAGTTCTCGAGCTGATGGCTCCTGAGTAGGTGGCTCCCGAGCAGGTGGTTCCCGAGCTGAGTAATTTTGGATGGTGGCTCCCAAGTGTAGTTGTTTCCGAGTGGATGAGTCCTGAGCAGAGGGGCTATGATAGTGGCTCCCGAGCAAGTGGCTCCCATGCTTGAACTGGTTTCCTGAGCTTAATAAATCCTGGGCAGAGGAGTCCCTAGAAGAGTGGGCTGTGATGGTGGGCTGAGGAGGTTTGGTGCTGAGCAAGACACTCTCGTGCTACGTGAGGTGCTGTCCCGAGTTGGTGGGGTGCAAAGCAGGTTGCTCCTGAGCAAAGTAAGGGCCTGCCCCAAGCGCCAAAAATCCTTCTTGCCTGCTACCCGTCCATTTACGTGCAGCATGTTAGTGTGCACTTAAGTGCACAATGCCCTCCCGAGTACTGTACATGTGGGGTGCAACGCTTGTGTGCTACTATGCACTTAAGCGCTTTGTGTTTGCCCGCTAGTGTCCGAGCAGTGTCTTTTTATGTGATAGAGTGATTCAAGTATAGGGGCGAGGGGTTTAGTAAGTTCCTCACCTATGCGAGAAAGGTTTTATTTTTCCTTACCAAAAATCTTTCTCACCCGTTACTCGCCCATTTTTCATAAACATAAAAGTTAAAAAAAAAAATAGAATACGCATCTTGGGGGGTATTATCCGTTCATCCAATGATTTATCCAGTATGCCGAGAAATCGTCCTTCTCCCACCTTCAATGAAGAAAAGAAATCAGATCCCCAAGACAGCGCCACTGTTAGCCCTGTAAAAATCGTTCAACAGGCTGGAAGGGGAGAAAGAGTCATTCGCAGTCCGCTGGGTGACTTGGGCCTCATTCGATGTTGTTTGGAGCCCCCAGCAGTGTTTCGATGCAACTGTACAGTAGTGATGCATATGTCCATGGCGGTGAATGAAAAATTAGTGCAGAGAAAGTAAAGAGATGAATACATGGGTTTACGTGGTTCAGCATAATGCCTACGTCCACAGGCGTTTGGGGAGGAGAAATCCTCTATAATATTCTTGTTTACAGTCTCTCATGGTCCCTGATATCTCACTGTACAGTGGTGATGCTGAATATGACTTTACTGGAGAAAAGGCCTTCACTTGAACTCTCTATCCCAAGGTTGAAGGAGAAGTCGATGAGAAGAGAAGAAGAACTAAAGAAGAAGATGAAGACCCCTCGGTAGTCGTTTGGACCCTCCTATTTATCTGATTTTCCTTTCCAATGCCCCTGCAGTGGTATGGTCAAGCGTTTGCATGTCTGACCCTCCCTGGCACCTCTATGCTCCCTAACCCCCTGGCTGTCCCATGCTCCCCTAACAGCCCACTACATTCCTTGACCCCATGGCCCCTACCCCTGACACCATGGCCCTATGCCCCTTGCCACCCGTCACTTGTTGCACATCCCCGCCCCTTGTCTCTTCTCCATTCATATCTTTTTGTCTCTTCTCCTAATGTGGCCTAGTGGCTGGGCCCTGTATTGGGCTTTATTGTTTTTACTCCCTCACATATATATATAAATGGTATAAATTCCATATAAAAAACACAATTACTTCTCTCTCGTTTCCCTAGAATAAATATATACAAGAGTGTCCATACCTTTCATGCTAGAATTAATATTAAATACTTTCGGAATATGGGATGTGATAATCCTATTCTATCATAAAATTTTATATCAATTCAATTCATGCATATATAAATAATTTGGTTTGCATGATATGTTGTGATTTAATTGATAATCTGTATTCCAATATTTCTTCGCACGGTATAAAATGACTCCTTATTCTTTCCGTTCTAACCCATTCATTGTCCCTTTTCCTTCTTCCTCTCCCTTTTCTAAGCCTTTCATTGCCCTATGTTTCCTCTCTCTCCCTTTTCTTTGCAAATTGTTCCCTTTGTATCTCCTTTGTTGTGAAAGGAAAATCTAGACCTACTTCAATCTATCCATTCAACCCACACGTGCCTTACTGTTGGATTTGTTGTCCAACAAACCACCTGAAAGGACCATCAACCACCTCACGTGCACTACTCCATCAGATTCACAACCCTAAGATCCATCATACCACATAGTTGAGGTAACCATTGTTCCCCTCTGTCCCTCAGTAAAAGACCTTGTAAGGATCCATGGTGCCAAGGATGTTAGCCATATAGCAACCCCAAGGTTTAAGTTGGGATAGGAGTGCAATGTTGCTAGGATGTGAACATGTAAGGAAAAGTTTAATGGTTCGCAGTAGAAAGATAAAGGTTTAGTTTGAAGACTAAATGATATATAATACCAAAAATCTAAAAGAAATCTGATTTCATTCTCATGATATCCACAATGTCACATCATTCCTTAAATAGTTACACACATAACCAGCTATTTAATCATATCTCCAGAACAAGGTTGACCTCGTACATATGGTCGCCTACCTAACAGTTACAAATACAGCTTCCACAGTCGACCAATCCTACAACAAGAAATGGGCCTACTCGCCTACTGCTCAAGCTGGTTGGCTCTTCCTCCTTGGATATTTGTAACACCCTGTTCTCGTAGGATATAGATGTTACTAACATTCATAACATAATGCCCGGTAAAGAGATTCATATCCTGAAATGTCTCATTTATTGAAAAGTATCAAATATTAAAACTGAACTGAACATAATAGTTTTCAAAACATGAAACTGAGAACATAAAGTGAAAACATAAACTAAACTAATTCTTGTGTGATTAGTACTTATTCATTTCTAAGTCTTTACACTAGATCTATTCCTGGCCCTCCAGCTCTATGTGCTCATACTCATCATCTGTGATAGTTAAACACAGAAGAAAATAGAGAAACAAACAAAAATGAGTCGAATACTTAGTAAATAGCACATCATACCGTAAAATACATCTTAGCCTAGCATAGACTTAATTTTTGAAAGACTCTTCATAACATACATACATCATTACAAATTCACATAGAATATCTATTCCTCATTAACATAAACGGAATCTTACATAATCATGGCAAACATGTAACGTGAATGCATAAATGACTGGCTTCATGTATATTCTAACAATCATACATATCTTGTTTATCTTGTCTTTCAATTATCGTTTGGTGACCCATGCTTGAATCTGTGGCACCGCATAGCTTAACTAGTGGTGAACACGCTTAAATCTATGTTTCCCTTTACATATGGTGAACCACGCTTAGGTCCGTGGCACCGCTTATCATAATTGGTGGTGAACAAGCTTAGGTCCGTGTCACCCTTAACATCACTTGTGATGAACACGCTTAGGTCCGTGTCATCCATAAACATAACTTGTGATGAACACGTTTAGGTTCGTGTCATCTTTATCATAACTTGTGATGAACACACTTAGGTCTGTGTCATCAATAAACATAACTTGTGATGAACAAGCTTAGGTCCGTGTCATCTTTACAATAACTTGGAGTGAAACACGCTTAGGTCCGACTTTCTCTTAACATATGGTGAATCACGCTTATGTTCGTGTCACCCTTAAAATCTTATCTTTCTTAATGCATGAGAAGTTTGTTGGACTTCATGAACTTTTCTAGCATGGCATATACTTAGAAATAGCATAACATAACATGACATGACATGATCTGAACATTCTATGACATTCCATGGCATACATGATCTGAGTATTACATGAACATGGCATACATGATCTAAGTACTATATGAATATGGCATACATAATCTGGCTATTCTATTACATGGCATACTTGACTTGAATTACTATATGAACATCTCATATTTCATCAAAGATCATGGAAGGGATCTAACTTTGACTTAGCTCGTAGCATAGCGTAGACAAATATCACATTTTTATATACAATTAGAATATTTACAGTACACATGCAATTATATGATCATACTAATTACCTCTTAGCGTTGCTTCCACAATCTCACGTCGTAGCTCATGACCTATACGAGACACTAATCGTCACTAATTTTTCTAGAAAGACGTGTCGTAGCATTCTAAATGCTTAAGATCATAAATAGAGATAATATTATTCAAAACTCATAACATATTCCTTGACTTCTATGAAAAATATAACTTAATAATTTTATAAAAATCCAGTTAAAAGTCAATTGGAATATTAACTAAATAATAGGCTCAATAATATACTTTAAAATCCTTTAAATATCTTTTACAAAACTTTTTGCCTTTGGGTTCATAAACTTTGGGCTAGCTTAAATTCCAGCCCACTTTAAAACAATTACACAGTTTCTATCAACCCAAAATTAGCCCACTTAAATTATCATAGTTTGTGAAATAAGCCCAACAAGTTCATTTAAAAAAAAACTAGGCCCAATACTAACTCAAGGAAGCACTAGCCGATGGGCTTAAGGCCCAAGGCCCACTCTAATTTCAAGGGCAAAGCCCTTTGTGGAAAAGTAGCCTCCTCGAATGCTTCAGGCCAAATGGGCTTAAGGCATATGGCCCACTTTTTATATCAAAAGTAGAATACATACGTCTGAGAGATGTTTGACAGGGGGAAGGTGTCATGCGAGGGTGGGTCTGGGTGTTCGAGGGTGGCCGGCGACGCAGTTGGGAGGTCTCTGTGGTGGCGCAACGCAAGAGCAAGTCAGTTTAGAGAGTTTAGAGAGAGAGGATCTGTTAAGCCGAGAATTGAAGATCACAGGGAGAAAGAGATCCTGTCGAGGACTTCCCAAAAGGAAGTGGGTTCCCCTGGGTTGGGCTGGTCGGCGATTTCTTGCTTTGAGAGTGGTACTCCGAAGTCCATTGAGGTGGTTGGCGATAGCAGCACAAGCACACAGCCAAAGAGTCATTACCGATAAAAAGGGAGAGAGGAATCGATAGGTTGGGCTCAAATGGTGGCAACGTACGTCGAGGTGGGGGAAAAGCTCACCGTCGGCAACTTCTATGGTAGTTTCCGGCGAGGTGGCTGACTTGGTATGAAGAGTAGTGCTATGGTGGATTTTGGGACGTGGTTTTCTCTATCTGTCAAGGGTGGCTAGCATGTGAAAGTTTCATGGTTTTTTGCTAAAGGTCTCGTGGGGTTTTATAGATGAGGGGAAGGGAGCTATTGTGAGTGATTTGGAGAGGTTTGAATTTGACTAAACTATGGGAAAACTACTCTCACAAGGAAAGGGACACTGAAAGGATATTAGAGTTTTGAAGTGTTTGAGTTGAAAGATAATTTCAAATCAGAAAACTCCCAAACCAGACAGAGAAGATAAAAGAGGCAGATACTTTAACAGTAAAGAAATCCTGTTAAAAATAAATTACTACCTCAAAATATATCTAATAAAATAATAAAATAGTAATAATAATAATAAATTATAAAATCACACTTTTTGAATCGCAATGTTACAATCTACCCCTTAAAAGAAATCTTGTCCTTGAGATATAAAGTGTACTGAAAATAATAGATTTTTTTTTATGATGTATATGGCGTATTATATGTTGTATATTTCACAAATTCAAAATTACCTCCAAATGACAGCAAAAAGAAAATAGTTCCCCTTTGGAACAGATCATTTGTTGCTAAGCCATCAACAGTATCCAATAGAAGTGCTCCACGTAAGCAAGCCCACACCAAAACCGTAAGGAACAATACACTAGATGAAATCTTTATTTGTGTAGAAAGAGTCGTGCTACAGCCCCCGCTCGGGGCTCCCGCTTTGGCGTAGCCTCATTCTTTTATGTGTATTTTTTAAGTTTTTTTTTTATATATAAACGTTTTTAACAATTTTTATATTTTAAAAAAATAAAATAAATTTAAAATATCATTAAAAAATACTTCCTTAATCAGAAAGTAAAAAAATATATATATTAAAAAATACTTCCTTAATCACTAAGTAAAATAAAAAAATATTTTTTTATAATTTTTTATTTTACTTCATTATTAAGAAAGTATTTTTTAATAATATTTTAAATTTTTTTATTTTTTTAAAATATTAAAAATTATTAAAAAAATCTATATAAAAAACACTTAAAAAAAAACACATCAAAAATAAGCATACACGCCAGCGGGAGCCCCCAGCGGGACGCTTAGCATTATTCTTGTGTAGAAAACACAAAACCACAACCTCTTCCGAGCACTCACACACTTCAGACTGCCGCTGGCTACAACGTTCGTCGCCCACTGCTGTGTTTTTCATCACTCACCAGTTCCGTCGCCACTAGTTTAGTAGGCACCTGTTTCGTCGCCACCTGCTCTGTCAGCACCAAATTCCAGGGCAATTCCCAGGTCGAGAAAGAGAGATTTTTTTTGAGGGGGGTGGTGAGGGAGACAAACGTGCCTCAGGCACCATAAATCTTTCTACAAGATAAAGATTTTTTCTACTTTCTTTTCCTTTTCCTTCCTTTATATGTGTATTTGAGTTTTCTTTTGGATTCCACTCGTGTGTTTCTGAATGTTCAAGGCTTGATTTTTCCCACCTACCTTCATCCGGTATTTGATGTTAAGTTCAGTAGACTTGTAAAATGTTAAAGTAATTTGCATTCAAATCCAATGGAGACTACCTAATGCGTTCGAATTGTCAAGATTTGGAAATTTGATTTTTTTTTTATTGAATTTAGAGTTTTTTTTTTTTTTTTTTTTAGTCTCATTTTTCTTTTTTTGAATTTTTGGGGAAAAAGATGATGTTGTCGAAAGTTGAAGTTGGGAAGAAGGTTGGTGATGATTCAGGTAATCAGAAGTTGCGAGATTGAAACTATAAGCAAAGCCATATATCTGGAAAAAAAAAAAAAAAAAACCCATCTAGGAGTTCGATTTCTAGAGCCAGCACTCGGTCCAAGTCTTCTAGAAAAATCCACTCACCAAATCCCCAGTCAAAGCTTAAACCAGAAGAGGAGGACCCCTTACATTGGCATTGTCCCGTCCTCTGAGTGCCACGGCTTAAACAAATACTCAGCGATGGCGGCTTCCTCTAGTCTAGTCTAGGAGAGGGGTTGGTTTCATGCAAGAGGATGGGAGATAGGGGAGACGAGTGGGTTCCGTGGGGTTTTTTCTAGTATGCAGGCACATGAGAACTAAAATAGGAAGTCTATTTGTCATTCACCCATTTGGAGGGCTGTTGTTTGTGGTTTATTAGACGGGCTGGTCTGAAGATTTTCTCAAAAGGAATTACTTAGGCTGATGCTCTTAAGTTCGTGGTTGGCAGAAATTGTATGAAACCAAAACATTATCATCTTACCTTTCCCAATTATCTTTGATGTCACTTGTTGTTCTCCAACTATTTCCAATACCTGCAGCCCAAGTGGCTGGGTCTTCTTGTCCCTTACATTGATGCCAACCATTTGTTTCTATTCAGTTCAATTTTAAACAGGAAAAGCAAACAAATTAAGTAGCCAGGGAAGAAAAACATACAAATTGAGTAGCCTATCAAGTATAGTGTGAAATTATCGCTTCTTTCAAAAGATTAAGTTGATTGAAAGATATAGATTTAATTATATATATAAATATATATATATATATTTAATCCTTAACAAAAAGCACACTTGCTTGGACTTGGGAACAAGTCTAACGCAAATTTTGTAATAATTTTTTTCTAAGTTGTGAATGATGCTTGATGGGCACTTCTAATTGTCTTGATGCTAAAAAAATAAAAATAAAAGCATCGCTTATCTACTCACCATTCGCAAATGGAAAAGAAGATAGCTCTTCCTGAATTCAATAAAGCTTGGCTCATTTTTGGGTACCTATCACACAGGTTGAGGATACCTTATTAGAGTTATATAGTTTGTGCATACGAAGGAGTAATCCAAGAAGAATTATACTAGATACAGTTATAAGGTGTGCAAATTAATCCCGAGTATTAATTCATTTTGAAAAAATGTATGATCCACTTTTGCAAAATAGATTTTTTTTCAGGTGGGTCACAAATTTTCTCACCATTTTCAAAGTATCCTCAAAAGGAATAAATCTTACCCAAGAAGCAAATTGTCTTTGCATCTTGTTCTTCATGACCCAGGGATCCAGGAATAGTTCCTTTACAAGTTCGAGTTCTTCAAAGAACATCAAGAAATTAGCAAAGATTGAAAACTCATGAGCGAATGCATAGTAGAAATTCACCTAGATAATTAGATTCCGATAGATCATGAACAAACATTTGGTATATATTTAGTTATAATTTGCTATATATGTAAATCGTCAATTGAGATCTTCTCCAATTTCTTGACCGAGTTGGATAGTCAAATGCAATAAAAAAAATCATTACAAAAAAAACGAATATTTATGACAGATTATTTGCAACAAGAATGATCATTTGGGATAAAAATATATCCATTTTAACCGAAAATAATAATTTTCGCAGGAAATAGCTGGCCACAAATAAGCAGTTTTCTTGTGATGAATAAGCACAATATTAAATGTTTATTTGGATTTCACTTTGCTCGAAACTCCTATACAGACATCATTAAATATTGTATGAGTGGATCTCAATTCCTAATCAAAATTAATACCCGGCATCAGAGTATATCCCAAGCTTCAACCCTTTGTCGTGGACATAATCTGCTAACGCCTTAATTCCGGATGGAAATGTTGAGGCATTTGGAAGCAAATTTCCCTATCAAATTTCAATTTTATTAAGATTATATCTTGAAAATATAATCTTTCTACATACCCAATTAAGAGTAGTTAGAAAACACAAGAGCATAAATACCTCAGAGTCTCTATCAAGTTGAGCCCAACAATCATCTAAAAGATATTATAAATGAGAGAGGATTAGCTTAGTAGTAAATGTTTGCTATTAAATGATATAAATACAAAGCTCCCCCAACTCCTTACCTAGATTTATGTACTCATATCCTATCGCGGCGAGTCCAGTAGACACCATTGCATCCGCTGTAGCAAGAGATTTTGCAGTACAAAGCCAATTAGTTAAGGAGAATTGTCTTCAAAGTTTAGTTTTCCCAATTGAATGTTATTGGTGATATATAATTAAATTACCTGTTTCCATAATCAACTTCTCCTCAATGTGACAGTTGAAGTCGTTCCAACTGTACCATCTATAATCAACATGATATTAGACTTCATTATGGGTAGACTAGTAATTTACTCGTGAAAATTAAAGAAAATGATAACTAAAAGTGACAAATTATTAAAGGATATAATAATTGGGATGAGTTATTTGGGACGAAAATGACTATTAGCAATAAGAATTAACTTATCGTCTCGTCTCATCTCATCTAATCATTATAATTTTATCAAACTCTTATACAAAATATAATAAATAATTTAACTTTTTCAAATCACAAAACAAAAATAATATTAAAAATTTTATTCTAATAATATTTTATATATTTATTCAACTTTCAACTTTCATTAAAATCTGGACCGAACGCAATCTAACTACAACCCTAGTGATCGCAGAAGCTCTTGCGGCAAAGCTAGCTTTCAAAATGGCAGAACATCTCAACCACCCCCATATATTACTAGTTGGGGACTCTCAGTTGGTCATCTCCTCCATTTATAAAGAGGAACAAATCTGGCAAATAGAAACAATTTCAGATAACATTGCAGCTTTGTTGGAACCTCAACTTCGTTTGGGTTGGAAATTCCACAAGATAGATCGATTTCAAAATCAACTTGCGCACTCGGTAGCGCAATGGGCAGCTACAAACTCACTGTTTGGTAGCATTCCGTTAGAAATTATTCCTAACACTATTTTGTATATTGATAGCGGGAAGGACCCTCCTTGATGTACTATAACTTTTCTATTTTTATTATATATGCAAGCGTGGTTAGAAAAAAATATATATATTCTTCTCATCTGTGTAAATAAACGAGAATAAGTGTTTTTCTTGTAATCAATTAATAAAGGGATTCAATAGTTATGATATAGTTTGTATATGAAGCAATGCCAATTTAATAGCTCATAAGCTAGCTATATAGGCATATTTGTGGGATAGATTACCAAATTTATGGAAAGGATATGACACGTATTCATAATTTGTCTTTATTTATTTATTTGCTTTCAATCTTGGATTGCTTCGTAAAAGAAATCCAAGAGAAAACTCGTGGTTTGATTTATTATCTAATTCTCATGCTAAATATACTAAATTAAAGAAAAACCATTTTATTTTAAAAAAAATTAAAAATTAAAAAAAGAAGGCCAGATTCAGCAAGGTGGCCCAAGTCTCAGCCACCGAAGCCACAAGGTGGTTGGCCCTACTTGATGGCCTGGTGCGGACGGGAGTAAGGCATTTTTTTTCTCTCTCTTTTCTATTTTAATATTTTTAAAATAAAATTATTTTTTAATTTTAAGATGCTTTTAAGTCTTGAAAAATGACTTCTACTGTTAAGCTTTTTCTATCAAATAAGATGAACGGAATTTGTTGATGTCGTGTTTCGCAAGCTTGGGCAACTCAACGCCGACAGTGCCACAATGTGAATTATTTGGAGCACTCGGCAGTGTTCTGGTGCGGCATAAGATAGCAATTCGTACGTCCACGGCAGTGAATGAAAAATAAGTGCAGGGAAAGTAAGAGAGATGGACACCAAAATTTACGTGATTCGACAATATGCCTATGTCCACAGGGGTTTGGGGAGGGAAGTCTTCATAATAATATATTTATTTACATTCACTCATGGATCCTCATATCTCACTGTATAGAGAGGGTTGTAGCTCTTCCTCAATATATTTCCATCGATCCCCTATTGATCCGTGTTCATCCGTCCCCCTTATGTTGTCTGGGCTTCCCCTTTTTATATGTTCACTTGACCTTTAATTATACATGCCAACCTACCATAAGTTGGCAGATCTCCCTTACATGAACTCTTTGCTTTCTTCCCCTGACCCTCTGATATTTTACAACCCTCATATTCCTCTTGTCCCCTTATTATCTCTTTTCTTATTCCCCTTTTGTCAAAGAGATATGAGGGCTGTAAAATGTCAGAGGGTCAAGAGAAGAAAGCAAAGGGTTCACGCAAGGGAGATCTGCCAACTCATGGCAGGCTGGCATGTACAGTAAAAGATCAGGTGAATATATAAAAAGGGGAAGCCCAAACAACATAACGGGGACAGATGAACACGGATCAGTAGGGGATCGATGGAAATATATTGAGGAAGAGCTACAACCCTCTCTATACAGTGATATGAGGATCCATGAGTAATTGTAAACAAATATATTATAGTGGAGACATCCCTTCTCAAACTCCTGTGGACGTAGACATATTGCCGAATCACATAAATCTTGGTGTCCATCTCTCTTACTTTCCTTGCACTTATTTTCCATTCACCGCCATAGACGTACAAACCACTATAGTACAACTGCATCAGAATACTACCAGACTCTTCAAATAATTCACATCGTGGCACTATCGACGTAGAGTTGCCCAGGCCCATGAAATACGATATCAAAAGAATTGGTAATAGTAGGCAAAAATCTAAAGTTTGTAATAGAAATGGGGTTATTCTTCAGAAAATGACGCATGGAGTGAATGACCAAATTTCCCTCTATTTGTAGCGAGCAAATATTCCGAAATTCGACTCCCAAGAAATGGAATCGGAGTCGGAATTTTTTTTTTTTTTGAATTTTTTTGAATTTTTTTGAATTTTTCCTTCAAAGTCGAAGTCAAAACTTTTGCTGGAGAGACTCCAATTTTATGCTAGTGCTCCGGCTCTAACTTCGATTTTGAATCCAAATCCAAACTCTAACCTGAAAGCAGTTAGTAGTACTGAGTATTATATGATAAAAAGATAACTTTGCAATATTTCTTTCTGAGTGGGAAGAATGAAGTTGAAAATCCCCGTCGGCTGGGGTCTATCCTTCAAGGGTGAATGGAGAGTATGTAATTAAACTATGAAAGTAACGTTGGTATTTAATTAAATACTACTCAGCAGTACTTTGGTGAAGAGTATATATAAAGCACATGCAGTGATTTGTGGGCGCGCACTAGAAGAAAACGGTTATTATTTTCTTTTTGAAACAAATGATATCGTGGGTAATAGTGATCGATGAGGTTTCCACTAATATTTGAAATAATATATATTTAGCATTATCTCCTTTGAATATTCTTGCCGTCAAATTGAGCAATATATACAAATTAAGGAGAAAAAGTTATCAAAACTTTGTTCATGCGATCGATGCTGTAAACATAAACTTTTGTTACTCATTCTAATATTTATGCATGATATTAGGATCTCATACGTAGTGTTTTTGACTGAACTTTAGGCTTAAGGTTAGAGAGATCATCTGCATAGACATATGAATTTTTCTACAAAATTAAATAATATCGTGAAACCTGTTTCATGCTTTTATCTCTTGGAAAATGCTGCATCCACCGAGGATGTAGCATGAGGATTTTTACCGATTACCATTTTATGTTTCTATATATATTTTTCTACTTAATGATTAAGTACGTGTTTTTTAATAATATTATGAATTTCTTTAAAAAGAAATATTTAAGATGATTAAAAAAAAATAGATAAAAAAAAAGGCAAATAACCTTGTAAGTGAGTTCTCTCGTCGGTGGCCGGGTGTAAAACTACTCCTATCTTTTTCTCGTTACTTTTAATCCGGGAATTCTAAGAGCAGATAACAAGTGATGGTAAAAAAGAAAGAAGCAAATCAAATTATGATTCAATAATTTCTTGATATATAACACACTTATGGCAGATTCTGAAAAAGAATTATTTAGTATAACTCAAAAATTTATGTGAGCATATGTGATACGTTAAATCTATTTTACTATAAAAATAAGTTTACAACAAACTTAATTTGTAAGTTTTTTATTTTTTTTTTTGTAAGATCTTTTTTTGAACCAAACATTTCTCTCTCTTTCTCTCTCTATATATATATAATATACATGCACACACATGTATTTAACGAAGTGACATGATCGCATGCCAACTTGTTATAACCTGAGCATCTGAAAGAACAAGTTTACAGTCAATCTCAAGATTTCATCACTAAGCAACGGATCAAAACTAGCAGAAAAGAGTGAAACTTGGATTGAACATTGTTTTTAGATCTATGTATTTACATACAGAGGATTCAGAGTTATTTCTCAAGACATTTTAAAAGGAAGAAGATGAAAGGGACTTGCCCCATAGGAGGGGTTTTACCGAGAAGATTTGCCAACAGATGCGTCTGGAGCCGAGCAGCAGCAACACCACCACCACCGGCATTAGAGAGCACAAAGATGCATACAAAAGTAAGCACCAGTACCGCCATAGCTAAGCAGCAACCTTCAAGCTGAGAAAGGAAGAAGGTTGGCAGTGGTCGAATATCGTTTATGGAGCACTGGATAAAAGCACAAGCACAAGCACCGAAAGAATATTTTTTAAAAAAATGAGAGAATATGGTTAATGGTCTTAGTGCTCAGTTGGACTGCGTACGGCTAACCCATATCCAAAGTCCTGTCGTTTTGACTTCTTTTTTTTTAGAAGGAGGCCACCTTCGAAACTTTATTGAATAATCCTTACTTTTGACAGAGGGAACCGTAGTTACAACATAAAACCAACTTATTAAAAAACCAATACAATAAACATGACCATCAAATCTCAAATAAAACTATACACATTACTAAACTAATACCAAAGCTGAGGGAGGCCCAAATTTTTAATCTTCAAATATCCTCTTAATAGCTTAGGAATATCCTCATAAACCTCTCAATGAGCCAACCATCCTCCCGCACCTATTTTTGCAAGATAATCCGTTGAAGAATTTCCTTCCCGATAGATATGTTGAAACTGCACATTCATCCCACTCAACAAATTTTGAATTTCATCCCAAAAATCTTTCAAATACCATACCAAGCATCTCTTATCAAATAGTCATTTAATAACCAACATAGAATCCATCTCAATATCAATATTAAGAAAACCAAAGGATTTTGCAAACCGCAAACCATGCAATAATCATAATAATTCCGCTTTATTATTCATACCTTCACCAAAATGATTAAAAAAAGCAACCAAAAAATTTCCATGATAATCACGAAAAACCCCGCTAGCACCCATGATATCTGGGTTGCCAATTCAACTTCCATCTATATTTACTTTTATTCGGCCAGCAGCTCGAGGATACCATCGAACTAACAAAGGCAACTTAGAAGGCACTTGCTTGAGCAACACAGCTAGCAAAGTCAAAAACTCTTGATCACGGCACTTTAACACCTCGTGTTCTTTCATTTCCAACGCAGACCAACCAATGTAGTGTTTTACTCTCGCCCAAACCGGCTACACTAGTTCACACAACTCTTCCATTCTAGTTTTACATCTTCTATTCCACAAACACCATGTAACAATACATGGTAAGATGCCAAATAACAACCCTACTTTTGAAGATTCTTTTGCTTTATGAAATCAAGATTTCACTCTATCACGCCATCCGCTTCCTATCATGGACTGCAAACCCGCACAATTAAGGCGTTTTCCCAAATCATTTCAGCAAACTCACCTTTTGCCAAGACATGATTTAAATCCTCATACTCCCCTAAGTCACAACAGTTGCATCTTGAGACAATAGTAATTCCTAACTTTCGAACATTGTCATCCACACTCAACGCATTTAGAAATGCTTTCCATCCCATAACCGAAATGTTTTTTGGTAGGGAAGTATGCCACACCCACTTAGACCATGCAACCACAGGAGCTCGAATTCTCAAACAAGACCAAGCACTTTTTGTTGTAAACTTGCCATCAACATTTTCAGTCCACACCAAAATATCCTCACCTTCCTTATGTTGCCCCAAACTTTACATGATAAAGTCAACTTTATTAGCACCAACCAGCAGAGAAAGCAAAGCAACGTCCCATTCATTTTCAATTTTTCATTCCTAAATCAAAATATTTGGAAATGGGCACACAAAAAACTGAATGGTTAGAGGCGCCTCATCTGACCATTTATTATACCAAAAAGAAATTCTCCCCTCCCTTATTTTCCAGCGAGAATGATTTAAAACCAACGGTAAGCACCTTACAATCATATGCCAATTTCTTGATTACAAGCATCAATCAACGACACATGCATGATTATTTTTCACATACTTAGCTCGAAAAAAATTTGCCCAAAAAGAATTTTCATGTAATAGCTTCCACGCAAATTTAACATGTAAAGAAAGTTGAACATCATCCAGCCTTTTAATACTGAGACCTCCTTCCTCAATTGGAAAACAAATCTTCTTCTAAGAGCGCCATCAACGTTTATCTCCCTCATCTGAAGAACCCCAAAATAATTTACTAAGACATCCATTAATTCTCTACAAAACAGCTTTAGGAGCCTGGATACAAGATAATTAATGAATAGGCAAGCTCATCAGTCGAGCACCTTCGGACAGTAACTTGGATTTCCATCCATTGATTTGAGTACAAATTTTATTCACCAAGTCGTCTAAATGAGATACCATCCACCTACCTGAAACAATAGGAACACCCAGATAACGGAAGGGGAAACTATCTTCATGAAAATTAGTTGCACGTAAGAGCTCCCAACACCAAACATGGTTGATTGAAATGGAAAAATGCAAAGAGGACTTTCCAACACTAATCTTTTGACCTAACCAGCTTTCATAAAGATCCAAAATTTTCAGAATATTTCGAAGGGATTTAAGACTCCTATTTGTAAAGATAACAATGTCATCCGCAAAAAGCAAATGTGAGATGAGTGGAACTCCTCTCGGATGAGAAAATGGCTCAATTTTTTCTTCATCAAAACCCCGTTTTAACAGTCTTGATAAAACCTCCTTAACCAAAGACCCCTCCCACCTATGAAAAAACCCTTTAGAGACACCATTCATAACCACAGAAAACCAAGGCGAAGGAATCCAATTCTAAATCAAATCATAGACTTTCAAAGAAAAACCAAATGCTTCCACCACATGAAATAAATAAGCACATTCCACGCTATCATATACTTTGGCCATATCCACCTTCATCAAGACATTACCATTTTGCCTCTTAGAATTAATTGAATGAACCATTTCCTGAATCAAGTTGATATTGTCAAAAATACTTCTTCCTAGAACTAAAGCTCCTTGCTCAGGCGAAATCAATCTAGAGAAAATAGGAGTAAGTCTTTGAACAAGTATCTTTGAACAAACTTTATAAATAATCGAGCACAAACTGATTGGATGAAACTTATCAAAGCTTGTCGGGTTATCAACTTTTGGAATAAGCACCAAAGTTGATGCCGAATAAAACTAAGGAAATGACTTTCCTCTAAAAACACCACTAACAACATCCACCACATTCGCCTTAACAATATCCCAACAAGATCGAAAAAAACCCGCTCCAAATCCATCCTGACCTGGACTACTATCAATGGGAAGAGTAAAAACCGCATCCTTCACTTCTCCATCGAAGGCACCCTGCAAATCATCAAGTTTTCTTCCTTAGCAATTGACCTCAACAATGAAAGATAAATTAGGAAGAGATGACCTCGGCCTTGATTTCAGAATATCTTCAAAAGTATTCCACTGCACCAAGGTGGACAGCTTCAGACGAAGCTAGTAGCCTACCATCCGAAAGCTTCATAGTAGCAATTGTCTTTGTCTTGAGTGATTTCATGGCACGGAAAATATTTCCAGAAGCTTCCCCTTAATTTATGCAACTGAATTTTGCCATTTGTCATAGCTGAATTTCTTCCCCACACATCCAAATATCAAGCTCGACTTTAGACGTTAACAAATCAAGTTCTGTGTCATCCGAAAAGGCTACCTAAAGATCATGTTCCAAACCTTCGATTCGATGTTCCAAGGATCGAATATGAATATCTATTTTTCCAAAGACATTTTTGTTCCATTCTCTCAAAGAACTTTTTATGCACTTTAATTTCCTTACATAGCTAATCGAAGATCTAGGTCGACCACCATGTCGTTCAAAGTCATTCCGAAATAATGTTAAAATCACCCTTAATAATCCACTTCTCTTGATGCAAATTCAAGCTAATCAATTCCCCCCATAAAATTCTACGATCCACCTTAGAACATCGTGCATAGGCAAAGGTGAGAAAAATTTACATCCCATTCAGCATCACACAAACCGGAATCTATTGATCACCAATAGAAACCACTCTCACTTGCCATCCCTGTTCCCATAAAACCCACAATTTTCCACCCTGCACTTCATTCGAAATACGATGAACAAAAATCCATTACTAAACACTGTCAAATGTTGTTGTGAGCGAAAAGGGTTCGCTATAGCAAGTATACAAGGCTTAAAGTTTTTTACCAATTTTCTCATCTTTTTTTAAGGTGCCTAGACCCCCAAATTCCAATGCAACATAGATTGTATCATATATTCATTCGGTTGGGCTTGCTAGGTGCCCTGGCAGAACTTCTCAATTTAACACCAACATCCTTCTCCTTCTGTTTTTTCTTCTTTTTATCATTCTCTGAATCATAAATTTTTTCCTTCTTAATGTTATCAACAGGCTCTACCATCTCCCCATCCGAAAATGGGCCAACATTAAGAGATAGAAATGACCCTGCTTCATTGTTTTGGTTCAACTTATTGTTGGGAGTCCCAACATCTTTTCCCGCCTCTAAACCTACAACATTGGAAACTGCATGATTTTCCCTTATAGGATTTATAGAAGACCAGACTCAAAATGCATCTCAGGGATTGAGTGACCTGCATCAGACTCAATTGTATCCTTAACATTCACCACATCGTCAACAACAAATTCCATATTTTCTTTAACCACATCATCAACAACATAATCAACAACATTATCAGTATTCAACAGCAACTCCTGTAATTTTTCTCCCAATTGGCCCTTGACATTTTCCTCATCATGAGAATTTTCAATCACCAGGGGCATATCACTGCCTTGTTACACCTTCTTGTCGTATTCCTTAAGTTTTTTCACCCATACTTTACCACGTCTCCCACCATCCTTCAAATCCTCCTGCAAATTTTTCTTGACCCCTTACAACTTTAGCTATTATGGCCCTACACCAAACAACATTGACAATAGGCAGGGAGAGTTTCATACTCAAGCTCTTGAAACCAGCTATTTGGATTTTAAGGAAGTTCGATCCATAAACTTGGAATCGGCTTTGCAGTCACATCCATTTCAACACACACCCGTGCACCGTCAGTTCTTGTTGCACACTTTAGTGCTATTATCACGACTTAAAAACTTACCCAACGGACTTACTATATTTCTAAGAAACGCCTCATGATAATAATTTGATAGCAAACCAGGCAAAAAAATCCAAACAGGAACAAGAGAAGGTGCTTTCTCTTCAGAAAAATCAGTCATCCAATGAAAACTTTTTAATGCACTACATCAATATCACAAGATTCTTGAGCAAAAGCCTTCAGAAAATCATCTTCATTATAAAACCGAAAAAAATATTATGTGGCCTTCGCATAGAAGAAACCAGAGGTTGTTGAACAAGACCCCAATGGTTGCGAATGAAGGATCGGATTACATCTAACGATGGACGCTGGCGTAAAAACTTCAGTACGAGGAAAATTTGAAAGGTTGAGCAGAAAGGGCAATTTCCTCTTAGAGAACACAATGCAAACAACACCATTAACAAGTTTTGGTGCACGCAGAGCCACCACCACCTCCGGAAGAGGTTGTGGTCTCTGTGCCACCAGATCGGCAAACGACCGTCCACCATGAGGAACCGGCACCAAAGACCCACCTTGGGCTCCGGTGGTAACCATGCGAACCCTAGGGCCTCATGCTCGAAAAACGAAAACCTCAAAATCACCAAATCAAGAGCTCCAAAAAAATGCCTATACTTCCCAATCCCTTAAAACTCTTTTAAGATCCTTATCAATGCATTAAAACCATCAATACCACTAAGCCATTGAATGGCTTTTCTGTAGACCTCCCAGTCATGATGTTTTAGTATAGCAAAAAGAAAACTATTGCCAAAGCATGACTATCGTTTTGCCTCATGAATGCATGCCCATATCGCAAAGTCTAAGCAGAACTCCCGAGTTCGAACTCCGACATGCCATTGAAAAATGAAAATACCACATTAATTATTAGTGTGTAACTCACTTAGCGAAGTAGACAAAACATTTTCCAATTATTTAAGGTCTGATCCTAGTTGGGAATATTATAAGTTGACATAACTTCCTTAAAAGATTATGTTTTGAAAATTTAGTTTTTGATCCAAATCATTCACAAAGAATAATATACAGTGGGAAATGAAAGTAAATAAAGGTATATTAAATTGAATACATATTAAGTTGAGGCTCAAGAAGCTGAAAGGTCGAAAAAGTGGGAGGTCAAAAAGTTGAGAGCTCGGAAATAGAGAGGTCGACGGAAAGTCAAAAAATTTGGGAGCTTGATAATTTAAAGCTTTGAAAGCGATATTGTTGATTATGAATTGTCAAGTTTTGGGACCCTACTTTTTTAACGATGATTAAACTATGACATGTTTTGGGATTAATAGATTATGTTTTGGTACCAAGTTCATTGCTCAAGCCCTTATTTATTTATGTCTGCTGAGAATTATTCATGCTACTACAAACATTCTGCGTACATTACATCTTAATTGTCAAGAACGAGGCGTACATAACTCAGTGTTGCATGTCCTGATGCTTCAGTCTCCCTCAAATCCCAAGCAAGGGTCTGTGGGAGTCACAATATAGGAGGCAAAGCACCAATATAAGGTCATTGTCATAGGTCTCACAAAGGAGAGTGTCTTCAGGCTTCAGTCTCATGCTTTAGATGTAGATGGACAAAGCATTACACCAAAGATTGCCCTTAGATCATTCTAGTTCAGAGGATCAACCTTATTGGAGGATGGGGAGACCAAAAGCAAGAGGTACAAATAAGAGTATATGCTCTAACACCTATAAGAGTTGATGAGGACGCCCTAAAAACTCAGGAAGTAGACGTCATCACAGGAATGGAACCCTGACCTTAGATTAACTAGCTGCTAATTTAGGAGCATAGTTGTAAGAATCGAGTTTGGTCAATCATTTTAGGGCGAGTTAGGATGTTTAATTACCACATAATTACTTTGTTTGACTTGGGTGTGTCCCCATCATTTTTGTCTGCTATGTTTGCTTGAATAAGCGGTCTTTGAACAAAGCCAATGCAAGAGAAGGTCTCTGTAGCACTACTGAATAGAGAAGTAGTATTGCACACCAAGATAGTTTGAGGTCTGAAGGGTGGCGGGGCATCATGGTGGCAGACTTGATATTATTTTTAACTTATTGGATTTGATATTATCCTGGTATAGATTGACTATTTCGGCATTTTGTAAGAATTAACTACCAACAAAGAACGTTAATATTCCAAGTGTCTGGGATGCAAGAAAGAGTGTTCCAAGGTAGTAGGTTAAGGTCAATGCCTGGAATAATTACCTCACTATAAACCAATAAGGATTTGGCAAGTGGAGCCAAAGCCTACTCAGTACATCTAGTGCTTAAGACGAAGGAGCCCAAAGAAATAAAAGGAGTATCCGTAGTGGATGAATTCCTATAAGTATTCTGGAATTGCCAAGATCACCACCTCATTGAGAAGTTGAATTTTCCATCGAACTGGAATCTGGGACTCTCATACATAAGGCACCTTATAGGATGAACATTTCAAAGCTGAGAGAGTTGAAATGCCAACTATAAGAGCTTATGGCAAAAGGGTACATTAGGCTGAATATATTGACTTGAGGAGCACCAATACTATTTTTTAAGAAGAATGATGGGACCCTTATGATGTGTATTGACTACTGGGAATTGAACAAGGTGACCTTAAAGAATATATACCATTTTCCCAGGCTAGGCAATTTGCTTGATCAATTGTAAGGAGCTACAGTATTTTTTAAGATCATTCTTAAGTCTTGTTATCACCAATTGAGAATCAAGGAAGACGACATATCAAAAACTTTATGGATATCATGAATAGGGTGTTCAGACCATTTTGAGTTTACGGTGATGCCATTTGGATTAGCTAATACTTCAGAAGCATTCATAGATATCATGAATAGGGTGTCAGACCATTCTTAGATATATTTGTTGTTGTGTTCATAGATGATATCCTAGTGTATTCCAAAAATGTTGAGGATCATAGAAGTCACCTTTGGGTCATGGATTCCTGAACCCCTTTCTAGGTGGGGCTAGGATTAATTACATGTAAACACTATTAGACATATTAAGGTCCTATAAATGATGGTAAAATAGACTCATCCACGTATGATTAAGGTCCTATTAATTTAAAATAATTAAATTATAATTCAAAAATGAAGTTAAACCATGTTGGATCTGCTGCCACCTCCAGTGTTGTGTGTGCCTAGGTGGCACTGGACTGGCCAAATTCGACAAGATTCGACTCCTCCCTAGCTTCGAATTTGGACGATCAAGCACCATCAATTTACCAGATTGGGTGCCTAGGTTGAGCTTAGGCCACTATTATGTGGTTGGTGTCAGTTGCCACCCCGAGGAATGATTGAATTAATTTTTTATGGTTATTCCAACCTTTTTTTGGGGTAGCAACCACCACTAGAAGAGACCCGTGGTTACTGCCACCCCGAGAGATGGTTGAAGTGATTATTAGAGACAATCTAAAAATTAATTAGTATTAGTCGTAGTTTTTGGATTCAAAATTCCTATTTTAGAGTTTTTGTTTAATTAGTATATTTTTAAAATTGAAGAATCATTATTTTTAATCAAATCATATCTTTGTATTTATCAAAAGTTAAACCAATACACACTTATCCTGTATAACAAAACTAAAATATTCCTCAGAGCCATCTTTTATCCACACTTGTTCTTCACTTTCATCACAAGCAAATTTTGCTAGAAAATGAGCTACCTTATTCCTTTCCTATATGTATGTTGAACTGTCCAACTAGGCTTTTACAAAGAACTCCTTTTCTATCTTCGACTAACTGCCCATGCCACTCCCAATTATCCTCTACACTATTGATAGCCTTAACAATTCCCAGTTCATCTTTTTCAAAGATTGCCCTTTTTCACATTTAGCTCTGCACACAACTTCAGGGCCCTCCACAAAGCTATAATCTCAGCTACTACAGCTGAACTTATCTGCTTCTTTGGCATAAATAGTGAGACTTGCACCTCTCCTTATTCATCTCTGATAAGCACACCTACCCCCATTCTTCTCTGATTTGAATTAAATAAAGCATCACAATTCACCTTCAAAAATCCTTCTATTGGAGCTTTCCACTAAATCATGTGCCTCTCTACTGTGGTGGATTCTGAGCTCTTTCTTTGGTTGTCCTGAGTTTGTTGAAATTCTATAACCCTAGTTCTAGCCTAATGAAAAGCACTCTAGGACTAATGAATTTCTCCTCAAAGATATATCCATTTCTTCTTGGCCAGATATGCCTCATAACAGAAGCTGCCACTTCTACACTTTCCTTTGGGAGTTTTTCAACCATTTTTAACCATACTATATTCATATCCACATTGTTCAATTTCCACTTCTACTCTAGGCTCTCCCTCTCTGCCTATACATCTATAGCAATTGAGCAACTCCAGTCTACATGACACACTGTCTCTTCCTCCCTCATGCATATGGGACAACAAGGATTATCCACCATTTTTCTTTGGTACAGGTTTCTTCTTGTTGGTAGCCAATTGTTAAGTGCTTTCCATAAGAAGGTCTTAACCACCCCTGGAACATCCAACTTCCACAAGACTCTTCATCCTTCTTTAAACTTCTTTCCATCTGAGGTTTCCCCTTTAACGTTTTTCCTCCTGCTCAATTCTAGATGGTAGGCACATTTAACATTGAACAAGCCATTCTTGGTGTAGGCCTAGATGCTTTTATCATTTAAACATGTCTAACTAAGTGGGATACTGCATACTATCTCAGCCTCTTTCTAATTGAGAGTTGCCTTCACCATTTCAGCATTCCACCTTCCACAGTCTCTATCAATCCGTTCCACCACTCTTGCCTCATTTTTATAGGGGATTGAATTTGATGAGAGGACTGACTTGGAAGCCATTTATCCTCCCAAATTTTAATACCGAAACCATTCCCAACCCTCCAGACAAGTCATTCCTTTAATAGATCTAGAGATCCCCACAAACTTCTCCAAATCATTGAAGGACTGCTCTCCATCTTTGCATCAAGTACATCAGTATTCTTGAAGTACTTATCTTTGAGAATCATGACAACAATATAATCAGGCTTAGTTAACACTCTCCAACATTGTTTTGCTGGAAGAGTTGTGTTGAAACTCTCTAGATCTGTAAAGCCCAAACCCCCAGCATCTTTTGTCTACCCCATCCTCCCCCAACTAGCCTACTGTATCTTTTTGTCATTATTTCTATACCCCCACCAGAATCTAGCCATTACACCTGATATCTCCTTGCATAATCTTTTGGGCTTTTTGAACACACTCATATGGTAAGTGGGTATAGATTGGATAATAGCTTTGAGCAAAATCTCTTTACCAATTGGGGATAGAAACTGATTTTTCCAGTTGTTAATCTTGTTCCAAATTCTATCTTTAATCCCTCTAAAGGTGTTGTAACGAGACTTTCCAACCATTGTAGGTAAGCCTAGAAACTTCTCACAATTTCTTTGCACCCTTGCTCCTAAATCTTGCACTATTTGACTCTTGTCAGCACTTCTAGCTCTTGAGCTGAACATAACAATTGTTTTTTCCAAGTTCATACATTGTCCAGAGGCCTTTTCATACACCTTCCATATGTGTCTTACCTTCAGCCACTCACTCCAGCTAGCTCTCCAAAAAATTATGCAATCATCAACAAATAGAAGATGTGTAACTTTGATCCCTCCCCTTGTAATTGCCACACATCTTATCTCTCCTTTTGCTTTTGCCTCATGTATTAGGCTACTAAGGCCTTCAGCACATAAAAGAAAGAGCTAAGGGGATAAGGGATCCCCCTGTCTTAAACCTCTCGAAAGATAAATAACCTCACCTGGTCTCCCATTCACCAACACTACATATGTTACTAAGGTTATACAATCCATGATCAACTTTAACAACCTTTCTCCAAACCCCACCTTCTTCATTGCTGCTTCCAGGTAAGCCCATTCAACTCTATCATAGGCTTTCGAGATGTCCAATTTCAATGCCATACTCCCCCACTCTACTCTTGGACCTAGTGTTCATTGAATACAAAGCCTCATAAGCTGCTATTACATTATCTAATATTAGCCTCCCTCGTATAAAAGCACTCTGGTTCTCTAAATTGATGTCATTTAGCATTAACTTGAATATGTTTGCAAAATTCTTGGCTATAAGCTTATACAAGACATTACATAAGCTTTTTGGTCTATAGTCCCTGACTTTTTTTTGTTCTGGGATCTTTAGGATCAAAGCCACATGGGTAAAATTTACAGATTTCTCTAATTTAGCCCCATTCAGAAAGCTTAAAACTGCCTCACACACATTGTCACCCACTATACTCCAAAAGGATGGATAAAAGCAGGCCCCATACCCATCAAGACCAAGAGATTTCAAGGGTCCCATTTGCTTTAGTGTTGCCTTCACTTCTTCCCTGGTGAAACTTTTTTCCAACTCATCATTCATGTTGATTGTAACTCGAGCTTCAATAGGTTGCACACCTTCTATCATTTGTCTAATTTTGGGAGCTTCTGTTCTGTATACTACGACATAATGCTGTCTGAAAGCCTCAACAATCTCCTTGTTTTCAACTTTCGTATCTGAGTTTGAATCCATCACTGTGAGGATCTAGTTCTTCTAGCTTCTTTGATTAACACACGCTAGAAGAACTTTGTGTTTTTATCCCCCAATAAATTCCAGTTCCTTTCCTTTGTTTTCACCTTGTATCCTCCTACTCCAATAAAACCCCCACTTCCTGCCGTAGCTTCTTCAACTCTTCAGTATTTAGCAGCTAGCCACTGCATACATTCAGCAAGTTTTGCATCTATCTCATAGGCTTCACAAAATAACTCTTTTCAGACCACACTTCTCTTATCATTTTTTCACAATCTTCTTCCCTTATCTAACTGACCTCAAATTTAAAGTCTTAGTCTACTTCCAGTTTTCCTTAATCACGTATAACACCATTGGTTTATTATCTGAGCTTCCTGCAGTTAAACCTTCCACTTTGACTCTTTTGAACAGATTGATCCACTTATTGTTTGCTACAAATATATCAAGTCTCTCTTTTGTAAAAGTATGGTCTGAGCACTAGTTCACACAACTCTTCCATTCTAGCTTTACATCTTCTATTCCACAAACACCATATAACAATACATGGTAGGATGTCAAATAACGAGCCAACTTTTGAAGATTTTTTTGCTTTATGAAACCAACATTCCACTCTATCACACCATCCACTTCCTCTCATGGACTGCAAACCCACGTAATTAAGGCATTCTCCCAAATCATTTCGGCAAACTCACCTTTTGCCAGGACATGATTTAAATCCTCATACTCCCCTAAGTCACAACAGTTGCATCTTGAGACAATAGGAATTCCTAACTTTCGAACATTATCATCCACACTCAACACATTTAGAAATGCTTTCCATACCATCACCGAAATTGTTTTTGGTAGGGAAGTAGGCCACCCCCACTTAGACCATGCAACCACAGGAGCTCGAATTCTCAAACAAGACCAAGCACCTTTTGTTGTAAACTTGCCATCAACATTTTCAGTCCACACCAAAATATCCTCACCTTCCTTATGTTGCCCCAAACTTTACATAATAGAGTAAACTTTATCAGCACCAACCAGCAGAGAAAGCAAAGCAATGTCCCATTCATTTTCAAGTTTTCATTCCTAAATCAAAATCTTTGGAAATGGGCACACCAGAAACTGATTGGTTAGAGGCCCTTCATCCAACCATTTATCATACCAAAAAGAAATTCTCCCCTCCCTTATTTTCCAGCTAGAATGATTTAAGACCAACTGTAAGCACCTTACAATCATAAGCCAAGTTCTTGAACCCTATCTATTTTTCTTCGATTCACTGAAGGAGCTTTGAGCCATGTTCCAAATTGTGCAGTAGTTTCATTTCCAAGATCTCCTCCTAAACAACCCTGCTTATCATGCAATATACATCCACATCCCCTTTCCATTGAATATCATGGTTCTTCCTCTGGCTAGAGCCTTCATCAACTCACACTCCACTTTGACCCTTAAATATTGACCCCATGCCACATTATCGTACTAGACATCCACCTTAAATACCTTCCCAATCGGGCCACCAATCTGTTCACCCAACTGTTTGTTCATAGCACCTGGTGGGAGATTATGCATCTAGATCCAAAATTTCTCTCGAGTGAAATCCATTCGGTGAATCTGAGTTGATCCATCAAAGGCAAATAGGTAGTTATCAAATAACCAAGGGCATTCATCAAGCACCCTATTTTTATCTTCCCAATTCACAAAAGTAATCATGAAATAGTTAGCTCCCATCACATGAACCATTAGTTTACTTACTCTCCAAATTTTCTCCATCGTCGATCTTATAACTTCCTTACCTACTGATCTCTCCGAGTAGATTTTTCCTACCAAGCTTCTCTCCCCCTTTTCCTTCCAGACTTCTTGTTCACTTGATTGTATCTCTATCACCTTAATTTCTTCTTCACTCAGCTTCAATCTATCCCAGATCTCTTCTAAATCCTCCCTTTTCTCCGACCACCATAATGAGCGGAGACTCCTCCTCCCTGCTTCCCCGAAGTAGGATAGACTTACTAACTTCTCCTCTGTCGCTTTTCAAAAGGTGCTAGAGAGAATACTACTAGTGCATTTTAAATTGAAGAATCATTATATGTTAATAAGTGGTTGGAGGGTGTAAAACTAAGTTTTATAGGTGCTTCGAAATGGAAAGCTCCACTACGTGTAATTGAATTTATCGAGCCATACAAATAATAATACAAAAATAGAAATTACAGATCTTGTTCAAATATTATTGAATGCGAAGCCTTCAGTTGTCTTGGACAATCATAGCTTTATTGGGGAGTTAAAACGTACATTCGACAAGCATGAGACTCAAGATCAGCAGAGAGTTGTCTGTCGACTAATGACTTTGTTGATTTCTGCACAATTCATCAAACAACCTCTTGATTACACAATTCATGAATACGATCATTTTTTATGTTATATGTTACAATATGTGAATGAATTATATGTATCTTACCTCCCATAAATCACGTGCACTAACCACTGTTGTTGATTTAAGGCCAATGTCAGACCAATTAGCAGAAACCCGAGCATTTGATGGCCCTCTATTCCACAGAACTACAGCTACTTTGCCATCACTGAGAGGACCAGCCCAAACCTACATTTATTATTTAGAAATAAATATGTAAGAGTAATTTTTAAGAAAAATATTTGGTCTACACACAAATTTTATAGAAGAAAGTTTGCATGCTAATGTGGCTTAATGCAATCCATCATATTGTAAAACTCTTGTCATTATAAGGCAAATTTGACGTATTACATTAAGACCCATCAGCGAATAAACTAATTCCTTATATAAAATTTGTGTGTAGACTTAATACTTCTCTATGTTCAATGCTTGTTTTAATTTGGAACTCCAACTTTGGATGGAGTATTGATTGATCAAATCTAACATTCAAAACATATATAATCACTAAGAATTGGGTTTTTTAGAACATGTTTTGAATATTATTATACTTAGGTAATTTTGGAGTTGATGGGAAAACATGGACCTTTTATGAGATAAAAGAGAAGAAGATAAAAACAATTACCTCTAGATCCCCATCCTTCTTGACTTTTTTCCCTTGAACTCCCAATTTGTCTATCCAAAAGTAGTACTAATGGTAAGCATGCAATTTTAATTTTTCCTACTTTCAAATGGCATGCATTATATCATATTAATTACCTTGATTGACTGCGACAACTTCTTTGTTGCTGAGTAATTCGAATGTCACATTGTCCATTGCTCGAATGTCGCACCCAATCAACAAAGGAGCCTATGCACATGAAAATATTAATAAATTAATAGTATTTTTCAAAGTCATACATTTTATACCATCAAAATATCAGTCTATGCACATCATCATACAGAAACGTTTTAGCTAAAAGCTCGAGAAAAATAGTTATATAAAGTGAATCTCACAATATTTATTATGTACTTAATGTTTTCTGAGCAAATCGTTTGAACCGCTAAAATACTGAGAGGTCTACTTTATATATCTACCTCTCTCATACTCTAGGCCCTAGAGTTCGATCAAAAACTCTATGGAATCCAAATTCTAGAACCTCTACTCTCAAACTAGCAAAAAAGTTACAATGTGTACTTTCTATCAACATTTTACCGTCAAGATTGTGTCACGTTACGTATTCAATTTTGACAATGATGCCATTTATGAATTTGTGGAAGTTGAAAAATGTAATGTGTTAGTTTTAATATATAATTCATGGTATGTGTACCTTGGCTATTGCCCAGATGCTAAAATGAGCACGATACTCCTCTGTTGTCATGCCTCCATTTCCAACTTCAAGCATGTCCGGATCTGACACCAATTAATTAGATCAATATGGTTCTTATAATACGAGGAAGATTAGCAATTAATCTATTTTAATTCACACATATAAAGAAGATGAAAATAGGGTTTATTAATTACCATTCCACCCTCCAGGTCCAGCATAAGATGCCCATTTGTCATTTTGATCCGCACGTGATGTCATGCTAATAATTATAAATAAGTAAAAATAATATTAATTTTCCTTAAAGAGTCATTGGAATATATAAGAACAAACAGCAATATAGAACCATTCCATTGTTGAAGGGATTCTACACAAATATGAAAATGACCTATGAATCAATCTATCATTTATGACAATTATAACTAATACTAAGAGTTATTACCCGTTTTGCAATAAGCTGCAATTAATTACATTATAGATTACCAAAAAATATGCGTCATTTGTTAAGATCGAACCGCTCATGCTTATTTTGGCCAATTGATCTAATTTCAATAATTCTTCTTCTTTACATTTCTTTCCCGCGGCTAGGCCTATCTGGTTCAATATAGGTTTGTCTGTCTAGGACTCGATCTAGGTGCTAGTCCATAACGATCAAAGTCAAATCATGAGCTTAGATTTTCATATGGAATTCATCAAAAATGATTAAAAACTGATGATGATGATGATGAGAGATTTATTAACCAGGTTTGTTGATACAAATTATTTTAAGATGTTTAATAGAACTTTTTTTTAAAGAGCCTATGCATATATAGAACAACTAAGCACACAATGAAAGAACTTTTGAAATGATTAATGCATTATCTATTTCAAGCCACTTTGTTAATACCAATGCTGACAAAATAATTAGTAAGGAGAAATTTACTCTTTACAAAACCTCTAATTGAAACCAAAAAAAGAACAAAAATACCAAGACTATAGTATTCTCAAGGTTGTGTTTGGCAAAAATGGGGAGAAAAAAGAACATTATAATCAGCATCTTACCTTTCCCACTTATCTTCGATGTCACCAGTTGTTCTCCAGCTATTTCCTATTTTTGCAGCCCAAGTGGCTGGGTCTTCTTGTCCCCTAAAATATTGAAACTGGCCATTTACTTCATATATTCACTTCAATGTTAAGCAGGGAAACAATAACTAATAAGAAATTATATTTACAGTCGTTAAGTGCGCAAGCGCTGTGCAATCTCTTTGAAAAAATTAATTTTTTAATAGTGAATTCCACTCTTTTGCAAAACGATTGTGGGGCGCTGACGCATTTCACCACTGCATGTAGCATTACTCATAAATGATGGGTTGCATGTGGAGACTGGTCAGTGAACAGGAAATCGAGAAACAGAGAGTTCACTCAACTATAGCTCGAGCGAAACTCAACCCGTGAGTTCGCTGGAAGTGTGCTTGACAGTGGGCTTGAGCGAAGCTCAACCCATGAGTTCGCTCGAGTCCCACGGGACATCGGGCTCGAGTGAGACACAAACTCTAGTATTCGTTCAAGCTACGCTCGACACACCATTCGAGCCAATGTTGATTGGTTGTTTGCTCGAGGCACGCTTGACATGCCGCTCAAGCAAAGGACCCAGTTTTTGCCAAATTAGGGTTTGCAGCACCGTTTCTATTTATATGTCATATTTTGACTTTATTGTGTACAATTTTCAGCATATTTTCATGGTAAACAATAGCCAAGTAAGTGCATATTGTGTGAGAGAGCAAAAGCCCTAGAGAGTGAGTTGCGATTGAATGATTGTAATCTCCTCTAGTTAATAAGATTTTTGCAGCTTTGTGGACATAGGAAAGTTTTCGAACCATGTAAATTGTGTGTCGTGAGTGTGCTTGATCGTGCTTGCTTTTATTTGTTTTCCATCGTTTGTGTGTGGTTATTTTGCACAACAACTAGTATCAAGAGCCAAGGTCGAATCTGAATGAGAACGATGGCTGGAGACAAAGTGAAAGCACCCGAGATTAAGAAGTTCGACGATACTGATTTTGGTTACTGGAATATGCAAATCGAGGACTATCTCTATGGGAAGAGGCTCCATCTTTCATTATTGGGAAATAAGTCGGAGAGCATGGATGATGCTTAGTGGACCCTGTTAGATCAACATGTTCTAAGGATTGTTCGGCAGACCTTGTTTAGAACAGTGGCACACAATGTCAATAAGGAGAAAACTACGGCGGATCTCATGGCGGCTTTGTCAGGTGTGTATAAAAAGCCGTCAGTGAATAATAAAGTGCAGCTGATGAAGAAGTGTTCAATCTAAGGATGTCTGAAGGTATGTCTATGGCCCAACACATGAATGAATTCAATACGATCACAAATCCAATGTCTTATGTAGAGATTGAGTTTGATGAGATCACAGTATTGATCTGTTGGCATCGCTGCCAAATAGTTGGTAGACCATGAGGATGTTGTGAGTAGGTCAGCCAACAAGACAAAACTAAACTACAATGATGTACGTAACATGATCTTGTTGAAGAGGTACGTAGGAGAGATTCTGGTGAGTTCTCGACTTCGGGGTATACCCTAAATGTTGACAATCGGGGCAGAGGATATGACAGGTCAACCTCCAAGAGCAAGGGGAATAGCAAGACGAGATCTGAGTAGCAAATCACGTGCTAGAGTTATGGCAAGTCGAGCCACATCAAGAGAAACTTTAGGAATCAAGAAAGTGTTGAGGATGATGTGGTGAATTTAGTGACTGAAGAAATACATGATGCCCTAACTCTGGCAGTACACAGTCCGATTGATGATTGAGTGTTGAATTCAGGGGTTTCGTTCCATAACACCTCACATCGAGAGGTCATGCAGAATTATGTTACTAGTAATTTTGGGAAGATGTATGCAGCTGATGGAGAGGCACTAGATGTAGTGGGAGTGGATGATGTGCGCATCACATTTCCAAACAAGGGTGTGTGGACTTTACAACAAGTCAGACACGTTCCAAATTTGAAGAAAAAACTGATCTCTGTGAGACAGCTTGATGACAACGGTTATTCAGAACCATTCTCTAGAGGAGCTTGAAAGATCAATAAGGTTGTACTGGTTTCAGCGCTTGGTAAGAGATCTAACTCTTTATATTTAATATTAGGATCCAGTGATGTTCAGGGAAATACAAGAGTGCAAAAGGATAGGCCTGATCGGGTGAAATATATGAGGAAGCCAAAGGGAGTTAGCTTTTTCATTCCTCATCTAAGCTGAGGAAGTTGGCAAAGGGTGCCCGGATCCGTTAGAGACCAGATTCTCCTAGTGCAATGGGACTTGTAAGTCGCCCAGTGGATGTGCTAACTAAGGACGATGTACGTAGGAGACTGAAGTCGGGCTCAACTTCAATGCGTCTTCTAGCTTGTAGATGGGAATTGTGAGCTGTAGAGGTGATACGGCTTGGCTAAAAACAATGGCTGGCATGTGGAGAACCAATCTCCAAGTGTAAGATTATTGGGTTGCATGTGGAGACTGATCAATGAGCAAGAAATCGAGAAACAGAGAGTTCGCTAGACTGTAGCTCGACCTGGCACTCGAGCGAAGCTCAACCTGTGAGTTTGCTCAAGTTTCCCACGATATCGGGCTCGAGAGAGACATAAACCCTAGTGTTTGCTCGAGCTACGTTTGACATGCCGCTCAAGTAAAGGACTCAGTTATATGTCATATTTATTGTGTACGATTTTCAACATTTTTATTTTGTTCTATTTATATGCCATATTTTGACTTTATTGTGTATGATAGTCAAGTGAGTTCATATTTTGTAAGGGGGCAAAAGCCCTAGAAAGAGTGAGTTGTGATTAAGTAATTGAGCAAAACCATAGAGCTTGATACAAACAAAAAAAACTTTCAATTATCTACTCACCATTCACAAAGAGAAAAGAAGATGGATCTCCCAGAATTCAATAAAGCTTGGCTCATTTTTGGATACCTGTTGCAACATAGATTGTGAATGTCTTATTATAATTTGTAAACTAACTAAAATCATGTGTACATTATATAGAATGACAATTACTAGCTAGTTAATACCTTTCCTTTGGACTTGTGCCATCATTGTTACAATTATCATACTTCAAGTAGTCAATACCCTATCATGTGTAGGATAAATTACAAGTTATTAGTATCTCAAAATGGCACAAGTTAATATTTTTTATAGCTAATAAACCCTCAAAAATAAAATAAAATAAAATAAAAATAAATAAATGTTACCCAGGAAGCAAAAGTCTTTGCATCTTGTTCTTCATGGCCTAGGGATCCAGGCATAGTCCGACTACAAGTTTGAGTTCTACAAAGAATATCAAGAAATAAATTGAGTACTTATCAAGCTGGTATATAGACTAGAATAAAGATCATTCTGGCAAATAAGCAAATATTAATTTGATACCCAGCATCAGAGTAAATCCCAAGCTTCAACCCTTTGCTATGGACATAATCTGCTAATGCCTTGATTCCAGATGGAAATGTTGATGCTTTTGGCACCAAATCTCCCTGCCATAATTCAATTTTAAGATAATATATATTTCCAGTACTTAGGTCATGTAATCTATAAACAAATTATTGAAAAATAAATGCAAAATATATACACATTATAATTAATTTTTATTTATTTGTTCACAAATGCATCCACTTATTGCTAGGACGGTTCATTCAAGCCAGTCTCTTTTCGGTCCGGTTTGAAAATCGGGAAACCGAATTCCGGTTTCAGGTTCCAGTCCGGAACAAATCCGAATTGGAACCCAGGTTGCAAAATTCAAGTACACCCGGTCTAGGTACAGGGTTAGGTTTTTTTTTTTTTTTTTTAATGTTTTGATGTTTCTTTCTTTGTATATGATATGATATAGGTTGAACCCCTTTTTTTCTTTCTTTTTTAATTACAATGGTTTGGATCATTCTTAAATATAGGTCGGATGAAAGTGAAATAAAGATATTGCGTGCAGGAGCTCTGAATAATCTAAATCGTCTGTTAAACAGTCTGTAACTCTCCCGGAGTCCTTGTTGGATTGTCACCCTACAAATCCATCTTATACAGTATTATGAAAGGTTATTAAGATCTCATTTATTTTTGTAGATGAGATGAGTTCAGATTAAAATTAAAAAGTTAAATAAAATATTATTAAAATATATTTTTTAATATTATTTTTATTTAAAATTTTAAAAAATTATAATAATTAAATAAAATGAAATGAAGCAAAAATTTTGAATGCAAAATTCAAGAGACATTACTTGGAAACAACGCAACGCGGGTTTTTTCCTTCCAAAACGGGTACGATGCGCCAATGGACTAGAGTTTGTAGAGTGCTAGAGACTAGAGTCAATGGTCTAGAGTACAGTGCGCTAATGAATGCGGTATGGGCACATTGGGCATAGAGTTTGCAGAGTGCTAGAGACTAGATTCAATGGACAATGGACTAGAGTCAAACGTTTTCACTTAAAAAATAATAAATAATAAATAATAATACATACAATATATTTTATAATAAATTATATAATAATATTATAAAATAGGAATATTTTCATAAAATATTATTATTTTTATAAAATGTTTTATAAAAATATCTTTCTTTTTAACATATTATTGTGCAATATATTATAAAATATATTATATGTAAATCATTTTTTTTTAAAAATGTTCAACCTATAATTCAGAACTCGAGTTTTAAAAAATTTAAATTCATCCAAATTTTAACTCGGATCTGATCTGGTTTGGGTTTTGGCTCAAATTTAAAATTTGGATTCCAATCTCAATATAGCCAAATTTTGGAGTTGAAACTCGAATGAACAGTCTTGCTTATTGAGGAAATGATTCTACATTAAGATCATAACATATGTAGAAAACAAAATTATTGGCTATATAGCAAATGCATATAAGAGGGAACTGCTTGCTATGTTTACACAAGCTTCTACCTGTTGCTGCTCATGTTGAGAATGAGTTTTGGCTTAGCAAAACGTTAATTCAAAATTCAATTCAGAATAAAACTGAATGATGCACGCATGATCAATGGTAAAATCACTTTTATAAGATTCATGTATATATATATATAGAACGTACGTGTAATTCTCGTGTATATATATAGAAGAGATATATACCTGAGAGTTTCTATTAAGTTCAGCCCAGCAATCATCTAAAAGATAATATTGAAAATGGTAGAGGGTAATTAGCTTAATCGTAATTTGTAGTACTACAGAGTTGCAAAAAATACAGAAATTCGTCGACGCCTGCCTTACCTAGATTTATGTACTCGTATCCTATTGCGGCGAGTCCCGACGACACCATTGCATCCGCTGTAGCCAGAGATTTTGCAGCACAAGGTGAGGAACTTCATCAAAGTCTAGTTTTCCCAAATTACAAATATTGATGTAGGTGATCATGACTAAATTACCTGTTTCTCTAATCAATTTCTCCTCAATTTGACAGCTAAAGTGGTTCCAACTATTCCATCTGATCAACATTTAAACTCGATAATGAATCGGCTAATTTACATGTAAATATATAAGAAATTGATGACATTAATTGACAAAGAAAAATTAAAAAGAGTCATTAATAAAGTGTTTCAATTTAGTAGCTTACAAGTTAGGATCAAAACATACTTTCAAGTTTTTGTTCAAATTTTATGAGAATTTCGAGTTCGAGTACGTCATTACAAAAAATAAAAAGTATTTGGGACATATTATTTGTGGCGAGAATAACTTTTTAAGATAAAAATGGATTTATTTTCGTAGAAAATAACCAGTAACAAATAAACAGTTTTTTTGTAATAAGTGAGAGGGAGATAGACAAATGAAACAGGCCTTACAGCATTACACGGATTAATGTTGTTCATGCAAAAAAATTTTAATAATATTAAATATTCAATAAATATTATAAGATCCACTTCATGATCGATCTCTGATCACCTAAGCCCTTAAGTTAGGATAAAAATTTAAGAATATCTTGCCAACTAGTATGTTAAGAACATGGTGGCATGGCTCGCTAGCTGTTATTCGATCGTACGTACGTTAAATAAATCAACTTCTTTTAGTGGTTTCTTTATTGATGATCTTACTCTATTAATATCATAGTGTCTTAGCTTGTTTCACTTAATTGGCCATTTTGCCAACTGCCAAGCATAAATCAACTTCAATAATTAAATTAAGGAAAAAGAAATCATGAGGCCAGATTAGTGTAACCTTATCTATTTGGTCAATGTCAGTCTTTATATATGACTTTGAACCAAAAGACAGTACCATTAATGATTATTTTACGAGGGAAACTTTAAAGGTATCTTTGCATGATTTCTTTATGGCCTGGGGAAGGCCGATTGGGGTTGGGATCCTTGTCGGCTGGGGTTTATCCTTTGAGGGTGAGAAAAGAAAATGCAATTAGATTATATTTGGAAGATGAGATGAGAATTTTGTGTTTTGTTTTAAAGTTTAAAATATTATTTTTTAATTTTAAGATTTGAAAAAATTGAATTAGAATTTGAAAAAGTTATATTGGGATTTAAAAAAGTTGAATTATTTATTATATTTTATATGGAAATTTGAAAAAGTGTAAAGATGAGATAAGATGAAGATGAAAATTTTAAGTAAATCATCTTTTCCAAACATAATCTTAATTTAATAAAAGACAGAAATCATCATGTTGGGAGTCATAAAGAAATTAGAAATGAGTTGGATGGAAAGAAGCATGCTGAAAAGATTTTCCATGTGAATTTTTTACTATAAAGAAATGATAGTTACAGTCGTGAATGTATAAATATTATATAATTATTTTTTTAAAATAAATAAATAAGAAATTCATATAAAAATGAATTTTTTTTTTTAAACTAGACCTCAATCTTTTTCAAAATAACTATATAACATTTATACACTCTATAACTATACGTAACATTGCTCCATAATTCCTTATAACCCCTTGGTAGTTGGATAAATGGAAGCACTCGATCGTGAAATGCATGCGCGTGCGATATTATGTCGGCATTGAAACAAAATGGTTATTATTATTCTAGAAACAAATGGTGTAGTACTCATCATGTGCATGACACGGGGTGGAATGAATTTGGATTTCTTTAGTGTTTTTGTCTAAATTTTAGAGGCGATAGAAAGAGAAAGATGGATATATATAAAATATATATATAATAGTCCTACAATATTTATTAATTATTTAATATTGTAGGAGAAATTGATAAATTCAACTAAGTGATGTGATGTGAATGATAAATATATATTTATATATATTGGAAAAATAATGGTCTCATGAGATATTATATATAGAATATTGAACAATATTTTGTACTCATCGATAAACAATTTTAAGAAAAGCATGCATATAATCTATCGTTAATGCAGTAGACACCTATAAAATATGAAAAATAAAGAATGGACAAGTACTGGATTATACTGATCAGTATTTTTTTTATAGGATATAATGATCAGTATTAAATATATATATATATATAATGGATACAATCTTAGGATATGTAACTTATTTTGAAAAAAAAATGAGATTTATTATTAAAAAATTAAAAATAATAATTTTTTTTTTATGTAGATCCTAACTTTAATCACTTTTTTCAAAAGAAATGCGTGGAGATCCTTTGTGGACTACAAAAACCATTTTTGCATACCCTAGAATTACAAATATCATTTCTTTATATATATATATATATATATAATGCTTTTTGTGGGCTACTTTGATATTTCCAAGATGCATGACAAGGATTAAATACTCCCATCCCTAAACTCATATTACTGATCCTGGATGTGCCAGATTCACAGTGCATGATCATCATTAAGCTTAAACTACATCTCATTCAAACCAGTTATAAACTGGCCATCTGAAAGAACATTAAAACTATATTACTGTCAATCTGAAGATTTCATCACTGAGCAACTGATCAAAACTAGCAGAAAACAGGCCGGAATCTTGGATGGAACATTTCTTTCAGGTCTATGTATATACATACAAAGACCAAGAGCAGGATTCTTAATTATTTCTTATAAAGACTAATATATAAAAGGAACAGGTCAAAGGAGCTTACCCCATAGGAGGAGTTTTCCCAAGTCCATTTGCAAGACGATTAGTCGACAGAGTACTGGTGGTTACGAGCCGAGCAGCAGCCGCGCCGCCGCCACCACAACCAGTATTCGAGAGCAAGAAGATGGATACATAAGCCAGCATGACCACCCCCATAGCTGACCAACCTCTATGCAGAGATAGATAAGCCATATCTTCTTTATTAGCTTCTTCTATATCGCCCAATAATAATATATAAGGTGAAATACATGAAGACGAACAAAACGGGAGGGGGTTGATCTTCGATGATGAAGCACTGATGAGAATATAAATATAGATCTATAAAAGTAGGAGCTCCAAATTACGCGTATGAGCCAGAATACGGTTGGTTTTACAGCTCAGCTAGCTGGAGCTTGGAGTCCAAGTCTACCCGAATTCCAAAGTCAATATTGGATTTCTTTTGCTAAACGCGTAATTATATAGGACAGTGGCCTATTTTCTTCACTTAATTAATGCGTGTGCCGGCCTGTATATTGAGAATGATGTGCACTGACTAGAGGATCACACACATCATTGATCATCAAATGAAAGTAAAAGATGATCATGACATGCTGGATTAATTGCAAAATCAACACCTGGTTTTTGCTTATTTGTAATGCAAGACTTCATGAGTTCTCAATTTTCGTAAAATTAATATATATCTAATTTTTATGTTTTTGTAATTCGAGGCCACTATCAACCGAATAATTTTACTTTTCATTTCCACACACTACATATTATATTTATTTTAATTTTTTTTATTTTTTCTATAACAAATATGTAGTGTATGGATGATAAGTAGAACAATTCAATTAGTTTAATAAGAATAAAATAAAATAAAAAATAGTATTAAAATATATAAAATATATCGTGTGGAATGATGATTAGCATCCATCCATGATTATTGATGCTACGTGCTAGCCAGTTAAAGACCGACGCGTAGCCTCTTGTTAGTTTTCTAATTAGAGTAATTTGATGAAAATTTCAAATTGTAAAGATGTGAAAAATCAAGTTTCAATTTTATAAAAGTTGAAAACTAAGATACTGAATTGCAAAATCCTGAAAATCTAGATATTGATTTTGCAATTAACCCACTAATATATGAGAAGTGATAAGTCTATATAGAAATCTTACAAAATGAAGTTTATAAATTAAACAGTCATAATGTGATACGTATGATCAACTTTATAATTAAAAAACTTTATAATCATAGTTTTGAGTTATATTAGTTTGTAAGAGAACCTACGTAAGAATACCGAGTAAACCAAACATTTGTCTTAAATCAATAGATTGCTTATTCTTCGAAGTCTGTGTTGGTATATTATATGTAAGAACAAGGGAGACGTAGCCTTAGGGTAGCTGTTAATTCAAGCAAGCTAATTATTCTTGGTATTGCGGGCACTCGACCGGCAGGACCTTGTACTTTTCTTGGACGCGGGTTGTAAGTTCATGCTTCGGGGTCATCACCATGATCCGTCTTAGCAATTTTTTGTACTTCTTTATCTCTATTATTGACAGATCACTTCCATAAATCAAGCCCAACATCTCCTCCATTCTTTTAACACCATGATTCTAAGATAATTAGCCGAGATTTCCAATTCTGAGAATAGGGGATAGAGAAACTTAGAAGTGGCAAAGAGAGTCCACAAGTATTCAAAAAAAACTCTCAATAGATTTTTCATCCTATTATTTAAAATACATCACTAAAACCAATATTTTCTATTTTACATACTGATTTTTATAATATTTCATCTATTAGCTTATCTATTTTTTCTTTATATCATTTAAATATTATACTTTTTAATATTTTTTATTCATTTCAAATATGTTTTCTAATTACCAATAATATCTTCATATCTTTTGATATTTGTAATACCTCTCCATATACAGTGTCATATAATTATGTCTTATTTTAAATTAATCCAAATTTATAAACTAAACAAAAATATAAATTAATTTTTAAAAAAATATTATGTAATAAAAATATTCTCAAAGTATATACAATGGGGTTGTTGCACGTCTACAAGGATATACAAACCGATTGGAGTCATATGCAATTTTATTTTATTTTTATCTGAATCATATGCAGCTTTTTTTTTTTATTATTATTATTCATATGCATCTTGCTTTTATATATATAGACCGAATATTGGAGTCACCCCAACCAACGCAGAGAAAAGTGTGGGAACGAGAGACAGAAAGAGCGAAAGGGGCCTGAAATGAAGATAATCTAGAAGAAATGAGGAAAATCAGCCTCTGAAAATAGAAAAATTAATTTAAAATGTTTACAGTCATGAATAGTGTTCTCTACATGTAGCGAAATAACTGTAGCAAAATCTAAAATAAAGATGATATAAAAGATCTATTGGAGCTCAATTTTGTACAAATTTATTTATATTTCAAAGGCAACTATATTTTACAACATTTATTAGGAGTGCTAGTGGCAGAAGTGGCAATTTGGTCATGTTTTTATGTGATATTCCATATTGAATGATAAGTGATAAGAGA
This sequence comes from Pterocarya stenoptera, assembly GCA_003123785.1. Classification (NCBI taxonomy): domain Eukaryota; kingdom Viridiplantae; phylum Streptophyta; class Magnoliopsida; order Fagales; family Juglandaceae; genus Pterocarya; species Pterocarya stenoptera. The sequence continues at coordinate 60,955 of QEOT01007115.1, read as the reverse complement.
ATAAATAATATTTATAGTTATAGAGTACATAAGTGCCGTGCACTCCTTTAGAAAAAAGTAAGTCAATATGAAATCCATATGAAAAAGTTAATTTTTTTAATAAAGAACCTTACTCTTTTTCAAAATGAGTGCATAATGCTTGCATAATTTATGATTGTATTTAGCATTATTTGTGATAAGAGTAGGTATTATATGAAATCTCGTATTGTTTGAAAATAGAGTTCCAATAATATTATTAATTAGTTTTCTTAAATTATAGACCCAAATGTGACTTGGACCTTGCTTAAAATTTTACTCCCACTATTGAAGTGAAAAAGTAGAAAGAAATTAGAGAAATTATTTTAATATACACTTATTATATAAATGAATAATGTTATTTATTAGTTGCAATCCAATCAGGGTACGATAGGGTTACATTCATCTAATTGGTTCGATGAATGTAGGTCGGTTTTAACCCACCTTATGAACAACCTGAATTAGGGCGTGTATGAAACTACATCTTATCCCAAAATTCAAATCTCATTTTATTTCATCTTATTTTTAAACATAATTCAAATATAAATATTTTCAAATTAATCATTAAAATATTTTCAAACTAATCATTACAAATTTCTCAAACTTTCAAACAAAAAATAAAAATTAATTTAATTTTTTCAAATTTCTAAATAAAAATAATATTATAAAACTATATTTTAACAATATTTTAACTTTATAATATTTTTATTCAATTTTTTTTTATCTTCTTTCCTAAAACTAAAAAAGTATTTAGTTCAAATTATCTCACTACTATTCACAAACTATTTTACTACTATTCACAAAATTTTCATTTCATCTTACTCTCCCAACAAGTCCTTAGTAATACCAACCAATAAATACTTGATCCACTTGGATTAAACCGGTAGCCTATGAAAAATGAGTAGTGGTGTAACCAATCTTGTTCGGTCATGTTTTGGACATTTTTAAGAATTGAATCCATATTTACCGATTTTTAAAATTTAAGAACCGATATCGAATCGATTCATAATCAGAAACTTTCAATTTTTTCAGTTCCAGTCTGGTTCGATTTTTTCGATTTTGCAGACAAACAAAGTCATATTCTAATAAAACTTTACCAAGTAAGTAACCCATATCCCTCATTTTATGTTATATTAATTTTATATTATAAAATTAAAATTTATATGTTATATCAAAATTCAAATGTTATATTAAGATTTATAAGATCAATTTTATGTTATATCAAATGTTATATTAATTTTATATTATAAGATTAATAAAATGAATAATAAGATTTTAAAATTTCATATTATATTAATTAGCAATTTAATATATAATATATATAATAGAATATAAAAAATTATATCTAATATAAAAAGTTAAAAATAATATATATGTATCGGTCCGTTTGATACGAGCCGGTGTTCTAAAAATCAAAATCAAAACTAGATCAATTTTCAACCAATTTTACTAAATCAAAGCTGGTAGACCAAACCGATTTAAAACTAAACTGAACTCACCGATTCAGTCCGATTCACGGATTTTATTTCCCTTTTTATTTTTTATTTACGGGCTTAGAAATGGATGAATTTGAGGCTTTGAGTTCAATCGGGTCGAGTAAAGGATGAATCTGTTAGTGCATCCGGGTTCACTCACCAAAGCTGGTATGGAGTCTCCATCCCGAACCCGCACCGGAACTTGCACTCCATTTTGCCGTCTCCATCCTCCATATACGTGTCCATACCATGGCCCAAAGAAATAACAGAAACAAATCCATATCGATAGAACCAATGATTTATGCAAAAGCAAGTCTACAGCAAAAGGACGAAAGCTCCCCAACTCTTCTTCCTGTTGAGTGGGTAAAAACGTGACTCTAAGAAAGGTACTCATTTTTCTATCTTCACCTTTTATCGTTTTAATTTCTGATTGCATATGAAGTGTTTGTGGGGTTTATGTTTGATCTTGCTTTGAAGTTTTTCTTCGGGTTTCAGTCCCGTTTGTTTTGAAAACAAAATGGGTGGAATTAAGTTGACCCAGTTGCACAGCTTGGCCTCAAGCTTCACATCCGTAGTTGGGGATGGTCGGCACTTAAATTCCGAAAAGGAAATAAATTCTGGAAAAGAACATAATGTACGGAAAACAGAGGTAGTATCAAATTAGCAATTTCGGAATTTTCTATGAACATGATTGGCATGGATAAATCATGCGACTGATGACAAAAGCCCCCACAGTTACGTTCCCATCAAAAAAACTAAGACAAACGTGAGCAGGTTGGGATATAAATACATTCGTAGGAACGTATATGTATGTCTTCATGTATGTATGAATGGTAGGATCAAATGATATTGGTGTAAACTAAGCTAGTGCGAAAGATAACGGTTACTTGTATTTTTCTTTCTTTCTTTTTTCCAAGTTTTTATTTATTTATTTTCTATTCAAGCCTTTTTTTAGAGAAACTTAATCTGTAATCATGGTCATGCATATTGTGTGAAAAGCTACTGCTTAGTATTCTGCTTGTCCGTTGATGCCTTTAAATTGATTGATGTACAATTGCATAATGTAGGTGAAAGGTTTGGTCAGTTCTTGGTTCTCATACTCTACAGATGTTCGTGAGGTTTATCCCTGCTTGCCTGAGTCTATCTCAAAAACCCACCAATTTGAACCATCTTTCCAAGCACATTGCATTACACAAATACAAAAGAAAAATAAGAACTTTGTGCACCAAACGAGTTCAAATCCCACCATCTACTTCTGGAGATGCTGGTGGCTTGCGTGTCTTTGTCCTCTCTGACTTGCACACAGACTATGCAGAGAACATGGAATGGGTGAAGTCCATTTCTTCTGCGAGACATAAAAAAGATGTTCTTCTCGTTGCGGGTGACGTAGCAGAAACATACGACAACTTTGTTTTGACTATGCGTCTCTTGAAGGATGGATTTGAGCATGTCTTCTTCATACCAGGAAACCACGATCTTTGGTGTCGTCGGGATGGAGAAGATTATGTAAGAGACACAATTCCTTCTCTATAACTTTGCGTCCTTTCTAATTTACCAGATCCATTACAAGTATTTCATAGCTAAGAATGTACTAGGTTTGTGCATCTCTGTTTGTGTGTATCTGTCTATACAAACACACAGACTTGTAGTTGTGATAGAATATATAATATTTACTAACAGTTTTAAATGATAAATTTTTTTAGCAACATTACTGTTTCGAATGACATATTAAGAGGAGCTAAGTGGGTGAAATGTCGGGGGTACCCTAGCATAGGTTGGTTTGTTGAAGATCAGGATGCTTGCATTAAGTTTCACTGATCTTGTTCATGATTGGTATTGTTTGAAAAGTTCTAACCTTGTTCATCAGTGTCAAGGAGTTTGTTCATATGTGTGGCTTGGTACTCATATACATGTCACGATTTGGTAATTGTACAGTTGTTGACTAAATTCTATAACTCATTATGTCATTTTTTTTAAGCAAAACAATCATTTACTAAAATGTATGCGGATAAGATGTTTGTATCGTAAATTGCTTCAAATTCCAACTCCGAGGGGTTGGCTCAAGTGGTAAAGGTCTTAAGCATGGGGGTATGCTCCTCTCAGGTCTAAGGTTCAAATCCCCTTGTGTGCAAACAACTCTAGGGGCCATCAGACTGGGGGATTTTCCCCTTAAATTACCCGAGGTGCACTTGCGGACAACTCATTGCCGAGGCCTGTGCACCCTCAGGATTAGTCGGGATACTGTTCCCTGACACCCAGTGCCAATAATTTATAAAAAATAAAAAAAAATAATAAAAAAAAATAAAAAACTCCTTCAAATTCCAGCTAATGACCCTATGAAAAGTTGGGAATTAAGGAGGTGTAAGATTGTTTTGTAAGGTGATAATCCCAAGTCCATATAGAGAGAGTAATGAATTATAGTCCAAATCCTGTGTATAGAATTGGTACCAAGGCTCGGTTCTTTTGCAAATGTGAGGTTTCAGAACAAGTGGTACTTCATCCCAAATGGATACTTTAGCCCATGTCAAGGCTTTGGCAATAGTGGGAGCTTGAGCCCAAGTTGGTTCTCCAATATGAGTAGTTGTTTGGTAGAGTTTTGAGGCTTAAAGATGACTGCATGTGTGAGTAGTGTAGAGTAGCTCTTGTGTTTGAATGAATATCCTTGTATGTCGTGTGTGAGTTGTGGATATATTTCTTATTTAAGTGTGAGGGCATCGTTGTGGGTATTGGGCTTTCAGCTTTTAAATTTTTGTCATCTGCATTGTTGATAGTGGATTTTGGGTAGTGCTGCATTTGGATAGTCATGGAGTTGGCCAAACCAAAATCTCATTCTTCATATAATTTTTCTGTTTAATTTTAGTGTCTATGTGATGTGCTTCCGTTAATCCCAATTTCCAACCAACTGGAATAGAGCTTCTTTGGTCACAAATACCAGTTTCATAGCAAGATGTTCTCTAAAATATTGAAGGAGTCCAACTGTCTATCATACTTGTTAACTTGGAACTACTTGTGAATTTTATGCTGAAAGGAGCCTCTTTTTGTCTGTATTTTCTTCTTAAGAAGAAATTGCACTATTCCATCGCTTTCTTAACTATGCTTAGGCTTTTGTTGCCATTGTGTTGCTATAGCTTGGCTTGTTAACAAGAAACTTGAGAGCTTGATTTTGCTTCTTTAGGCTAGTGAAAGACCAAGAAAACTTATTAAAAATCCTAGGTTGAGCAGAGTGCTGCCATTTTACATACATAGATGGTGAAAGCTCTATTGTATTTTTTGTATAGTAATCGAAACTTTAAAAATATTTTTTTTTGATAAGTATAAAAGTATGTGTAACAAGGATACGAAACTTTAAAAATATAACAAGCATAACTTAAGTACAGTGGATGTATACGAGAGAAACAACTAATTGGAAATAGAAAAAGATACAAGAAAGTCGTGAAAACTTAGCCAATTAAAGTCTATAGTGGCGGCCCAAAGAAACAAATTATTGAAGAAATAAGTTTTAATTTCCCATCGCCCGCTCTTGGTTTTCAAGATTTCTATCATTCGTTTGCCTCCCAGTGCATCACACCAGACATAGAGGGACTATTTCTCCCCTGCTGCAATATGTGTGTTGTGTTGCCACATTGCCCTTTTTAGTTTGCAAAGAGGTCTACTAACCATCTGGGCATGACCCAAGCCCATCCAACTCTTCCAAATATATCATTGCATAAGACTCTAGCAAACAAAGCTATGGAATAAAAGGTAGTTATGGATTTCTCGCACTTCATGCACATATAGCACCCTCAGTAACAATGATTTGGCATGTCCTTAAGTTATCCATGGTGAGCGTCTTTCCTAAGGAGATTGTCCAAGCGAATAAAGTAGCTATTAGAGGCACTATGATGGATAGCCTATTTTCTATGTTTTCGCTCATCTGGATACCACTTAATGAAGATCCTAAGAAAGCTTTACTTATAAAAAAAAAGATCCTAAGAAAGCTTTACTTATATAAAAAAAAAATAATAATAATAATCCTATGAAAGCTAACCATCAGGAAGTTCAGGTTCACTAGATCTGAAAAGCAGCCCATTCTGAACTCCAGCTCCATTTCTTTGTTTACTAATCACTTATGGGATGAGAATCATAACAGTCTGAACCCTGAGCTTTGTACAAGATGCTTGTGTTGTTTAAAAGTCTTAATTTATACCTCCCACCTTCACCCCTTTCCCTCTTGTTATCAGTTTTTTCATTAAAACTTATACATTTGACTTTAACAATATGGCTTTGTCTGACCTGCGTTTCTGTTCTCAGGTAGAAACTGAAAATTACCATCTGATGATGACATTAATTTCACCTGCTTCATAACGTGATTCCATTTTGAGGCTCATTCTTCATTTTATGTTTATGACATTTCAATGCTCAAAATCTACTTATGAAATTAGCTGTCTTTGCTCCTGATATCATCGTAATTTCAGGAAGATTCTCTTGAAAAGCTAAATAGGTTGCTTGATGCATGTAGAGAACTTGGAGTTGAGACCAATCCTGTGGTGATAGATGGCTTGGGAATCATTCCTATATTCTCCTGGTACCACGAGGTGAATGGTTTATTAGTGTGCATTTTACATCCTTTTGGCAGTTTCTAACTCCTATATCATTGTTTACTTGTTCCATGTGGTGCTCAATTATGCATTTATGAATGGATGCACTCTTTTCTTGCAGAGCTTTGATCGAGAGAAGGATGTAGCTGGCATCCGTATTCCGTCTTTGGAGATGGTGATTCACTTTCTTTCCTACTAGTAAGGGTTTTCATGTTACTCCTATCAAGCAGGAACACTTGATATAGGTTCTTTTTACTTTTATTCGATATGTAGTGCAGAATGTTTTAATGTTTGAACCAGATATCAAATTGGGCAAACAGTAGGCTTAATAGTCACCTATGGCATAATACCTAAAGGGAACAGGCAATGTGCTGCAGAACTTATTCCCAACTAGTGTTTTCAACAAGGGTTCCATTCCAAAATTGTTTAGGTTCTCAGAGAAAATGCTACGGTGACTTACGAAGAAATAAAAAAATAGTTCTAGTGTTGGTTGGTTACCAGGAAAAGAATTGCTACCTTCACACCCTTCTACTCAATTTTGTTAATGAAAGAGGATTTGGACATCAGAATAATTTGTTTAGTTCACATACTACAAATAAATAACAATTTTTATTTGTTTTGAACCTCATCATCCTAAGTAGTCTGTGTTACAGGTAGTCTTCTTATCTGTTTCTGATTCTTTGGTGATTAATTGTCATATGGGTTGTTATTTATAAGACACTTATCCAATTTGAAGTTTGGGCACCGAATACTTGAGGACTTGACACCTTTGTCAACCCTTGTTTGGAGTTGACCATCATTAACCAAATTTTATAGAACCATAGGGTTGTTATGCATTTCTATTGATGAAGAAGCTGTATGTTTTTAGTCTTTGAATATAAATAAAATGATTCAATTTAGTTAATTCTATCAGCTTAGCATTTGGGGATAAATAGTGATTTAACATGATCAGTGCAGGGGTCTTGAGTTTAAATCCTGACTTCACCCTTCACCCTCTATTTCAGTTGAATATTTCACCTGTTGAACTCATATAGTAAAGGAGAGTCTGGCTCATGCCTAAGCGGGAGTGCTAGATTATAAATCAAATAATTAAATTCGCATGTTTTTATCAACTTAACCTTTTCAGATAAGTGATAATTTTACAATTAGCACTTTCTTAGTGGTTTATGGTTCTTCAGAACACCAGCACTCAAACATACGGCTTTGTAAATTTTAGATCATTAACTCGAGATGGAAAGCATATATGCAACTTCCCATGGAGAAATCTTGGACCTGCTGCATCCAGTACTCATCTTTTTGTCAAAAAATGACCATTGTGTCCATTTTGACAAACCAATGCATATAGTTATTCACAATTACATCATATAGATAACATCATTTGAATGCTATTCTATTGGGCTGCATTCAGTTGCTTCCTATATTTGTCTAATACATCATTAAAGTTTTCATTTGACTGCGTTATAATGCTGTGGGTTCTCTAACCATGAAATAGGTTTGTGCCGGTAATTTTGTTTCCCTGTGTAGGCATGCAAGGACTTTCATGCATGCAAGTGGCCTGTGGAACTTTCAAATCGGGATACCTCCCTTGCTTTGTACTTCGATGCAATTAACGAAAAAAATATGAATGTGATCAAGGAAATCCAGAGGGCTTGTAGCCAAATAATTACATTTTCTCACTTTGTTCCCAGGTCAGTAAATCACTCGTCTGATTATCTAATTTTCTTTGGTTAGATTCCTTCTTATTTATTTGGGTGGTTGGATGATTTCATAATTGTACTTATGACCAGGTCCTAAATCTCATATAGAATTTATTCGAGTTAAACACTTTTACTTGTAATCTGACATGTGATTCTCTAATCAAATAAGATACCAGGGGCTTGAGGCAAGATAATATATTGTTATAATTGGATGATCTTTTTTGCTTATATTATGTAGTTACTTAGGTAGGCCTTCATATATAGTTTTTTACTTTGTACGGAAATTCAATATGCATGTTTTGAGACCTACCAAGATAATATATTGTTATAATTGGATGATCATTTCTGCCTATATTATGGAATTACTTTTATAGGCCTCCATATCATAGTCTTTTACTTTTTATGTAAATTCAAGTATTGCTAATTTTTATCTCGGGGTTTTGATTACTCAATGTGTAGTTCCATCCCTGCAAGCAAAGAACTTCCACTTTTCTCTCCGTACACTTTCTTCTTTCTTTGTTTTTTCCTTGCTGCTGTTTTTGGTTTGTTAATGGCAACATCTCCTTGAGGAGATTAGTGTTTCAGTCCAGTTCGAGGTACCGTGTTGGTTGGCTGGATGGGGCTGTGCAGAGAGGTAGTTATAGAACAGAAGGTATTTGAGTTCAGAAAGGAGAATGAAAGGTGGTGGAGAATCACAGAGAGTAGTCGCCGGGTGGTGAAATACATCTCTTTGAACCATGAAGATTTGGGGTGGTTGGGTTCTATGGTAAGGGAATGTGCAGGTTTAGTGGGCTTTTCAAAGTTTTTGAGAACTCGTAGAAAAGGTAATAATGTGTTAATGGTGAGGAGGGGCTGCAATAACCATGGCAGTTTTATCTTCATTTTGGAGTTTGGGCATGAAAAAAGGAGAGGTACGCTGGTTGTGCCGGAAGGAAGGAAGGGGGAGGGGTGGAGGAATTTTGGAGTTACATTAAAGGAGCTCATTCCTCCTTCCTCTGTTTCGATTGTTAGAAACAGAGCAGCTGTTTAGGCAGGTAACCTGAAGATGATTAGGGGCGACGGTGGTGCTCCTTCATCATCAGTAGTTGGTGCTCAGTCGTACAGTGAGATGCTCAAATCTCAAAAGGTACAGTCGCATGCTGTGAGCGTTGCGGTGCCAGGCGTGCCTAGTACAAAGATCGTGCAGGGACGAGGGGTTGATGGCAGTGTACTGTTGGGGCCTAACGTGAGAAATATTACGAGTGTTTTGGGTGATATGGAGATGAAACTTAGGAGTTTATTAGATGAGTTAGAGTGGTTGAAACGCTGCGTTAAGGGTAAGGAGTTACTGAGTTTGGGCATGGGCTGTGATGATTCGGACTTACTGGAAGGGGATGTATTGGGCCATGTTTCGGGCCAGAGAGATATGGGCTTAGCTCTGGGCCAGACTTTGGGCCCAAAGAAAAGCTGGCGGGCTAAGCAGCCCGAGATTTCGGCCATTTCGGCCCAAGTGCCGAGTCAGGCGCCGATATGTGTTTCGCCGGTTCCCCCACCGGCACAGATAGTACCGCCGGCACAGAAAGAACCGCCGGCAGTGGCTGACCACCATGGTGAGCCGGTAGAGCCAATCCGACGGGAGGATTTAGAGGATGGCGAGATCGTAGAGGAGTTGGTAGTGGCCGAGACTTTGAGGGTTGAGATCCCGTCGTCGTCTGGTGGGTTGCGGCTGAGGAGTGAACTGACTCAGTCATGTGTGGTGGTCGAAGGCCCAGAAGTGGCGACTGCGTGTTTAGTCTCGCCGACAGTGGATGTTTTGGTTGAGTATCCTTCGTCGGTTAGCGGGCTGGGTTTAGAGAACACACAGACAAAGCCGTGCGTGGTGGATGGAGGCGCTGTAGGGTCTCCGGTGCAGCCAGTTGTGTCGGAGCAGGATCTCTCAATACTGGGGTCTCCGATTGACTTGCAGTCACGGGAGATGGTTTCTGTTGAGGAAAAAAAGCTTGGGGATGGGTTTGAAGAACTAAATTCTTCTATTTTGGAGAGTGGGGAACCAGATTCGGTGTGTGGCTCAGAATTGACTTTTTTCTCTAATGCTAGTACTAGTGAGGAGGGGGCTTTCCTAACTCCTTTGTGTACACTCCCTCCTAATTATGGGAATTGTTCGTCAAAGTGGGTTTTTAAGAAAGTAGAAGAGATTCAAGATATTATTGGGATATCGTTTGGAGGTTACGAGGAACAATTCAAGGCTCTTCTTATTGCTCTTGAAGCTAGTCATTCCAAGTCAGCCTCAAAGCGGGATAGGGAACTTAAAAAGTTAACTTGTACCATTAATTATGATGTGAAAGAAGGGAGTGGCGGAAGGGATAGATCGAGAGGGAGGGGCAATATAGTTTTGTTATGAAACCAAAGATCTTATCATGGAATGTTCGGGGGCTTAATGATCGCAATAAACGCCTTCGTATTAAATCTTTATTGCGGATATAGAAGAATGATGTGGTGTGTTTGCAAGAAACAAAATTGGGATTCATTGATAGGAAAATTGTGAGAAGTTTATGGGGATGCTCGTATGTGGGTTGGACTTATTTGGCTTCTTTGGGAGCCTCAGGTGGTGTGTTACTTATGTGGGATAAAAGAGTAGTTGAGTTGATTGAGGAGTGTATTGGAGAGTTTTCGGTTGCGACTCGATTAAAAAATGTGGTTGATGGATGGGAGTGGGCATTTGTTGGCTCCTATGGTCCTAATGTGGATAGGGACAGGAGACGGTTGTGGGAGGAATTGGCAGGCATATACTCTTTATGGGATGTGCCATGGTGTATGGGGGGGGATTTTAATACTATTCGTTTTCCTAGTGAGCGATCAGGGTATTGTCGGCATTCTATGGCTATGGAAGAATTCAATGAGTTCATTTTCGATTTGGACCTCATGGACCTCCCTCTGGTAGGGGGCGAGTACACCTGGTCAAATGGGCGGGTTTGGTCGAGATTGGATAGATTTCTAGTATCTCCTTCGTGGGAAGCTAAATATCCGGAAGCAAGTCAAAAACGATTAGCTCGAGTCAGTTCAGACCATTTTCCTATTCTTTTGGATTGTGAGGGTATTCACAGGGGGCGACGATATTTCAAGTTTGAAAACATGTGGCTAGCAGCGGATGGGTTTGTAGAGATGGTGCGTGTTTGGTGGTCTTCATATCAGATTAGTGGTACTCCAAGTTACATTCTGGCAGGCAAGTTGAAAATACTGAAACAAGACTTGAAGAAGTGGAATTTGGAGGTTTTTGGTCATTTTGATAATCAGAAGACTACACTGTTGGAGGAACTCCAAGACCTAGAGGATAAAGAGTTTTTGGGAGATAATTCGGATGAGGTGTTATTGAGGAAGGGCATTGTTATGGCCAACTTGGAAAGGGTTTTGTTGTCAGAAGAGATTTCTTGGCGTCAAAAATCCAGGGCCCTTTGGTTGAAAGAAGGTGATAGGTGTACGAAGTTCTTTCACAAAGTGGCTAATTCACATCGGCGTAACAATGCTATTGAGACATTACAATCAGGTTCTCAGGTGCTTTCTTCTCCCTCCGAGCTAGAAAATCATGTAGTACAGTATTATGAATCCCTTCTTACAGAGTCGGTTTCTTGGAGGCCAAAGCTTGATGGTTTGCATTTTGAGGCTATAGACTCGCAGAGTGCGAGTGTTTTGGAGAGTCCTTTTGTTGAAGAAGAAATTTACAAGGTCATATCGGGTATGGCTAAGGATAAAGCGCCGGGGCCAGACGGTTTTTCAATGGGTTTTTTTCAAACTTGCTGGGACATTGTGAAAGGTGATGTTATGCAGGTTTTCAGTGAATTCCACTCCTTCCAAAAGTTTGAAAAATCCCTTAATACAACTTTTATTGCTCTCATTCCTAAGAAACATGGGGCTTTGTTTATTGAAGATTTTCGGCCTATAAGTCTGGTTAGTAGTGTTTATAAGATTATCTCGAAGGTTCTCGCTAACCGGCTAAGCCCGGTCCTGGGTCATATTATTTCCAAGTCACAGAACGCTTTCATTCGAGGGAGACAAATTTTGGATTCAGTACTTATTGCAAATGAGTGTTTGGATTACAAATTACGGGAGGGAGGTGTAGGTGTTTTGTGCAAGCTTGATATGGAGAAGGCATATGATCATGTGAATTGGGGATTTCTCTTATACTTGCTTGAGAGGTGTGGTTTTGGAGCTAGGTGGATTGCATGGATGAGACATTGTATTTCAACCGCCCGGTTCTCTGTTTTGATCAACGGCACACCAGCTGGTTTTTTTGATAGTTCGCGGGGACTGCGGCAGGGAGATCCTCTATCCCCTCTTTTATTTGTTATAGTTATGGAGGCTTTAAGTAGGATGATGCAGGCGGTTGTTGGGGGAGGTTTCTTATCGGGTTTTCAGGTGGGCAACGGAGATGGTGGCCCTATTATTATCTCACACCTTCTTTTTGCAGATGATACATTAGTTTTTTGCGAAGCAAATAGTAGCCAGATCCAAACTTTACGAGCATTGTTACTTTGCTTTGAAGCAGTGTCAGGGTTAAAGGTGAATTTGAGTAAGTCTGAGATGGTTCCTGTGGGTACAGTCTCTAATATCTTAAGCTTAGCAAGTCTGATGGATTGCAAGGTGTCATCTCTCCCAATGAAATATCTGGGCCTTCCGTTGGGAGCAACTTTTAAGAATAGAGCTATATGGGATGGGGTAGTGGAAAAGATAGAGAGAAGATTGGCTGGTTGGAAACGGATGTATTTATCAAAAGGAGGCCGACTCACTCTTATTAAGAGTACTCTCACTAATCTACCCACATATTTTTTATCTCTATTTCCTTTGCCTGTAGGAGTGGTGAACAGAATGGAGAAACTCTTTAGGGCTTTCTTATGGGGAGGCATGGGGGAGGAGAAGAAATTTCATCTAGTCAGATGGAAGACTGTTTGTGACTCAGTTGTGAATGGGGGATTGGGAGTGTGTAACTTGAGAACCTTTAATAAAGCTTTATTGGGAAAATGGCTTTGGAGATATCACTTGGAGGGGGGATCACTGTGGAAGGCTATTATTGATGCTAGATATGGTGTCGCTTGGGGTGGTTGGTGCTCTAAAGAAGTGAGAGGAGGGTATGGAGTGGGTTTATGGAAGTATATAAGGAAGGGGTGGCCAGGTTTTGCAAATAAAATTTGTTATGTAGTTGGTGACGGTATTCGTATCAGATTTTGGCAAGATGTGTGGTGTGGAGACCAAGCATTGGAAAGGGCTTTTCCGGCCTTATACCGTATTGCAGTTAATAGGGAGGCGTCAGTGGCAGAAGCGCGTTTATTCTCGCATGGTGCGCACCAGTGGAATATTCTCTTTAATAGGGATTTGCATGATTGGGAAGTACCTATTGTTTCAGAATTTTTCAGCTTACTATATTCCAAGGAGATTACTATGGCACAACAAGATAGTTTGAAATGGCGGTCTAATAACCACAAGTTATGCACAGTTAGGGCTTTTTATAGCATCTTGACAACACAACCTTGCATTCCGTTCCCTTGGAAGAATATTTGGAGGTCCCATGTGCCTTCTAAAGTAGCTTTTTTTGTTTGGTGTGCTGCTCTTGGGAAGATATTGACCACGGATAATTTGAGGAAGAGAGGATGTGTAGTATTGGATTGGTGTTACATGTGTAAGAAAGATGGAGAATCGGTTGACCATCTTTTACTATACTGTGAGGTAACAAGGATGTTGTGGGATGAGATCTTTCTGAAGGTTGATGTTGCTTGANTGGATTGGTGTTACATGTGTAAGAAAGATGGAGAATCGGTTGACCATCTTTTACTACACTGTGAGGTAACAAAGATGTTGTGGGATGAGATCTTTCTGAGGGTTGATGTTGCTTGAGTTATGCCTTTGAGGGTGGTGGATTTGTTGGGTTGTTAGTCAAAGTTGCAAGGTTGCCCTCAAGTGGCAGTAGTGTGGAAGATGATTCCGTTGTGTATTATGTGGTGTCTTTGGACGGAACGGAATGCACGGTGCTTTGAAGATAGGGAACGCACAATAACCGAGTTGAAGAATTTTTTCTTTCACACTCTTATGTGTTGGTTTTGCACTATTGTATTACATGGGGATAATATTCATGATTTCTTGTATTTAATTTATCGTTCTTAGAATGTATTTAGGAGTTCTTATGTATACTTCCTGTGTACAAAGGCTATGCCTATTTCATTCATATATATAATATCTATCTTTTACTGATAAAAAAAAAAAAAAAAAATTACTCAATGTTATTAGTCATGTTGATTACATTGTCCACAACCACTTATTACTTTTTAAGCCAAAGATGTTGAGTGGGAGTAGGCTGTGTTAGGTTCAGAACTTATCAACCATATGCATGTCAATATGTTTGTTTTATTATATTCTATTATGGCTATTATTTATTCTAGTTTTGGTGGTTTTGTTTATTCTATACCGTGAAAACCTTTTCCTGCTTGCCCAAAGTTTTGTGAAGAATCAAAATTCTTGCTCTCATGATCTGTTGTTGGGCAGACATGAGTTTCCAATGGGCCTGCACCAACTCATGCTGGGCAGCTATGCAGGATGCTTCTAGGTTTAATTGGCTGTAATGTTTGGGGAAAATATTGTGTCTTTGAAGTTCTAAATCCGGACTTCTCAAAAGGATCCAATCTTGATGGCATTTTAATTTTTTGAGACCAAGAATTGAAATCTTAGGATTATTGGAAACAATGAATATGGGTGTAGCTCTTTCGGGGTTTATGGTGGTTATATTTAAGGTTAAATGAAAATTAATGGGGTGTGTGTGTGTGTTGAAAAAGAGAGAGAGAAGATGAACGGAATAAACCTATCAAGCACACTTTCTCAGAGCTTTGTAAGCTACTGAGATCTCTCTATTAATCTCTAATTGACGAATAATATAGTTGACATGTTAGCTACTCATTACACCATTCCTTGATAGACTAGAAAAGGAGAGCTGTATAGTCACTTTGACTAATGTAGGTGCTACAGATAACTCAAATGTAATTAAAAAGAGTATATCAGAAAGAAGAAAGTCACAACAAGACTCATTAGCCATGGTAACAGTCCATTACAGTTTCAGATGACTCCTGACTCCTTTAAATCAAACAAACCTGAAGGAAACTAAACCAGCTGCATTTGATCTTAGAAGAGAAAAAAAACCACAAAAGAAGAAGCATCTCAATTCGAAATTAGTCATATATATCCCCACATCATTCCATCATATGTTTTCAGAATAATTTAGAACAAAATATAGTGTTAAGGGCGAACTTGTGTGCATGTGCCCCATGTCACAGGTTCAATTCCCCTTGGGATCAAACTGTGATTTAAGTGGTAGGCTATGGCGGTGGGCTGCTGTGCTAGTCTCCCCAGGGGCTTAGGTTCCATGGGTGAGTCCTAAGGGCTCTGCCGTGGGGTGGTTCCCTGTCATTAAAAAATAATAATAATAAATAAATCCTTTGATGAAGACTGCAAAGTTTAATGTAGCTGCCTGGAATTTTTCTATTGCGTGTTGTAAATCCTAGGATTTACCCTGACAAATCTTTGGCAAGCACTATTCTACATTGGCTTTCCTTTGAGTTCAGACTCTGCTAACTGAAGGATAATAACTGCCGCAATTATCTTATGGATTCTATTTATTTGGGTGCCTTGGTAGACTTTAGCTCTTGCAAAATTTTCCTCCTGTTACACCGTTGTAAACCAGACAGCTGAGTTGGCAATACTTGAAAAACTAGTATGCTTGGCAAACTGCAAATTGATTTTGGAAATGTTGAACGTGTAGAGCTTGTATGGCAGAATTTACAGAGTTGGTTGGAATATAGATAGCAGCAGAAGTTTTGTTCATTATATGTTGGCACCAGTATTACTTGTAAGAATATTGTGTTAAATCACTAAGTGTCCTAAAAGTTCAAGCTGATAGGAAGATGTGAGTTCAACAATTTAATATTATTCTAAAACTCCTCGCCACCTCTCATTAGTGTTGTGATTGAGCTCTCAATAGGGAGTTTCTGGCTATTTTTGGTTGCCTTCAGATGGGTATGCCGCTGTTTCTGATCTGCTTGTTCATTCTAATGGATCGCTTCATTGGGATGTTTGCTTCACTAGAGCTGTTCAGGATTGGGAGATTGATGAAGTTTCAGCTTTCTTCAGCTGTTTCTGATCTGCTTGTTCATGCTAATGGATTGCTTCATTGGGATGCTTGCTTCACTAGAGCTGTTCAGTATTGGGAGATTGATGAAGTTTCAGCTTTCTTCAGTTTTTCCTTTGAGGATTGGTGGTAATGATGGGAATAGGATGTTGTGGAAGTCCTAGGGGAGCAAAATGTTCACTGTTCAATCATATTATAAGCTGTTAACTTTTCAGAATTGTCCCCCTTTTCCTTGGAAGTGTATTTGGATGTCTCATGTGCATTCCAAAGCTGCTTTTTTTATATGGACTGCCTCTCTTGGGAAAATTTTGACATTGGACAGTTAAAGGAAGCAGGGTATTGTAGTTATGGATTGGTGTTTCATGTGTAAGAAGCATGGGAAAACTGTGGATCATTTACTTTTGCATTGTGAGGTGGCAAGGACTTTGTGAGATGGCATTTTTTGTAGAATTAGTTTGGCTTGAGTGATGCCTTTGAGAGCGGTTGATCTTCTTACGTGTTGGAACAGGCTTCATGGTTGTGCTCAAGTGGATGCGGGTTGGAAGATGGTTCCTTTGTGTCTTATGTGTGCATTTGGATAGAAATGAATGAGCCTTGTTTTAATGACAAGGAGCATACTTTGGAGCAAATCTGGAACTTTTCTGTGCGCTCTTTACTGCTTTGGTTTTCTGCTTTAGTGATTAACGGAACCTCTGTTCATGATTTTCTGTTGTTGCTTTCTGTTTCATAGAATTTATCTAGGTGTTTTCTTTTGCATACTTCTTGTGTACATGGGCTTCGCCTATACATTTGTTTCTAATCAAATTACTTCTTACTTATAAAAAAAAAGAAAAAAGTATTGGTAATTACGATTGATATCATGATGTGATACAGTGGCTTGTGGTGGTTCCAGTGGTAGTTGAACTGTTAAATTTGTTTGATATAAGTTGGCAGTGGTTATTGGACAGCCTTGGTGGTGCAGCTAGTAGTATCCAGGTGTCTATGGTCTTATATTGTACCCTGACTTCTATCATGGTTGTTCAAAGATTCTTGCAAGTTTTTGCTTGTCCATTCAGCCCATCATTGTTTTTTTTCGGTTTTTAAATATATTCTCTGTTTACCAAACAAAAACTGGACATCCTGAATCATTCATGTATTGTGAGTAGAGAGTTCTATTATCCTCTTTGGTACATATAGATATCACAACTAATTGCATTACCATCTTCAAAAATCAAGGCAAGAGCTATGCCCAGAGAAGAGGATGCTATTCTATCCCAATCTCCCAAAAATTATTGGCTCCGATTGTCTCGAGGTTCGCATAAGATCCATCCACAGAAGCCAGGGAAGTGCATCTGCCTGTCATGTGTTTGGTCATACCCATTTCTGCTGGGATGCTGTGCTTGATGGTATCAGGTATTCTTTGTCACTGGTTCACAATGGTAAATTGGGAACGGTGAGGAATCATTAATAGGATACACACTTCCATATCCATAACCGGCATGTCGTATTTTGCCATTTACCCATTTCATGAGTTAATTTGTTTGCTTGCTGATGCAGGTATGTACAGGCACCATTGGCTTACCCAAGAGAACGGAAGAGGAGAATGAATGGAGGGGAAAACTGGCTGCCGTTTTGCATCTTTAGTGATGGCAAGTTTGCTGATAAACTCTCGCCCTGCTATTGGTCTGATTATTACTCTGCCAACCCCAGAACGCCTCACAATACTGAGCTTGCTCCTTGGGTTGCCAGATTCTATAAACAAACTTAACCCCATTTGTTTCCATTATCTATTCTTCTTTACTCCAGTTAGTACTTTCTAAAACCTTAAATATGTTTTGACAACTACCTGCAAAATGATAGAATAATTTTTTTTTTAATATCTATAAAAATACTTCACTTGTGACAGAGAAAAACCGTAATAGCAAATATCACTTAAAGGGTTACATCTCGACTAAAAATATAAAAAATACATGGTGGCAGGAAATAGTCAGATTTCTTTTAGAGTAATGCTAGATACAAGCTCAAAGATGCAAGCCTTGTAGAAGCCTTTTGTGAAAATGTGCACCCCATCAAGAAAAAGTAAAATTTTCACACTTTTTCATAGTGGGGTCCACTTTTTTATAAAGGGCTTATGCGGGGCTTGTACATTTGGGACTTGTATATATCATTTCTCTTTCTTTTAACCTCTGTAATTTGATCCCACAACTCCCGATGAAACCATGGACAGCACCCTTGCCCTTGCATCCATTGTACCACAATCATAGAATCTGATTTTACCTCAACATAGAAAACCCTTCTGTATACATATCATTAACCCCTAGGGGTTAGCTCAAGTGGTAAAGGCCTTGGGCTTGGAGGTATGCTTCCCCCAGGTCCAAGGTTCAAATCTCCTTAGGTGCAAACAATCTCTAGGGGCCACACTCTCTGTTGAAGAGTCAGTGATTTAATCAATTTTGTGTAAGGAAACTTCTGAGGGTATGGTGCATAAGACCGAGATTTACTTTACAGGGGTGGATCTGAAGGACCTTTCTTTGGAGGGGTTCCCTAACATAAAAAGATAAAATAAAAATACATATCATTAATCCCTCTAGGAGTGCTCTCATTTCTGTCTGAGTGTTTATGCATCTTCTAATGGGAGTTAATTCTGCAGAACGGACCATCTTAAGCAGGGAACAAATTTAGGATATTTCTTTACTTTCATGGCTTATGCAGCTTTATTATATTTATTGACAGGGTTAAATGGTAAAATACTAAATTAGTTCATGTGTTTTGTATTAAAAACTCATTATTCTCTTTACCAAATTGCTCTCTGCTTAGAATTGATCAATTGATATTTACGTTAAACATTTTGGCGTGTCAAAAAAAAAAGTTAAATCGACAAAAACATCTTATAATTGAACTTCCAAAAGTTAAAAGGAACTTACAGACCACCACCATTTGGTGGCACATGGCTGTCCTCCAGCCGACTAGAGGGAGACCTCAATGTGACACTCAGCCCTCACTTGTGTATTGCACGGGTCACTCCCTCGCATTGTGTGAAACGTTGTGTGCTCGCATGCTTAGCACACAGGAGTGAAAAGATTCGCAATGGAAATATATTAAGGTTATGTAATGAAACTACAAATTTGAGTTGCAAAGATAACATTAGAAACACCAAACTCGGTATTGTAAAATCCCATGTCTCAAGCTCTAAATCAGTAAACTTTATTAAAAATCATGACAAAGCGTATAATGTATGTGATGACAGTGAAAAATGCAAAAGAGAAACACAAAGCGTATAATGTATGTGATAACATAACCTGAGCAAACGATATTTGCTTTTTGGGGGTATGCAAAACCACCACCAAGCAACACAATATGTAAACAATGTATATGCACTTAGATTTAAAATAGTAAAGCAAGCGAGCAATAGATATACCACAAGATCAATCTGAGAATCCCACGCTCTACATTAACCAAATTAATCCGAGGACCCCGGGCCCTCCCATTAACCAAAATCATCTTAAACCTTACCTCCTTTTTAATGTATGCACCACGGCCTCCACTATAATGGTCATGCACACACCCTGACTCCCCTTACAAGCAACGTTTGGCTTCATGCACCCGTCCTTCACCATAGCATCCTCTAGCTTTTACCAACAGAGAGGCAACGACTTCGACCTGAGAGCATTATCGAGCATTCAAACAACTATTATGAGCATTCGAATGTTTAATAGATCCGTTCGAACATACAAGTACTATTCAAACTGTGTTGCAACCATCCCCGCCAGATTTATTTATAACTTTTCACCAAAAAGTTGGTTCGAATGAATAAATGTGGCGTTCAAATGGGTTCTAAAGTAAATGTTCTTGCCCTGGCTATTATTTGAACAGTTATATCAACATTCAAACCTGAATTAAAATATAGTTCGAACTTATACAATAGTATAGCAACATCCCCGCCACAAGTGTATATTTATAACTTCCCATCAAAACTTTTGTTCAAATGATTAAATATCACGTTCGAAGGGGCTCAAACTTTTCCCGACACAATTGCATATACTTTCCCGCCATGACTATTATTCGAACAGTTATGTAACCATTCGAACGGCAATTAAAATTGTGTTTGAACAGTTCTGTTTACGTTCAAACGGTTTTCTTTTTTTGTGATGATATATTTTGTCACAGAAGGTCTAGTTCGAAGAGATACTTATCTATTCAAACGCATAAAAAATTGCATCCATGTTTTGAGACAAAATTTAAATTTCATCCCAAATTAGTACTTTTAGGGACGAAATTTAAGTTTGTCGCCCCCTTCTATCGTTTTTGCTTAAAAACCAAAATTCTAACAAAGAATTTTATTCCATGCTCAGCATTCTGATCTGGATCATATATTTCTTAGGGAGACAAGTTAATATGGTCATCTTACTGATCGCACGGTCATATCAAGATCACGATAATCAATCTGGGATTGGAAAAAAGACAACGATGACGATATATAATAGTAATAATAAATGACATAAAAACTCAAGTTTTCAAAATCTAAAATTAGCCAGCTGTCTTGAAGTACGTCCTCTCTATTTTTTCCCCTTCCTTCACTTGGAGAAGATCGTCTAATATATCACTCACTTACTCCTGCTGCATTGCTTAATTATATACTTAAACTCATGTTAAATGTAACAATACATAAGTTGTTCCAACAAAAGGAGCAGCATGCACAATCTGAAACAAATGGATCAAGTGTCTGGGAACAAGGTTGGCATTCTTATTAACAACTCATGACTTAAGTACAACACTTGTAGACATTAATAGACAAACTCATGAGCTGGTTTCCAACCCAAAGAAAAAAAGAAAAATTAGGAGAAAAAAAAAAAAAAAACATCTGAAAAGGCAAAGCACATAGATGTGCGTGTGTGAGATTGACAAACAAAAGCAAAAGTGCCTCACATCATGCAATTCCCCTTATTACAAGTAACAAGCTGCAATATTTATAACTAGTAATCCTCAGGAGCCAAGGGCTGGTGGGTGTGATGAGGAATCTCTATGGGTATAACCATGTACTCATACACAAGTCCAGCCAGACCCCCACCTAAAAATGGACCAACCCAATAGATCCAATGATTCCTCCATCTCCATCCAACCAAAGCTGGTCCAAATGCTCTTGCAGGGTTCATGCATGCTCCATCAAACGGCGCCCCCACCAGGATGTTAGCCCCAAGGATGAACCCAATTGCCAGAGGCGCAATCGTCCCCAAGCTACCACGTTTGGGATCAATGGCAGTCGCATAAACTGTGTAAACCAGGCCGAATGTCATCACGATCTCCAATATCAGCCCATGCCACTCCCCAACCCCTGATGCTACGTACAACCCCACTGGTCTCTGACATGATAACAGTATAACATCATGACAGTGATTAAAGAAGATCAAGAGAGTGTATTTTGTTAATGGGATTTGAAGGAAATGGTTTTATACCATGTTATTGGTTGCAAGCCTTAGCAAGAGAGTTGCCACAATTGCACCCAAGAGCTGGGCGACCCAGTAGTAGACAGCAAGGAGAACTGAGATCCTCCCACCAAGGAGTGTGCCGAAGGTGACCGCAGGATTCACATGGCCGCCGGATATGTTTATACTGGCTGACACGGCTGCAAAGAAGGAGAGTGCATGCGCAAGTGCGATGGCCACCAGCTCGGATGCAGTTGTGCCTGATTCCTTGTAGATTTTGCCTGCCAAAACAGAAAGCATTATTCTAAGCTTGCACATAGATAGATACCATGAAAAGGAAAATTGAAGATTAGATGATGATGATGGTGGTTGTGCTCTCGGTCCTAGACATAGCATGCTTGTGGAGATGGACATACCAAGAGCTAGTAAAGAGCCTTCGCCAGCAAAGACAAAGATGAAAGTGGAAATGAATTCTGCCAAAGTTGCTCTGATGGAATCCGGATGAGTGGCCTCTTCTGTCCTCCTAAACGCATATCTTCGAGGCATGGCAGCAAGGAATTATTCTCTGTTTCTTAATCTTTTGCAGTTTTAGAAATCTTGTTTCTTCAGTTACTGATATCAGCCCGCGAGCAATCCCACTTTTTGCTGCAATAATCTCTCTTATATATTTCCTGCTGATATATGATGTTTTACTTCTATCCTTTGTCAGCAAGCGAGCTTGTTTACCAAATGAAATGGGAAAGGATGGGCGAAAGAGTAGATCAATATGAGGAAGCTGGAAGGTGGATTTGCATGGCTGAAAGGTGGAGTTTTTTGCTTAAATCAGCCAAATAGGGGTTGATAGTGTACGGACACTTGGATTTATGGTGCAAGATGGCTGACACGTACGTGTGCAAATGCGTCAAACACATTGAATTCCCAAATTCGAGATGGAACAGTCTCTTATCCATTTCTTCACTCGAAAGTATTCGCAACACTCGACTCTATCGTCAGAATTACCGTACGTTTGGATACAGGGTTCACGTCATCCTTGACTGAATAGGGATTGTGAGCTTCCGTTTGGTTACACAATTTTCTTATCTCATCTTATTTCAATCATTATAATTTTTTTCAAATTTTCATACAAGAATATAATAAAAAATTCAAAATTTTCAAATCTTAATATAAAAATAATACTAAAAAATATATTCTAACAATATTTTATCCAACTACTATTCAAAACATTTCATCTCATCTCATATGTACTATATATCCAAACCCAACCTAAGAGATATGGCTCTTGCTAGGTTCTGGGCCATGGTATGTAGTATGTACTTTAGAGATTAGACCTAATTATTGTGAAGATTGAAGTCTCAAAAGGCTCTTGCTAGGCATACCATGGCAAACAAGGCGTAAAAAAACATGTTAAAAGTCTCTAGGCTCTTGCTAGGATAACCCATTGCAGCCAAAAAACATGAGACATTTAATCATGCATGCTCATATAACATGTTAAACAATATATTTTGTTGGATGGTCGGATGTCGCTCTCCTTTCTTATAGTGATTTGAACTCTTGTAAAAAAAAGAAGTTGTCGCCAAACTCTGCCAATCAATCCCTGAAGGAACAGGGACACTCCAATGATTAAATTAGTCATTTTGTCCTTTCTCGAGATATTCAATAGAGAGAGTGAGAGTATTTTCTTTCATTTTTTTCCTCATCACTTTTCAACTTAGCCTTTTATAAAATTTTCAGATCCTATGAATACTTACCATGTGTGAACTTTGGATTGGTTAGATAGTTGGGAGCTGGTGGTTATTCCTAAAAATAGGACCCATTGCCATTATCTATGAAGTGGATTTATACAGTTATCATTGCGAGGACTATGCCGAACTGAGGGAAGGAATCCAATCACGCAGGCAAAATGCTGATGATAAGGAGGCAGCCCGGTGAGCAACATGCAGTCATGGGAAAAATAAGGCGAGCAACACGTTGTAAAGAGTTTGGCAGATGCAAGACAACGTAGGGCAACGAAGGAAGATTCACCCTAAACCAAGCAAGCAAAGGACATGCTGACAGTATGAAAGGCCAGTAACGGGTGAGGACAAGCCTAGTGCAAAGCTAGGAGCAGTCCGAGGTAACATGAAAGAGCTTGGAGGGCAACATGTGTCGTACCTAAGGAATACGAACTTGAAGGGCATATCATTTGAACTCAGAAGTAAGGCCTAACGCCACGTCAAAGACTCTCATAAAGAGAAACACTATGGGTTTGGTCCTAATGCAAGCTGCAAAGCCGTACACGCCTTATCCCATTAGTCACTTGGCATCTACCATTCTTTAAGTCTAGAGGACACATGGACTTTCAAAATTAAAGGTCTCTCATTCAAGTAAAGCAGAGGTCAGAGAAATGTCAGGACCTTAATTGACCATCCTGCCGTATATAAGACTTTGGACAAAAGACAAAATCTTACTTTTAAACTGTTTCTTTCTTCTAGTATTCAAAGACTTCAAGAAGGCAAGGAGCTTAGAGTTTTCATCAATTTGGAGACCAATGATTTCTAGCACAACCATTCTCATTTAGTTGTTGTTCAGGTAGATTCACTCCTACGACAATACTAGAAATGTGGAGTAAATGTTTATGATTATGTTCAAGAATTGCATATTCTGCTTCTCATCTCTTTCTCTCATGAAATTGCATACTTTTCTCACCATATTTACTTTAAGTGATGTGCTCTGTACTTTTAAGTGATGTGAAATCGATGTGCTCATGGGATTAGATTAAGGATTCCTCATACAATTCTTGGGTGGCACGTCACCACAAGTTTCATACAATAAAGAGATTCCCCATGATAATCATAGCGGTGCATTTCTGTATGGCTTTGCATGATAACTATGGTAGAGAGACTCCCCATGTTGATCAGATGGAGCGTTCTTGGTGATGTTTTGGTGGATGTGTCCCACCTGTTGGCCGGGTAGAAATCCTGTCTTCATTTAGCTTTAGGATTTCATAAGTTTTAAGATATTTATTGTAGTTAGGTGATGAACAATATATGGCTCTTTGTATTTTGATGTGAGTGACGAACTTATGATGGTATGCAATTATGTTTAGGATGAAGGAATAGTGACATATGGATATTATTATTATTAATGACGGTGCATTTGTGTACTTCTCTAGTACTATACTAGATTAGTCTCCAACTAATCACCTTTACTCATTATGTTGTGACTTTCCTTTCATTACCCACATTTGCTCGGCATGCAAGCACACAAGATTTCCATGAACGGAAAGGGGTGTGGTGGTCTAGCTAGCATCCAGGGCACTGCGGTTCCTCAAGAAATCATTGTCAAGGGCTGGCGGCACCATAATCAGTGTGTAGTAAGTTTTGTGAGTGGGGACCACTAACTATTCTTATCCCCAATAGTTACCTCCTGATTACCATGGTCAACATACTTAATAAATCGAGTTTGGAAGTCTTATATATGCTTTTAATTGCAGTAATTTCTACTGTTCAACATTGTGGGTAATGTGTTATATAGTCAGCTAGGCTGTGTCCAATGCATATCCAAGGTTTCAGCCCCTTGAGTTCATGGCTCGGTAATTTTTCAAATCATTCTATATATAAAAAATTATAAGATTTAACAAAAAATTTTACCTTAGTTTCTTTACTTAACTTATTAATCCCAAATGAGGTCTTATATGATGCCTTTGAGGAGGTATTTTTGTTGCCTTTGTTGAGATCCTTTTTGGTGCTCTGGTGTAGGTTATTTTTTTTTTCTTGTAGAGATCAGCCTTAATCAATGATTATGAGCTTGAGCCGTTTTCCTTCATGCTTTCACGTTTAGCATCTTGTAGAAATTTCCTTGCTTTATGATCCCAAGTAGTAGTATGTAGAGATGGGCCTTGCTCGGTGGTCTTGAGCAAGGGCTTGTTGTATTCATGTTCGTTGATTTCGAGCAATGGATTGAAGAGATTGGCCTTAATTGATGACTTTGAGCACGAGCTATTTTCTTCCTACTTGGTAATTGTGAGCTAGAAATTATCCTTGCTCAGTAATCCTAAGTAAGGGCTTATTTTATTTTCTACTTGGTACTCATGAACTAGGAATTGGTCTTGCTCGATGGTCCTAGCAAGGACTTATTTTCTTTCATGATCAACCTAGGAATTGGCCTTGCTCAGTGATCCTAAGTAAGGATTTAATTTTTCCTTCCTCCTCCGTATTAGCGAGAAGGCTTTTAGAGATTAGTCTTACTCGATAGTCCCATGCAAGGGCTTGATTTTTCTTGCTCGTTGATCACGAGCTAGGAATTGGCCTTGCTTAGGTACCGAGCAAGGACTTAATTTTTCCTACTCGTTGATCGTGAGTTAGGAAGTGGCCTCACCTGAAGGTCCTGAGCAAGAGCTTATTTTCTTTCCTCTTACGTAATTGAAGAGGCATGTGGAGATATGCCTTGCTCTTTGGTCTCGAGCAAGGGCTTAATTTTTCTTGCTCGTTGATCATGAGCTAGGAATTGGCCCAAGCAATGACTTATATTCTTTCTTGCTTGTTGATCAAGAGCTAGGAATTAGCCTTGCTTGTTGGTCCCAAACAATGGCCTATTTTCTTTCCTACTTGTTGATCGTGAGTTAAGAATTGGCCTTACTCAGTAATCCCGAGCAACATCTTGTTTTCTTTCCTACTCATTGATTGCGAGATCAGAATTGGCCTTACTAAGTGAACTCGACAAGTGCATATTTTCTTTCCTCCTCAATGATTGTGAGGAGGTCTTTTGTTGTGATTCCAACCTTCTTGATTTGCTTGGTAGTAACGACCTTTTTCAGAAGTTGCTCTGAAACAAACCATATCGCTCGGATCTATTGTATGTTAGGAAACCAAGGGGAAGCTTCTTAGTAATCACTTATGTATAGTTACAATGCTCATATAAAAAATGCTTGTAAACCTAGATCTTGAAATTTTATATAGCTCAGTATTACCAGGCTTGCTTGAATTGAGACAAAGCTCATTATGTGTGCATCTAAATAACTAGTGCACTATTAGATAAGAGTTCTGTTACTCATCATCTCTACACACCACACTTACTTTTATTTTTAAGATTTTTTAAAATTTATTTTGGTTTATTCTTCCTAAACTAATGGTAGTATCACGTCAGTATGTAACTTGCTTTTGCAGTGAGTCTACGTTGATGGCACATCTTTTTGAAAAGATAAATGCTACTTATCATTGTCATACCATACATCAACATGTGATTTGTCATTTTAGGTCTTCTATTTAAACAAGCATATTTATACATAAATATGCGTGTTTAATAGAATGACAAAAATGACAAATTACATATTAGTGTATGGTGTAGGAGATGATAAATAGAAATTTTCTTTTAAAGATAAGATTGTAGAAGTAAATGAAAGAATAATAAAAAGAAAAATGGTAATATGACTACCAAATATGCCCACCAAATCTGTCCACCCATATATTTTCATTTTTATTATTTTTTTTATTTTTCTTAATGGTTAAGGAAGTGATTATTAGTAAATTTATATTTATGTTTTATTTTTTTCTTAATAGTTAAGGATGTTTAAAAAATAATTAAAGAAAAAAAATTCATTTGTACTAGTATGTACATTTGGCGGACACATTTAGTCATCACCATGGCATTGTCCTAATAAAAAATAATAATATTTTAACCGTTTAAATACAAGAATAGCTAGTCTGATGCTCTATCTCTTTTGAATTCACAAACTATCTTAATTCACCTACATTCATCTCATCTTCCCTATTATAATTTTTCTATTTCAAAATCCAATCGGCCCATTTGCTAGTATTTATCTCGTGTTAGTTGAGCCAGCTCCACTACTCTTATTTTTCAATCACTCTTATTGATATTTCTTTATTTTTTAATTAAATTTCAGGTGAATAAGTTGGAGCCTGGCTGTCTGGTCGGCTGCTCCGACCATTTCCTCGTTACTAATATCAGAGCAGTTAAAACCCTAAAAACCCTCCTCTTCTTCTTCCTTTAGTTTTTTTTATCTCTCCCGCTGTTTGAAACGCTCTATTATGACGATAAATAGATAAAATTTATGCTATGAATTGAAATGGCGGCCAGCATGGGGAAGACCCAGTTGATGATGAAAATGAAGACGATGGCAAGAGGAGGCCTCGCCTTTTCTTCAAAATCGTACCAAAAATCTGGTAGCTTTCGCTGCCTCTCTCTTCTTTATCATTTTATTCCTTCAGTTCTCTCTACTGCTCGTTTTTTTTTTTGTTGTTAATTTTTTTTCTCTAATGTTGCTTGAATAGTGCGTATCGAGATAAACAAAGTTGTTGGTGGTTCGCACATTCAGTGGCGCGGAAAGTCTTATTCTGCCTCTGTTGCTTCTTCGGACATACCAAGTGATGCCCAGAAACGCCGGAGAAGGGTCTCCAAAGATGAACGCCAAGCTATGGTGGAATCTTTTGTCAACAAGTATTTCTGTTATTCTATTTCCTTCTTTTTTTAGGACCCGTATTTCTTAAATGCTTGCCCGTGTGCGTGAAGAAAAGCTCAGTTTGCTCGATTAATGGCTTCCTTGGAGGTTTTTTTTAATGGTAACTTAGATTTTACTTCATCATGTAGGCGTGAGGAGGGTCACAGGTATTGGCTGTTATCACTAGAAAAATATTTCGAGAATACAACCCTTGAAATGGTTAAATTATTATTTGTTTGTGACTTGGGTGAAAGTGGGCAGATTTTGGTGTAGAAAGAAAATATTAGAGAGCACTTTTCTTTTTTTCTTCTTTGTGTTTTCTTGAAGTTCATTATTCTAACTAAAAGGAAAACATCGACATGGTTTGGATTTTTGAGTCATTAACTTTGGGAAATATCCTTATAGTGCATGGACTATTTCAGCTGAATCTATTTATAATTAAAAAGAATTGCTGTTGTAAGATTGTTGAGCGCGAAACACCTCTTGCTTCATTTTGATATTGCTAGAGAGACGTGGAGCTTTTTTTAAATGTAATTCGTAATAAGAGATTGATGCATGCAACAGTTTGGTGGTGCTGGAGAGATTTTTTAAAGCAATAAAATAAATTAGAAGCTAGTTGATTCAGAGTTCTTTTATTTATTTTTATAAGTAATTCAGAGTTCTTTTCTGCTGCGCTGAATGTGCTGAATGCAAGTCTATATACTTGCTTTGATTTTTTTGCTTCCCAACTAACCCCGTTTATCTCTACTTTTTTTTCTCTAGTTTTAGAAATCTGCTTTCTAGTTTGTTAGGAAACTTTTATATATTCTATGTATTTGTTGAGATTATTTTAATAAATTTCTTATTGAAAGATTATAATAGTAATGAGAATAATGGTGAGGATAGAGATGAGAAAAAGATAGAGACGATGATGTGATGTTTGCTACACTTGGTTAGAGAAGCCAAGCCTTTTTTTTCAATTTTATTTCATGGATATTAAACTTTGAACTAGTATAATTGAGAGACTACATGAGTCTACAAGTAGGGATTAAGTGAAGCTATTGTCATTTTGTTTTTGCAGGTATCGGGAGATGAATGGAGGAAAATTCCCAAATTTAAGTTTTGCTCAAAAACAAGTGGGCGGATGTTATTATAATGTTAGAAAGATCATTCAGGAGCTAAAATACAAATCCAAGATGTCTTCCTCAGATAGAAGTAAGGAAAGCCCATCACAGGAATCAAAGTTTGCTGGGTCACAAATATCTGGGGCTCAAAAGACATTGTCTAAAGAGGTTCTAAAGCCCCCAACTCTAGTAATTAGTAATGTTTTGATAATTTTATTATGTCATGTTTTGATAATATGCATATTTTCAATATTTGCTGTCAACTGAATCTAGGATGAAAGTCCTTTTTCTGTAACTGCCAAATATACTATCCTATAAAAATAGCTGAATTAATGCACATGTAAACAGCTCCTTGAGGATCGTCATGGTGATGATTTTCCACATTACTTTCCATAGAACTCATAAAGATTGATGCATCCTAAAACTTCCTCTGGTTCTTGAATCAATCTAATTTCACAGAAATTTTGGGTTTTACCCATCTCCATATTTTCCTGATAATTTAATTTTCCAAGCCACAACTGTGTTGTGAAAGTAGTGTATAATTATCTCTTATTTACTTGCAGGGTTTTCATTCCAATCTTGTTGCAACACAAAGTAATCTGCTGAAAGGGGAGGAGGCCATAGCCTGTCCTTTATTTGAGAAACCAAAGGATAATGAGGTGAAGGAAGCTCAGGAAAATGATCAGCTAAAAGATGAAAGTAAGCTTGTTTCTTATCAATCTATTGAAATATCTGAGACTGAAAATACCAGAGAAGTTTCTCCATCAGGTCTTAAGAAAGCAGAGGATGATAAAGAGGAGAAAGCTCTGCTCAATGATTTTGATTTTGTTCCAGCTGAAGGTCATCTGCTAAAAGGAGATGTTGAAAAAGAGGAAGCCCAGGGTGGTCATTCTGGCTTTGCAGTAACTGAAAGCTGTTTGCTGATGAGGGAAAGTAAGAAAGGTTTACCTACGTGCCCTGAAAATGCAGAGGACAAGAGAAAAGAGCAAGCTGTCTCTGAAGACCTGGCAAATGATGATAGTCTGGAGTTTAGAGCAGAGCAATATCAAGGTTCCATTGAGCTTGAAAAAGTTGCAAAGTAAGTGTTTAGTCCCTGTTCCTTCGTCAGCCACATCATCAAAAGTTTTTTTTTTTTTTTTT
>QEOT01007115.1:0-29132 GCA_003123785.1 Pterocarya stenoptera | reverse complement strand
ACAAAAGTAGAGGGAAAAAAACAAAAGACCTTTGAGAATTTGTCTAAGTAGTCTTTTTTTTATTTGATCGGTTTAACGAGAGTCTTTGCCATCATGATGATCATATATTCCTGACTTGGCAACAAGCTGAATATTCAGATACGATTTATTGTACTGCAATTGAACGGGAAGAAAATAGATAAAACTCTGACATTTACTGTTTGCAAATTTTGTTCTGTATGATGCTTGAAGAGGAAATGGATTGGAGCAATATAATACAGGTTCAATATAAATTCTCAGATTATTACCGATCAAAAAAATATAAATTCTCACATTATTTGGATTGGTTGGTGGGGGTTTTTGAATGGCAGTTGAGTTGTGGAGCTTGTCAGATTGGCCTCGTTTGGATGTTTTGTTAAGTTGAGATGAGTTAAGTTATTTATGAAAAGTAGTGAGTTGAGATGATGAAGTGAGTTTTGTGGGGTCCACTTAAGATGCATTTAGATGTATTTGGATGTTAAGATGAGTTTAGATATATTTATGGGAAGTTGAAAAAAATTGTGGGTCCCGCATGTAAAGAGATGTTGAGTTGAAAAATGTTATGGGTCCTGCGTGTAAAGAGGTGTTGAGTTGAGATGAGTTTAGTGATTTGAGAGTTTGGTGTTTGAATGTTAGACTCAGTTTAAAATTAGACTGAACTGACATCAAACCCAAGTTCCAAACGGGACCTTAACCGAATCATCCTTTCTTTTTTATTATCTTTATTTGAAATAGACCTAATATTTTGGCTACATACTCGGCTATATACAAAAATATATTTTGGCTACGTGCAATCTATTTCTTGTATAGGAAATGATAACCCAATACTAACACTGATCATTGAACTTTAAACTCCATCTTGTATTTTTCTTTTTTTCTTTTTTCTTTTTTCTCTCTGCAATCTCAGGTACCTCATGAGAAAGGAACATAAATTACAGAAGTGGGGACTAGATTCCAGTTGCATACAACCAACATAAATGAATGAGTGTGGGTCGAAATGGGAGGCAATCTGGAATCTGGATGCAGAAAGTAGGGATCACCAATAGCGATTTTGAAGTTGCAATCCGGAACTTCGATGTTTGCATACCATTGACTGTTACTGGAGATCATAAAAAATGGATAAGTGTAGTTTGTAGAAGAGATCTATGCGGCTAACAAAAGAGTTCCAGGCAAATTCATAAAATTTCACCTTAGCTTGAGATGAGACTTTCAGGAGTTGCAACTACAAATTGGAATCAAGCAAGACCCTATGATGAATAAAATCTGGACATTGATGCCACCATTGAATAGTATCATCTGCAAAGTGAGCATCCCTTGCAAGTAAATAAGCTGCTTCATTTCTTTGTCTACCAACATGAATTACATCAGACATTGCAAATCGAGAAAATAGACTTTGAATTTCATAAATCAGATTCCCTTGCCTTGAAAAATTAGGCTCTTTAGAACCAATAACCTCAATAACTGACAATGAATTCCTTTCCAATGGCAAACTTGAGAAACCTAAAGTCAAGATCATTTGAAGACCTCTTAAGGCAGCCAGAGCTTCTATATCATCCACTTCAAACAACCCAAATTTATTCCGACAGAGAGTAAATAAAACGTCAAATTTTTCGTTCTTTAAAATAGCCCCAATACCTGCAAAGTCAGAAGATCGAAACAAAGCTCCATCTGAGCTTGACCATACCTTTTCATAATTTCAAACAATAAAAAATCAGATTTAATCTCAAAATTTTTTATAATTTTCTTCACAAATATCACTAAAACACGAAACACTTTTCAATTTTGAATCTTTAACATTTTCATCTAATCTTTACCTAACAATTTTTTCAAATTTTCTAAACAAAATATAAAAAACGAATATATCTTTTTTAAATTTTAAAACAAAAATATTATTAAAAAATTATATTTAAACAAAATTTTAATTCAAAATTTAGTAAAATATCTTAACTCAAATTATTTTACTATTTTGTTTTCATTTCATCTCATTACTCAAACATACCTAAGGCTCGTGATGCATGCATATCTAGAAAAACAATCAAATGTAAGGGAATTGCCATGAGTGTATTGAGAAGAATATATGTATATGTTGTATTATTTACAATTTAATAATGAACATATTATATAATATTTTGTAAAGCATTACTTTGAGCGGAGAGCCTTAAAAAAAAAAAAATCATGAGAGATGGCCCAATTTGGATTCAAGAGTCACTTTATTTCATCTCATCTCATTTCATCATTACAACTAGAGGTATAATCGGTTTGATTTGATCCTGTTTTAGACAAAATTTGCATACCCTTTTTGCATTTTTAAGAACCGATTCCGCACTAGTTATCCCCATAAACTGATACTTCCGGATTTTTCAGTTCCGGTCCGGTTTTAATATATTATATAATATATATATAGTAGTATATTATAATATACAATACTATAGTGATAATATATTGTAGTATATTATAATATATAGTGATATAATATTAGTATAACTATTAATACAATAGACTATAGTGATATCAAATTTAGAAAAAGAAAAACAACATTTTATTACTATTCACAAACTATCTTACTATTATTCATAAAATTCACATCTCATTTCATTCTTCAAACATCCCCTAATCTTTTAAAATAGCATGTGATGTCTCGTGCTTAATATAACTCTTAATAAAAACCTATAATTTTCGTTATGTCCTCATTTTATATTGACGGGGCTTGGCCATTATAACCACGGTGGGCGTTACTGGGCCGTCCCCACCTTACATCAATTTGTTTGGGCTAGCAATAATCAACTCCCCCACATCATATAAATTTATGTGAGATATCATATTTTAAAATTATTTTTATCATAAAATAAATTTTATTCTTCGTATATTGATACGTGAATTTAACTTCATTTATATAAGACCATGTTTGGCAATCAAAATCGTCTCTAAAGTCAGAATTCCTCAATATTTTCTAAAGTATTTAAAACTCGAAAAACCACCTTCAAAATAATTTTTTTAATGAAACTATCTAAAACAAAGCATTTTCAGAAGAAATCCACCCCATAGGGTGGCTAGACACCACATCGGCCAGAGTTTTCTTGCCACCAGTGGTGCAGCCACTGCCATTTGGTGGCTGTAAATTAAGAACTTTAGTTTCTAGGAAGTTCCAAATCCATTATTTTCTAGGCATCCACATGCATGAAGGAAATCGTATTGGGTCTTATAATAATTGATGCATTGACACCCCAACTTGTAAGTAGTACTGAAACTCTATATATTTTTATGTGAAATATGTGACTCGTTGAGTGTTCTTTTTCTTTGTATTGGCAGGAAAGAATCTGAGTTTATACATAAAATTATTCAATGGATGGATTCAAATATAGATAGATATACATACCTAAGCATTGCTAAGTATCCAATTGGATTAGAGTCTCGTGTAAACGACTTGAATACTCCCTTAGAAATTGGAAGGAATGATATTACTCTCACGATAGGGATTTATGGAATTGGTGGAATTGATAAAACAACAATCGCCAAAGCAATCTATAATGCGATTGCACATCCATTTCAAGCTAGATGTTTCCTAGCAAATGTTGGGATACTTTCATGTCTTTGTCTTTCTAGGGAACAAACGAAATTGAAGGGATATTGTTAGATTTTCCTGGATGCCATGACATGATCTGGTTGCATTCCGAGGCATTTATGAAGATGAAAAAGCTTGCTGTTTATAAATCATAACGCAGAATTCTTTGCAGACCTACTTATCTTTGTAATGAATTAAGAGTGCTTGATTGGCCTCAATGTCCTTCGTCATTTTTGCCATCTAATTTTCATGGAAATAAGCTCGCTATATTAAGAATGCCTGATAGCCTAATTTTCATAGTACCGTTATTATTTTCAATATATATTTCTTTCTTTAAAACTATGAAACAAAACTCCATTCAAGCTAATAGATTTCTTTTATTTAATTTGGATAGAACTTGACAAATATGGGTTTATCTCGTTGTAAATCCGGATAACCGGATTTGTCCCCCCCTTTTTTTTTAAAAAAATAAAAAAAGACTCTAAAACTTAAAAAAATGCTTTTATGGCACTTTTTTAAAAAAAAAAAAAAATTCTGATATGCTTAAATTGCCCATATTTTTTTAAGAACATAATTTAAACACTTTTTAAAAGATTTTTATAAAATAAATAAATTAAATAACAAAATAAATAAAAATGCAAAATAAATAATATTGTTGTTACATCACAATGTAAAACATAAATTTACAAAAAACAAAAGAAATAATAATACATCCAAACTAATTAAACTAAAACATAAATTTACAAAGAACAAAAAAAATATTAATACATCACAACTAATTAAACTAAAACATAAATTTACAAAGAACAAAATGCATTAGTCTTCACATCTTGAATCTGGAATTGGGGGAAAATTTTCTACTGGACTGTCTCTTCATAAGCTGCCAACAATATCAATTACAACAGAAAAATTAAAACTATAATGATTAGAAACAACAAATCAAAAAGAACAAGAGAATAAAACTTGAAACAAGTGTCTTACAGCTTTAGTTCTTGGGTCTATATCACCAAGAAAAAGTCTTCTCTTTCTTCTAGGAGCACTCTCAAATTAATGTATATGCTTTTGCAAAAGTTGATTTAACAAAACCAACAATGACAGCAAATATAATCAGTGAGAAAGAGGGTGAGATTACAGATAAAAGCTCAAACAAGCTTGGCCAATTAAACAAATCTGTCGTACCGTAATTTTCTTCACATTTTACACTTTTTCAAAACACAGAACCAATGTAGTCATGTAAGCTATAATGACCCAAGTTCATTGTGCAAAAGATTCTAATGAGCACTTATATGGAACAGGGGGGAGCCAAGGGGGAGGTACAGAGAGAGCTAGAGAGATGCATTGTGGTCTATGTGAAGTCTCAAACAATGGTCAAACCCATGAAAAGTAAAAGAAGAAAAGCAGTCAACTCTTGAAGTTAAAAAGAACACAATGAGATGGAGATAGTCAAAGAAAAGATAAAATCGAAAATACAAAATCTCCCAATAGTTTGAACCAAATGAGGTTTTAACTTTTAAAAGTCAACATAGCATGAGACTGGATCCACCAAAAGGATATTAATAAAACTTACACAACTTTGAGGCTAGAAATACCAGTAAGCTCCCTGGGGATTAGCCCATTTAACCTGTTGTCATTAAGCCGTCTGCCAAAACAGTATTAATGAATAATGAGAAAGACTATTTATTGGATGTGTTCATGCTATGGAAATTATACTTGAAAGCAAAGAAGAAAACGCAAAAGAGAAAAAGGAAGAAGAAAAAAAAAACCAATCATAATCTAAACAAGAATTTAATACAAGAATGATACCAAATCGAGATATCTATAAGAAACCTTGGTTAATTCCCCAAAACCAGAAACAAACCCTCCCCATCTGAAACAACCACTCATATCATACATAAGAAAAAAAAAACCCCTCTTATTCTCTCTTTCATAACTCAGTCCTATCGTTTACAACCAAACCCTAAAACACCCAAAAACACAATAAAACTCTAAAACACAAAAATCCCAAAACACCCATCGTTTACAAAAAAAAAGAGGGAATCATGAGTTTCTTCAAAGTATAGAAAAGCGAAAGAAAAAAGGAAAAAATTAACAACATGAGCACTGCAAAGCAACACACTTCCTCAAATCCAAAGTGCATTTAACTTTAAACACAACCTAAAAATATCTATACAAATCGAGCGAGAGAGATGAACATACCGTAGGTTTCGGAGTAGAGAGAGAGAGATGGGGCAAAGGGCGACGGAATGAAGGGATGGCACACTCGGCTAGGGTTTCACTTTCAGCACAGTTGAGAGAAATGGGCTAAGAGCCTTCGAGGACTCGAGTGAAATGAGAGGCTGAGACGGGTGCAAACCAGTGACGGCTAGGGTTTCACTCCTTCGACTCCGAGATAGAGAGACGAGTGTGAGAAGTGAGAGTCGTCAAGGGTGAGATTAATCCCATGGGTGCAAAAATGACTCCGAATCAAAAGGATTGTTTTTTTTTTTTAAAAATAGCTGGTTACAGAAAACCGGATTCGTAACCTGATTCGGACAGGTAGGATTTTTGTTTTGCCCGCACGAGTTTAATTCGGGCGGATAACTGCCCAGATCCACTCGGATTCAGGGTTTCGGACCGAACCAAAAAAAAATCAGGCTCGGTTCTACACCCTTAGCCATGACATGATATGCTTGAATTTCGAAGCATGAAGTTTCGACTATTTATAAATGTAACGCAAAATTCTTTGCAGAACCCATTTTTCTATCTAATGAATTGAGAGTGCTTGATTGGCCTCAATATCCTTCATCATCTTTGCCATCTAATTTTCATGGAAATAAGTTCACTATATTTAGAATGCCTTATAGCCCCATCAAGGAGTTAGGCGGCCTAAGCCCAAATGTACCATTATTATGTTCAATATTTCTTTCTTTAATATCATTTAGATCTTCGTGGAACTAGCATAAAAGAACTACATTCATCAATTGGGAACCTTACTATACTTAAAACCCTTTATGTAAGCAATTATGGTATCTAAGATCTATCTACATCAACTCTAATATAAAAGAGCTACCTTCATCAATTGGTAACCTTGCTTGGCTTCAATATTTATCTGTAAGTGGCTGCAAAAACCTTGTGCATCTCCCATCTAGCATTATTCAATTGCGAAGTCTATGCTCTTTCCATTTTACCTATTGTTTCACAACCAATAAATAGTGTAAAGGTGGAGGAGGATGGTACACAATCCACGCCATCTGTTGTGCATACAGGGAAATATGAAATTACATCAAGAGCAGAGTTGACTTCAACAAATTTAGGCGTTTTTAGTGATGGTTCCTCCTCAAGCGCGAATTGGTAATTTTTAATGAAATTACCAAGGTGACAACCTTTATTTGAACAATTGCAAGCGATTTGAAGAAATTCCACCTCTTCCATTAAATATATAGTACAGGTTGAAGCTCATGGATGCACGTCAATGGAAAGTTTTGCACAACTAATCTAAAATATTTTTAAATAAGAATGGAAGCATTGGAAAATGATTTTTGTTTCCTAAAGATTGACTTGTATGGATGCCATAATTAAACTGCTTGTGAATATGGGGATTATCAAGGCAGATCACTCAAAAGATAATCAACCAGATTCCTAGCCTAAAATCATGCGGATATTCTCACCAAGAATAGTGCTACTAATTTCTGCAATTCACTCACTCAAAATGCCACCAGTGTCTTCGGCCGATACTTCCACCATAGTCACTACAACTCTAGGTACTCCCCCGGTCTCTACTTCCTTTGATTTACCAGCTCAGTCAATTTGGATTCTCATGTTGAAAACTCGGCACCTACAAACCCTAACACCTCCAACCTGTTGCCGAACCTGAATCAACCCTCCACTCCCTCCATCCATCCTGACCTAGGAGATAGCTCTACCCACCCATCTGAACTTGACCCACAAAATACCTCACGGAACCCACACCCATCCACCTCTCGAACCCATCATATGACCACTCGGTCTATGAACCAAATCTTCAAACCAAAACAATTGCACACTGTCACCAAACATCCCCTACCCGAGACCATTGAACCCACATGTGTGTGTCAATCAGTTTCTGAACCTCACTGGCATGCGGCAATGTCCCAAGAACTAACTGCCCTCATGCGACATGGGACATGGGACTTGACACCTCCTCCAAGTCACTGCAAACCAGTAGGTTGTAAATGGGTCTTTAGTGTGAAGTGCAAACATGATGGGTCAGTGGACAGGTTTACAGCCCGTCTTGTGGCTAAAGGGTACCACCAACGTCTAGGAGTGGACTATAAGGAGACCTTCAGTCCCATGGTTAAGCCAGCCACAATTCGAACTGTATTATCCATTGCTGTGATGAATGGTTGGGGCTTACGGCAAATGGACATCAATAATGCCTTCTTACATGGGGAACTTAGTGAAACAGTTTACATGTTGCAACCTCCAGGCTTTAAAGATTTAACCAAACCTGATCATGTCTGTCGACTTCACAAGGCCATTTATGGTCTAAAACAGACACCTCGAGCATGGTACTCGGCCTTGAAAAATGCCCTACTTCAGTTTGGTTTTTAAGAATTCACAGGCAGATTCTTCATTGTTTATTTATAAACATGAGTCAATTATCTGTTATTTTCTGGTATATGTGGATGACCTAGTTATTACTGGCATTAACTCAAAATTTGTGAGTTCTATTGTTGAACAACTTGGCTGTAAATTTTCATTGAAGGACATGGGCTCCTTACATTATTTCTTAGGAGTGGAAGTTTTACCCACTCAGGATGACATCGTTCTTTCCCAACATATATGTTCGTGATTTATTGTCCAATACCAACATGCTTGGGGCCAAAGAAGTCTGCACTCCTTTCTCAACCAGCACACCTCTCAAACTCAATGATGGTATCGCTTCCTTTAATAGCACTAAATACAGAAGAGTCCTTGGCAGCCTACAATATCTCTCCCTTACTTAGCCCGACATCTCATTTGTTGTGAATAAGTTGTCCCAATTCAAGCACAAGCCCACTCAAACCCACTGGACAACAACAAAACGGCTCCTGCGTTACTTGAAGCAAACTATTTTTCATGGTGTTAAGTTGACCTGCAAGACACATCCAACCCTCACAACCTTTTCAGATGTTGATTGGGCAGGTAACTTTGATGATCGCACCTCCACTTTAGCCTATATCAGCTTCCTCGGTTCCAACCTTATGTCATGGTGCTGAGAGAAACAATGTGCAGTGGCACAATCGTTGATGGAAGTCGAGTACAGGGCTCTTGCTAATGCAGTCTCTAAAACTGTTTGGATACATTCTCTTCTTCAAGAACATGGTTTCAAGCTCCAATCAACTCCATCACTGCTTTGCGACAATCTTAGAGCTACACATTTTAGTTTCAATCCTGTTCAACATTCAAGGATGAAACATATCCAAATTGACCTTCACCGTGCAGTGGCACAATCTTTGATGGAAGTCGAGTACAGGGCTCTTGCTAATGCAGTCTCTGAAACTGTTTGGATACATTCTCTTCTTCAAGAACTTGGTTTCAAGCTCCAATCAACTCCATCACTGCTTTGCGACAATCTTGGAGCTACACATCTTAGTTTCAATCCTGTTCAACATTCAAGGATGAAACATATCCAAATTGACCTTCACTTTGTTCTCGATCTGGTGCAACGAGGCGCACTTCATGTCAAACATGTTGACACTCAAGATTAGCTTGCAGATTTATTGACAAAACCTCTCTCAAGGCAACAGACCGAAGTACTCAGAAGCAAAATTACCCTTGCTGATGGCAGCTCAATTTTGAGGGGGTGTATAAAGGCAGATCACTCAAAAGATAATCAACTAGATTCCTAGCCTAAAATCATGCGGATATTCTCACCAAGAATAGTGCTAGCTACTAATTTCTGCAATTAATGTAAATAGATAGTGCAACAGGATTCTAGCAAAAGAGTTGTAAATCCTTCTATATTTAGATTGATGTAATTCCTTAATTTGAGCTTGTACTCTGTATAAATTAGATTCTTAACACATCAATAGAATTGAGGAAAGTTTCCATTGAAACATCATTCTCCATTTCTCTATAAGGATTCCTTCATGAAAAGAGGTATGTCTCTTTTCCTCTTTTTATATTCAGCGTGTTTGTGTGTGACATTGGTTTATAACTTGTATTGCTAAAAGGTCTCCTTTTTTTTTTCTTTTTCTTTTTTTTTTATGTTCGTATAATAGAGAGATTGTAAAGAACAAAATCAAGTATACCAATTTGAAGCAATTTGATATGAATCTATTTACTTGCTGAGAAAAAAAAAAGCAAAAGGTAGTTTGGGCATTATATTTCCAAGAAAAAGCATTCCAAGCTAGCTGGTTCAACTATCACAAGGAGACCCATGATTGTACTTCGTATGAAATAGATATTAATGAGCTGCAACATTGGGATGACATAGAAGAAATTGTTTTCTCTGATGTTATTAGATTTCTAGAAATGGGGAAGAGTACTTGTACTGTTTTAGAATCCGTGATGGATGCCATAGGAATGTCTTATGTTTACAACATAAAAGATTTGAATGGATGGAGTCAGACCATGTATGGATGGGATGCTCTCTGCTGCCTTATAAAGCAAGCACTTCAAGGTTTAGATTTGAATGTGATTCAAAGCTCGTGGTCTTTATAAGTGTTGGGGTCCATTTGGTAACGAAGCATGAAGAGAGTGCAAGAGATCATACAGGTGTGCTAAACGAAGATGTTGGTTGTGCCCATTTTGGTAAGAGGGGTCATGATGAATATGATGGCAACCTAGAACCCAATTGGTACCCTTAACAAAAGAGTCAGTATTCCTCAACCATGGGCATCAGAATAACAATTAGATAATGATGATCAGAATCCAAAGGAAAGATGTTTCGCTATTTTCTTTGTTGTTTGGCAGTTTGCTGCCTTCTTGAGATAGGGAGATGCATGAGGCTGAGAAGATTGAATCCCGACTGAACCAAACAAATCACTATCAATGCTACCAAACAATTGTTCATGTGGAATTTTATAGCTCTCAGTGTGTATGAAGACTTAATAGATCATGTGAAGCTGTCACTGCGACTAAGAGGTATCTCTTTAAGGTAATTTTTTTTTTCTGTGCATTGGTTATTGGGTCTGTTTGTGCACACAGAATGAAGGATTTCATGTCTTTATCATTTCTAATATGTTTGTGCACACATAATCGTTTTCAATTTTACTATGTATTTGTCTTGACATGCTATCTATTCGATATATTACTTATTTAAAACTGAAGCATCTTCTTCAGTAAAAAGAATCCTTCAACATTTTATAATTTGTTATTTGAGATTTAAAGCTTTGAAAATGTAGTTGATGAGTTCAGTCAGTGTACGTTCTTGGAAATAGTACTCTCTCTGCTTCTCATTTTCTCAAATGATTTCCTTAATCATTTGTTGATTTTAAGTATCTTTCTTGTGTTTACTCTTTGAAATTTTCTTGGAGATTGTTTTGTTTTGTTTTTTTATAAGAAATAGACTTCATTTCATTCATGAAGGAAATTACAGTTGTGACTAGTCAATACAGAGACAAACTCCAAACAGAATCCAAACTACACATCTGTTGTATGCTTTACTGCACATAAATTTCTTTGTGACGGACATTGTCTTAACTTTTAGAAACTCTTTACTGAAAAAACTAGTTTTTCTGAGAGTATCATTCTCTGTAAAAAAAAAAAAAAAAAAAAAAAAAAAAAAAAAAAAAAAAAAAAAAGAAAGGAAATAACCATCCCTACCTCCAAAGGAGGAAAGGGTATCCCA
Organism: Pterocarya stenoptera; assembly: GCA_003123785.1. Lineage (NCBI taxonomy): Eukaryota > Viridiplantae > Streptophyta > Magnoliopsida > Fagales > Juglandaceae > Pterocarya > Pterocarya stenoptera. Next base: position 17,760 of record QEOT01007115.1, on the reverse strand, counting down.
CCTCCATCCTCTAAAGGAGGAGAATGAAACACCGCCCTCATCCTCCAGAAGAGGAGGGAGATCTTCTACTATGAAAAAAAATTCAATAGCCTATTTCTTTTATTTTCAAATACAAACAGAGAACCAAAATTACAGACACTTAAAAAATACTGGAAAAACCAAAAAAAAAACATTGGACAAAGAGGCTGTAATGGCACGTGAAGGACACACGCCACTCTAGGAGTATGCTGGATAGTCGATCTTGAAGGTACCAAAGTCGGTGGCCCTAGACACGCCGCGTGTGGCGGCTGAAGATGATTTCTCAAGGTGGCGAGTGGCGGCCACGCGCGTACTTTGAGCCGTGCGTGTAAGGGACGCATCGCTCCATTTGACGCAGCGTTTTGTAGTCTGACAGATCGGCGGGTAAGGAAACCCCCGGTGGGGCGTGTGGTGTTCGTCCTCCACTGGAAAACCTCCAACCGGTGCTTCTCCTTTATTTGGCCTGAAAAAATACAAAAACAAAGAAAACATAGACTAGAAAGAAGCAGGGGGAGGAGGGAGGAGGGAGGGGGGAGGAGCGGAAGCTCCCACCCCCTTTGGCTTGTTTTAGATTTGGAGGGTTTGTAGATAGAAGGTAGAGGTTCTCTCTCTAGATTTGGAGAGTTTATATTTTGTTTTGTTTTTTTGCTTTTTGCTTTGTGTGTTCAGTTGTCGGTAGGGTATCAAAGACGGAGCTTGATCTTCTACAGCACTTACCTGCGTTACATGTTGGCAAGAATTGAGAAGAAAGGGTTTCATTTGAATGGTAATATATTTTTGCCTTGGGTTCAACCATTCCTGGAAATTTGTAGTTAGAAATTGGGAGTTGATCTCAACTCAACTCATTTCATCTAATCATTACAACTTTTTCAAATTTTAACACAAAACTTAACCTTTTCAAATCTCTAAACAATACTAATATTAAAAAATAATATTCTAACAATATTTTATTCAACTTTTAACTTTAATCTCGACTCATCTCATCTCAATTCACTATCCAAATCTCACATTTATCTTCCTTAATTGCATGGCATTGTAAAGAGAAATGCCAATGCCTGTTCTCTCTCTTATAGTACTATTACAATCTGTAAGTATTTTGTTGATAAATTATGGCCATCTTACATATATATATAAGGCACTTACGGCATTAAAGAAGTTTGAGATTTTGTTCACTTATTTTCTTTTGTTTTTTTTTAAAAAAAAAAAGTTAATTTGGTTGTTAGTTCATGTAAATGAGTTCGATGTGATTTTAACTTTTGATCACAGCCCCCACAATGGCATTAATTATTCTTCTATCTTTTTAAAATCTTTTTGAAGAAAAATTAAATTTTATGTAGAAATGGAAGGTGAAATTTGACTCATGTTATTGTAATCTCGAATAATTGGTTATGCCTGAGGATTTGAAAATATCTGATGCTGAAATTACTTTTTGCATGAACGTTATTCACGAAAGTGATTCAATAATTGAGAGATGTGGGGAAGAGACTGTTGTGGGTTTCTTGAAGACAGTCCCTGTTAGCTAGAGAGCAACCTTCCCCATTGAATGTATGGGTCAACGCTTGATCATGTCATTGCTTGATGGAAATACCTTTTTTTTCAAATCTCTCTCGGCTTTCCAAGCACATGGTTGGTATATTTTTCACGACAGATTGACCAAACATTAGCTTTAATGTTGTTCCTCTTATTTTATTATATTATTTGGTTTTTCTTTTGATGAACCTTTATGAATAAGAGAAATATTTTTGTTTATCCCTAGGCTTTAGGTTTTAATTATGAGCTTGAGTTTGGGATTTTTTTTTTCAACCCACAAGCTCTTGCTTGTAAAATGTATTTATAAGTGAAAGTCAATAAATTTGAAATACCATCTGCTTCTTTTATTTTTCTTTTGTTTGAAAAAAGAAGGTTATCATGCACTTGATGCCTTCAATCCTAAGCTTTAGCTTTCTATGAATTTGGTTTTGAGATTCTTTGTAATCCACAAGCTCTTATTTGTAAAAGGTATTCTTCTATCACAAATGAGAGAATCTTTTTGGGGTTTTGGAGTATCACAAGAGGGAATATATATAATAATAAAAATTTTTTTATCAATCACTATTTACCATCCCACAATCTACACCCTATAAAAAATATCATCATATCCTATGAAAAATACCTCCACACCCTATGAAAAAATTATAAATGTAGAGTGTGAGAATGAATAGTAGCTAATGCATAATAAATCCTGGTATTTGGAATTAAGATCGAAGGTGTGGCATATTGTGTTTTCTGAAAGGGCTTTCTAGCAGCTATTCGGCAATATTGGAATTTAGAAATAGAAAATGATTTACGCAATATTTTTTACAGTGCATTTTACAACAATATATTAAATGGAGGCCAGTATTTTTATAAAAGTTTAAGTAACATTATTTTGTAAAAATATTCTCATCTTACAATATTATTATAAAATATATTATGAAAATATGTTGCGAAAAATGAAGAAAAATAAGTGGGTAGAATAAAAGCAATCCTAGTTCCTGTACACGTACAAGACGAGATAGGATGGGGGTTGGCACGATGTTATGTTACCAAAGGCTTTCCTTCAAGTTTAAGAAGGGATTCATTACTAATCACGATTGCTGGGAAGAGTGGGGAATGACATTGGCATGGAACCAAGCTCCGTATATGTGTGAGACAAGAGCAGGACATGAAGACTGCTGGTCTTGCATGTTCTGCTTTTCCTTTTCGTGCTGCTGTATGGCAGAGCTTGGCGTATCCCATGTGATGAAACTCTCTCTCTCTTTTCCCTGCGCACTTTTTTTTAGACACCGTGAGTGAGAAAGCAATTTTAACATATTTACACCTGTTTTTTATTTAATGGTTTTGGATTAATATTAATTTATTTAATACACAAGTGACGCGTTTTCGGAATAAAAGCGTTCGGTGGCCTTAGATTTCCACGAACCAAACCCAGAGTTGCCAAGAAGTTGCTGTTCTTTTCTTTATCAATACACACTACTTCATTCCTGAGAACAGGAAAAAGAACATTTTGGTAAAAAAGATATTCTCCATGCCTGCTTAGTTCTTGTCCACCCTAATGACAAATGGCGAGCTAAAGTAGTCCATGTTTACTTTTCTTTCCTTTTTCTTTTTCTTTTTCTTTTTCTTTTTCCTTTTTCAATCATTGTGCAAAGCTGCATCTGCTTCTCTACTTAATACTAGTGGACGTCTTTTCTGTATCAGATCAATTGCATACACTTCTAGCTTCAATGGTTTTCAGTTTACCCTCTTCCTCGTCCGCCTCTTCTTCTTCCACTCTTAAATGCTCTTACGATGTATTCTTGAGTTTTAGAGGAATAGATACTCGCAATACTTTTATTGCTCATCTATACCCTGCTCTATGTCAAAGGGGAATCATAACCTATAGAGATGACAAAGATCTTGAAAGAGGAGAGACAATTTTACCTACACTTATCAAAGTCATTGAGGAGTCAATGATTTCTATCATTGTATTATCTCAAAACTATGCATCATCTACATGGTGCTTGGAAGAGCTAACAAAGATCCTTGAGTTTAAGAAAACAAAACAACAATTTGTTTTACCAGTGTTTTACCATGTAGATCCATCAGATGTACGATATCTGAGAGGACGTTTTGGAGAAGCATTGGCTAAACATGAGGAGAGGTTCAAGGAGGACCCAAAGGTGCAGAGGTGGAAGGAAAGCCTACAAGAGGTTGCCAGTTTGGCTGGAGAACATTTGGAAGACGGGTACTTCTTTAACTATTATATTAATTGAGAATAGAGTTTTTCTTTAAGCGAAATTGTTTATTTAAAAAATTATCATGTGTTCTTTAAACATGTGAGAAACATATAGTTTTGAATGGCATGTCAATATTTTAACTTAGCCTTTAAAAAAGTACGTGTTGTCTCATGCTCAATATAACGCTTTTCATTTTTATAGATCTATCAGAGGAATTTTCCTCCGATCCAATTTGAAGAAAAATTCTCGATAAAAACCCAATGAATGCATACATCTATTCCTAGTTTCGTTATTGTGATCTTTCTCGTTTAATATTAACGAGACATGGGCCTTATCACCACGGTGGACTTTACTCGGCCTTGTGCACATTATACCAATATATTTGGGCTATCAATCAATTCCCCCACATCAAAAATAAAGGCTATGACTTAAAAGAAAAATATAAAAAAATCATTGAGTCAATATTTTCTAAAGCATTAAAAACTCAAGAAACCATTTTCACATATTCACAAGAAAAGCATCCCATAGGGTGGCTAGACACCATGTCAAACCGAGTATTTTGGCCGCCAGTGGTGCAGCCACCGCTGGACCGGAGGCTATACAACAGTACGACTATGGTTCTCTCTTTTGAAAAAGTATTTAACTAATAAAAAGTTTACTTATTATATCATATCTGATCAAGACTTCTTTAATATATATTTCAAATCTAAACATGCTTTTATGATAGATCTCTCCACTTATTCAAAACTATATCAAACTATAGTCTTAAAAAGTTTTTAAGTTTTACAACTATTTCACAAACACTCTTACACTACACTTTACACGAAATCACCTTACATCCAAACAAGTCCTTAAGCTCTTTGATCGAAGGATTTAACATTTAACTAGCACATTTATATATGTCACTATAGATTTTAAAAATTTTGGATCAATCTTGCCTACTGTCTGTAAGTTCTCTCGAGTTTCCCTCTATCTTCAATTGGGGCTTTAGAGAGTGGGAGGAATTGCGATCATTCAGTTTTCCTTCCAGTTATATGTAACCGTCTCGGCGCGGGTGTTTAAAATTCAAAATTCCATTGAGAATAGAAATAGCCGTTCATTTGCGAGGAGGCACTATTGACATCTGTCCAAATTTAAGTCGGTTACACTCCGGACACCTTAGACACGACAACGTTTCATATTTTAGTAGTTGTTAGGGAGAAAAATACCCATGGCCCATAAATTGGGTCCAGCCCACCAAGTCATCACTAGGGACAAAAAAAGGGGATAAGGAAGAGATATAAGGGATGCAAATGTTAGAGGGAGACAAGAGGGACATGAAGGCTATAAATATCAAAGGGTCAGAAGAAGAAAGAGAGGTGTGCACGCAAGGGAGACCTGCCAACTCATGGCAGGTTGGCATGTACAATGAAAGGTCAGACAAACATATAAAAGGGATCGAATTATTATGGAGTACTGAGATTATCGAACACTGAAGAGAGAACTGTCGGATCAATAGAGATCGGGAAGCGATGGAAATACACTAAGGAAGAGCTCCAACTTCCTCTGTACAGTGAGATATGAGGATCCATGAGTGATTGTAAATAGATATAATATAGTAGAGACTTCTCTCTCAAACCCCCGTGGACGTAGGCATATTGCCGAACCACGTAAATCTTAGTGTCCACCTCTTTTTTTGCATTCATTTTCTATTCACCACTATGGGCATACGAACCGTCACCGTACAGCCGCACTGGGACATCGCCTTAGATCCCAAATTCTTCACATCGCGGCACTGACCGTGTGGATTTGCCCAGGCCCGCGAAACACGACATCAACAATAGTATATAAATGTGTGTGTATGTATGATTAAAATTAATTTTTTTAAGGATAATTTCATGTGCTAAGTAAGGTGGTGATCCCTAATTTCTTACAAATTATAACAGATTGTCAAATTGCATAAGTGCATGCCATATGCTAGGCTCATAACAGATTAGATATTACAACTTAAGCTTTTTCGTTTCTTGAATAGGAAGTTCCAAATCCATTATTTTCTAGGCATCCACATGCAGGAGAAGCGCACCAATTAGCTAACCAAAACTTTATCACACTTGAAATAATAAGCTGCGTTGGTTGCAAGACTCAGCTGAGCTTAGTCTAATTTTAAGCTAAGCCTAACATTCAAACACCCAACTCTCAAATTACTAAACTCATCTCAACTCAAAACTTTTTTATACGTGGGACCACAACCTTTTTCAACTTCCCATAAAAGTACTAAACTCATCTTAACATCCAAACACACTTTAAACTCAGTTTAGATAGATCCCACATAACTCTCTTCACTACTCAAGTCACTACTATTCATAAAGAATTGAGCTCAACTCAATATCCAAACGCAACCTAAATGATTTGAAAAAAAAAAATGCTTTTAAAGTAAAACCCTACAAACAAACAAGAACATACAAAAATCCCCAATCTTCAATGTACGTAGTATTTCCTATCTAATTAATTAAGTAGAGTACTATAAAAAGAAAGCACAATTATCCATCAGCCACCAAATGTGCCAACTCTCCATGAATCAACTGGCCTTCCTTGTTTGATGTCCTTGCATTGGTTTGATTCATGCTTTGGGTAGGTTTTGTATCTCTACATTTCTTGTGCTACATTGGTAATGGTTTGTGCATATGTGCACTGTGCTGATCTTTTCTGCAAGATTTCTTGTGCAGCTATGAACAATTGTATTTACTTTTATAGTTCTTTAATTTTGTGGTAGTCATGGCCAATGTAATTTAAGTTATGTTTGGGTAGTGAGGTGATCTCAGATGATCTATAAATAATACTGAAAAGTAATGATAAATATTGAATAATAGTAAAAAGTAATGATAAAATATTGAATAGTAGTTAATAGTAGTAAAAAAGTAATGATAAAATATGAGATCATTCCACTACGCAAACATAGCCTTAGAGTTGCAAATTGTAGTGAAACTTGTTTTTCCCTAGTGGCCCAATGGTGTCTTTTTGTTTCAGTTTTATTGGTTTCATACTAATTTATTGGTATTAAGTAAGCAAATCTAAAAATAAAAAAAAAATCTTGTAACTAGACCTTGTGGAAGATCTTCTACATCAGCTAGTATAAAAATTTATATGTTAGTCTTTTTTTAACTTTTTTCGTAATTGTAATGGGTATACTATAGGCGATGTGTTGATACCCCAACTTATAAATAATGAAACTCCATATCTTTTTATGTAAAAAATGTGACTCATTGAATGTTCTTTTTCCTTGTATTGGTAGGGATGAATATGAATTTATGCATAAAATCATTCAATGGGTGGACTCAACAATAGTTAAATCTACATGCGAGTTAGACATTGCTAAGTATCCAATTGGACTAGAGTCTCGTCTAAAAGACTTGAATGCTAATTTAGAAATTGGAAGAAATGACATTACTCTCATGATAGGGATTTATGGAACTGGCGGAATTGGTAAGTCAACTATCGCCAAAGCAATCTTTAACTCAATTGGACATCAATTCGAAGCTAGATGTTTTCTAGCAAATGTTAGAGAGATTTCGAGTCGAGAGGACAATTTGGTCAAATTGCAAGAGAAACTTCTTTATGAGCTCTTAGGAAACTTTGGAAGTTTTAATATTGGCGGTGTTGGTGGTACTAATGTTATAAAGCATAGGCTTTGCTCTAAAAGGGTACTTATAATTCTTGATGATGTGAATGAGTTGCGCCAATTAAAAGAACTAGCTGGAAATCATAATTGGTTCGGTCGAGGAAGTAGAATAGTAATAACAACAAGAGATCAACATCTATTAACTTCTCATCAAGTTGATTCAACGTACGAAGTGCAAGGATTGTACCACGACCAAGCTATTCAACTATTTAGTTGGCATGCATTTAAAGGAGAGAAGCCAGTTGAAAGTCATGTAAAACTCACAACAAGTATAATAGGTTATGCTAAGGGCCTTCCACTAGCTCTTACAGTGCTTGGTTCAGATTTGTGTGGTAGAAGTATACAAGAATGGAAAAGTGCATTGGAAGAGTATGAAAGAAGTCCTCACAAGGATATTTATGAAACTCTTAAAATAAGCTATGATGGGCTGGATGATAATGAAAAGGATATTTTTCTTGACATTGCATGTTTTTTCAAGGGGAACTCTGTTGAATATATCACGAAAATACTAGACAGTTGTCGTTTTTCATCATCTATTGGCATTGCAAGGCTTAAAGATAAGTGTCTCATCAATATTAATCGTTATCAATGTGTGGAGATGCATGACTTATTGCAAGAAATGGGTAAAGAAATTGTTCGACAAGAATCGCCTAAAGAAGCTGGCCAGCGTAGTAGATTGTGGTTTCATGAAGATGTTCGCCATGTATTACAAGAAAATACGGTAAGATCACACTAATAAAAACCTTTGAATTTACATTTGTTTTCTGTTCACAAGTGAAACTCCCAAAAAAATGCTGAAGTTAAAAATGGTGAAGTAACTCGTTGGTGCATGTGTGTGTAGTATATATATATATATATATATGATTATATTTTCTTTTCTATTCGTAACTATGACCAATATTGCAACTCAGACTCATGTTGTTAAGTTTTGGTAGCTTTCTATATTGAAAATGGTTAACCTACAACTCTTGCAACCTCATATTAAATTAAGAACAGTTTTGTAAAGTTAAATTTTATTTTTATTGAAATGGCGTGTTAGCTTTAGTTGATTGCAAAATGGATTATAAAAGAGTTTGTATGTATATCACGACCATTTCTATAAATATATATATAAATATATATATATGCTCCCGTTAAAGTTAACAATTTACTTTTCATAAAAGAAAATCACATTAATTCTCTCCTCAAAAAATTATATTTTTTTGTTTTAATGAAACTTTCTGTAGTTTACTATTAAACTTAATTTATATAAATAAAATAGAAAAACAAAAACATCAAAGTAATGAAATGTTATAATATTAAGTTTTCATTTTGCTGAATATTTTTCTATTTTTTAGTTTATAATATTAATTGATTTGATTTTTTGAAAATTAATTTATTAAAATATTCATTTCAATAATTTAGTCTTAATTTTTTTTGGTTTCTCTGTGTTTTCATGATTTTAGCAAGTGGTAATAAAAGAAGAACAACTTTATGGTTTGATTTTGTTGGGGTTAATTATATATGCCTTTGTCTTTGTAGGGAACAAACACAATTGAAGCGATTTTGTTAGATTTTCCTGAAGACGATGATGACATATTGATATGCCTGCATTCCGAGGCATTTATGAAGATGAGGAATCTTCGATTGTTTATAAACTGTAATGCCCAATTTTCTGCAGGACCGAATTATCTCTCTAATGAGATAAGAGTGCTTGATTGGCCTGAATATCCTTCGTCATTTTTGCCTTCTAATTTTCATGGAAATAATCTCGTTGAATTTCGAATGCCTAGTAGCCTCATCAAGGAGTTAGGAGGCCTAAAATCCAAGGTACCACTATTATTTTCAGTATTTCTTTCTTTAAAACTATGAAATAGAATTTCATTGAAGCTAATACATTTATTTTATTTTATTTGGACAGAACTTGGAAGTTATGGATTTAAGCTTTTGTGAATTCGTAACAAAAATTCCTGATCTTTCAAGTTGCCCAAATTTAAAGACGTTGGATCTTGAATATTGTAAGAACTTAGTTGAGGTTCATCATTCCGTTGGATTCCTTGATAAGCTATGGAGTTTTCTTGTTAGTGGATGTTGCAAGCTTAGGATTTTGCCGAAAAGATTCAAGTTGAGATCTCTACGTTTTCTTTCACTTCGTAATTGCTCGAGTCTTGAAGACTTTCCAGAGATTGAATGTGAAATGGAATTTTTACATGAGTTAGATTTTTACGGCACTAGTCTAAAAAAACTACCTTCATCAATTGGCAACCTTACTCGGTTGCTACACCTTTGTTTGAACTATTGCAAGAGACTTGAAGAAATTTTACCACTTCCATTGAGTGTAGCAAGTGTTGAAGCTCGTCAATGCTCGTCATTGGAAAGTTTTGCACTACTATCTGAAATACTTATTAAAAACAATGGAACGAATTTTTCTAACATCCTAAGGATTGAATTGTACGGATGCCATAAACTGCTTGCGAATCTGAGGCCGATTCTGTTAGAAAAACTAGATCAGAATGCACAGCGGAAGCGATATTATCTCGTCAGAAATATCTTGGATCTAGTGCGGTTGTTCCACAGATTCTCCAATGTCATTGTATGTCCATGATCTTCACATCAATGGTGGAGTGTGCTACGTGGTAATACCAGAGCAACACTCACACGTTCCACAGCCTAGATGTCGTGACTAGAGAGAACCATTTGAGAGAGAGATCATTCTTGATACAAGTGTCTATTACAAATGGGGAATGAGCTATGTAAATAGCCCCTCTAAGCGTAACCCCCGGCTGGCCCTTAATGGCCAGCCATCAAGCCTCATGAAGTGGTTCTTAAACCACTTCATAACCTTCAAGAGAAGGTGAAGGGGTGCCCACTATGGGTGCCCCTTTCTTACATCTCCCACTCACACATAGTGGGCAAGACCCCAGGTCTGCATCTCTCAATATGTTCTCAATCTTGTTCATACTGGCAAATAAGCCGTGCGACCATCGAGCACAGCTGTAAAAGAAAAAATGGGAGCACTATACCAAATCTCTCCGAGAGAAGACCAGCATAGCAACATCCCTAAAAATGTCTCGTTATACCCCGACTTATTTGGTCACATCAGACTAAGCATCCCTAATCCCTCTCGAGTCAGAATGACTCAGAGCAATGCTCAATCTCCATAAAATATGATGCACTCACAGCTATATTGCAACTCCCGAGAAGCAACATAACTTGCCGGCAATGAGTACACACCATTATCGATGTGTTACCAAATAGTCTTCCCTTCGCTCTCATGTCATTTAGTTTCAGTCCAGTCGCTTTCCCAGCAATGCCTCTTTAGACCGCATCATTCATGGCCATAGATAACATGCCAAAGTAGCAGACACTAAAACATCAACCTCGTGACATAGTCAAAGGTCTCCTAAGGGCATAAATAAATTAAGGTCATCAATTATGACCTACAGGACTCACACGGTGAGGAAGCAGGGAACCATTCACTCACCTCTACTGTTGGTCGCAAAAGCACATATAGTATGAAATACATGTTACGGTGGAGTTCTCTTTCCAAAGAAAGAGAGTATATCTAATCTCAATGCACCGTACAGATCTTAGTCTAGTCGCTATCTCAGCGCTTAACCCAAGTCCCTCCATTTGCTCGCTATCCAAAGCGCCAAAGAGGATCTCGCATCTGGCTCAACCACAGGCTACATGGATTGTGGGTAACCATGCACGGTCCTTTTAAATATGATGGACCTCATCTTAGCTCCCACTAAGGCGACATATATTTTGTGTCTTACAACTTATCCCTCATTGGACAAGTACCGAGTGACACACTGTCTCATCTTTGCTCGCTACCCATTTGTAGCGCCAAAGGCGATCGCTCGTGTGAGTGAGCCGATCTAAACCTGTCGATATACCTTTTTCACCATAATTACTAAATTTATGGTGAATGTGTGTGCTTACAAAAAATGCTTCCAATCACGCCACATGATCATAGAACATATCAGTATCATGTGCACAATGAGCAATACCATGAGATAGACAGATATCACATGGTCAATTATTAAACCACAACACTCAAGTGATGTTTAATGACTATTTCTCCCTATGCGCATTCTAATGTGTAGTAACTTTTCAAAGAAACATGCTCCTACCAAGAGACTCTGCTTATAAAAGTCTTTTGCACAACCATGAAGTCAGCGACGACTTATCGCGAATCTCATTTAGGTCAAATTCATAATATAAACCTTAGATTCTAGTCAGCAAGTCCTACTGCGACTTTTAAGAATCTACAAGGTGACCACAAATGTCATTCAGCAAACTTAATTTGCGACTTCAAGATTACATATAAATCTCTTGTACTCACAAAAGCATGTAAGATAACCATAATTTATTTTTCATTAAGGGTAAAGCGATTAGGGCCTTTGCCCCAAAGACAATTATAATAGTCTAGTCATTACTTTTAACGACAATCGCACCACAAACTCACTTAATCAAGTAAGCTATTTTTACCCTCTAACAAAATCTTAACCTCTAACTCCCATGAGCAAACTATAATGGAAACACCAAATAGTATAGGCAAAACTAGATTCTTTAGTATTTTCCATCTCATTAATTGTCTATGGATTTTGAACAAGAGCTCGTAGAAACTGTTTTTCTCATAAACAGTCTCACAAGACATGAAGCCTGAGCTAATTTTCACAAATCCATGTCCATCACCACGTAGTATGGAAAACCTCTTATTAGGCGACAATTAATTATCTAAGACAACCAGTTCGCAATATCTCTCAAGATGACACTTTTCTAAGACTGTCAACAACGTTCAAAGAACCCCATTTTATTCAATAGGTCGTTTAATAATAAAAAAACGACTAGGTACATTGGGTATCTTTGAATAGATGGTTCGTTTAGGCCGCATGTAAACAGCACCAGCAGCATTCATTCGCTTTATGCACCAAAATAGTACTAGCAATAATCATGCGCTCAAAGTACTTCATGCCTAAACATGCTAACCATCTAATTCTCCTATGAGAATCAGCTATTTAACACCTTCAAGAAAAGTTTCAATAAATATGCGATCAACAGCTATCTAAATGCAACTCAATTAGTGCCAAGAGATGGATCTATATCTCTATCAACTCCACTTTTCCTTTATCAATTAGATCAACAACCCCATGTTGGATCATATAAGTGAAGCGAATCTAAGATTCTATGTTGGGATTCCTACTATGTGAATTCAATACCTTTAGCGGAGCCATATTACAAATATTCTCTTCTAGTCTCTTAAAGACGAGATAATATTGATATATTGCTTCCACGCTATTCTTCATGGGAAGAGGTATGTACGTCTCTTTTCCTCTCTTTCTTTTTCAACGTGTTTGTGTGTGACCTTGGTTAATTTATAACTTGTATTGCTGAAAGTTTTCTTTTTATTTTTATATTCGTATAACAGAGACATTCTAAGGAACAAAATTGGGCAGACCCATTTAAAGGAAGAAATATTGACATTATATTAATTTCCAGGAAAGGGGATTCCAAGCTGGTTCAGCTATCGCAAGGAGGCCCATGATAGTAATCTGTGTGAAATAGATATTAATCGACCGCATCAATGGAATAACATAGATGAAATTGTTTTATATGTTGTTCTTGGATTTATAGTTGGGATCATTGACACAACAATGGATGACGCTTATATTACTGTTAAAATCCATGATGGCTCTGATTGGAAGGACTTATATATTCGAGATATGATATTTTCTTGGACGGACTCAGACCATGTATGGATGCTCTGGATGAGTTACGGTGAACATGAAGTGGACATTTCAAGGTTTAGATTTGAATGTAAGTCAGCGTTCGTGGTCTTTAGAAGGGTTGGGATCCATTTCCTAAAGAAGCATGAAGAGAACATAAGAGATGAAGATTTCATGCATGAAGATAGGCATTCCTCAATTACGGAAATAGAGGATGACAATGAGAATCCAAAGGAAGATTTGGAATGGGAGAATGATGATGAGAATCCAAAGGAAAGATTTGGTAAGAGACGTTGTGATGAATATGATTGCAACCCGGAATTCAACTGGTACCCTCAACAAAAGAGGCAGCATTCCTCAACCATGGGCATCAGAATAACGGAATTAGAGAATGATGATGAGTATCCAAAAGAAGATATGGATCTAGAGCTTAAACTTGGGTTGTAATTAAAATGTGCAATTTTCAATTTTCTTTGTTGTTTACTGCCTTTCTTGAGATAGGGAGATGCATGAACTTGAGAAGATGAAATCCGGATTGAACCAAACATATCTCTATCCATACTACCAAACAATTTGTAGATCATATGAAGCTATCACAGCGACTCGATCGCATCAAATGCTAACGTAGAAGGTATCTCTTAATTTATGGTAATTTATTTCTTTTCAAATTAATGGGTCCGTTTTTGGGATTTTCTCCTTGTTTTGTGATTTTCTCAATGTTTTTCTGATTTGCACCAATGCGACAGGAAGTGAAAATTTATAGGTATTTTCTTGATTAGATAAGGGTCGAAAACGTAAATATCATAATTCATGAGTTATGGTCGGTCTTTTTATTTTTATATAGTGGTGGGGAGTTTGGTACTTCTCCCATTTGGAGACGAAAAATTCTATTCATTGTTTCCTACACCACACTATATATAATTTTTTAGTTTCCTATTTTTTTTTCTTTCTAAATGTATGGTGTATTAATGATGAGTAGAAAAATTATTTTAATATAGCAAGATTAAAACAAATAAAAAAAAAAGTGTAATGTGTGGTGTAGGAAATAATGAGTAGAATGACTCTCTGGAGACCAGGACTTATGCCCTTCAGTCCATAGGACCTTGACTAAGGTCCGTCTTGGTTAGAGAATAATTTGCTAATAAAAGTTAGATTCACATACTTCACCATCCATTCCAAATCGTCATAGCTGCATTTTCTTTCGAAATGCTTCATGTACACTCAAGTAATATTTAAACAGTACTCATGAATCTATATGCTCCAGAAATATCATATATAGAAAATGTTTTCTACTATTTCTAATTATTCAATAAATATATAATTTAACAATAACTATATATTTGAAATTAATTACTTTTTCTTGGTGCCAAGAGATGTTATATTGTTTGAGTATTTATAACCTTTAAATAATACTGCCAAGAAAAGAAAAGAAAAAATAGTCTGGTTTCTTTTAATTTCATTCTGATGTCTATTCCTATAAATTCCCAGCAATCGCATACCACCCATGGATATATATGTTTAAACTAAATAGTCAAAATTCATTTGTGCACTAAACAACAGAATATAACTACTAATCAAAACAATTAATTAACATGAACCGGAAACTTGGAAAATAGTCAGAACACATTAAAATTGCTGTAACAAAATTCTTGATTAAAAAGACATTTAATTTAATGCAGAAATATGTTACCTGGTTCCAGTAGAGGTTGCATAAGACCAAGCACTCTTTACTCTTAAGAGAGACAAAAAAAAGTGAGAGGGAGTTATTTTCGTTCCAGCGATTGACGTTTCTTTATTCTTTTTTTTTTTTGGTTGAGATGTTGAGAAAAAAAGCATATTGCATTCATTAATAATGGACATTACAAACTGGACTTGAAACATACATTACAAGCTAACTATAACATTAATAGTTCCTCAGTACACATCTGTGATTGACATGGTCTAGTCCAAGCTAAAAACCTCTACAGATTTAAAGTATGAGAGACAGCACAACTCTACCCAAGACAGAGTTAATCAAATCCCATACTCCGTCTTAGACTTAGTAGAGTTAACCAAACCTCACACTCCGTTAAGACAAAGTTGAGGACACACTCTACGGACGAAAGTCCAAGAGACTATGTGTTTTTTTTTTTTTTTTCTAAAAACAAAAGACATGTTTATTGAAATTAAAAAAAAATGGAAAAATAAAGGATTACATCTTGGAAAGACATAGATCTGCATTTTCAACCTTGGAGGAAAAAAATAACACAAACAACGGATGTGATGGCGCGTGACCCTGGGGGTATGGTGGACAGTCAAGTCTGAAGTAGCCGGTGGTCGTGGACCCAGAAAGGCCGCGCGTAGCGGCAGAAAGGCATCCTAAGTGGTGGCTCGTGGAATACATGTGCTCTCTTTGGACCGCCCGTGTGGCTTACACGCCACTCCGTTCGGTGAAATTCTTCACCCGTCTGAACGATCAGCTCCTTGAAAAGCCTGGGGTGGGGCGCGTGGCGGACGCCGGAGAGCAACAGATCAACCTTCCTCCATACTTAGCCTTGAAAAACACCCAAAAATAAAAAATAAAAGGAGAAAACTAGAGATGAGAGGGAGAGATGAGAGAGGGAGCTCCTCCTTCCTCTGTTGTTTCTAATTTGGGGGGTTTCTAGAGAGAATGAGGAGTCTCTCTCCCTAAGAAACTAGGGCTGGCTGCCTTTGTTAAAAATATCTTATTATAACAAAAAAAATCACACGGGTGCACGCCCACAAGATCACTATGAGCTATCACGAGTCTTTATGAGGTGGCTCAATCTTGGCCCTCATGCCTGCCAATATATATATATATATATATTTATGTATGTATGTATGTATTTTATTGTTAGTTTTTTTTTATTGTTTTTAGTATTTGTTTAATTGAAGAAGTGAAAAATGTTCTGAGAAGTAAAAACTAGGGCAGGCTCTACTTTTGTAATTATGAAAATAATAATAATACGTGACAACCAAAAATTATCAAAAAGAACTAAGGGATGTTTGAAAACAATTTATTTATCATCTCATCTCATTCCACCATATTTCATTCTCAAATATAATTTAAATACAAATACTTTCAAATTAATCATTACAACTTTTTTCAAACTAATCATTATAACATTTCCAAACTTTTAAATAAAAAATTAAAAAAAAATCAACTTTTTCAAATTTTAAAATAAAAATAATATTAAAATAATAATATTTTAGCAATATTTTAATTTTATAACATTTTTTGTTCAACTTAACTTAAACTATCTCAGTATTATTAATAAATCATCTTACTACTATTAACAAAATTTCAAACTCATCTCATTCCCCAAGCATCCCCTAAAATAATAAGCAAAGTTAGTGAGGTTTTGTGATGCACTGTGTTTCTCACAAGGGCCAGGCCGGCTCTCCTTTTGTTATTAGTAAGTACAAATTGAGGGTGTAGCTCATAAGTGCGGTACAGTTGGATACACTCCCCACCTTTGGATCCTTTGGATCTCGATTGATCCTTCTGCTCTGTTTGATCCGACACGTGTAGAATAGACCCCATCCCCACTGCTCATTCCTAAATGCAGCCAGCACCCCGAACTGTCCAATTCTAGCTATTCGGCTATGTTTCAAATTTTTCCTAATTGAGAATATAGAGGAAAAGGACGTGAAGATCTTTATCAACGACTCTAGAAAGATGGTTGCAGTGTTTCTTTCACGTATGCAGATCACAACTGTATTCGACAAATCCACGAGTTGGATTTTATAATCGCTTTGCAGCAGTTTCCTCATTGGCTTGGCCAAGTAACAGGGGTCCAGATCCAATTTATTAGGTTCTATTATCCGTTTATTTTTATTTTTTACTATTTGCACTTCAATTTTTGTGTAAAGGAGTTTTTATCATCTCTGCCCTCTACTATTGTATTCTCTATTTTAATTCAATGCAAGTTTGTTGAAAAAAAAAATTACAAATCGAGGGTGTTTCTATCCATCAAGCCAATATATAGATTGTAGGTATAGAAATTCTAAGATTTTCATCCGCTTTCTCAAAGTCAGGGTGGGTTTGGATAGCCAGTTCAAATGAAACATCTCATCTGGAGTTGTTCCATATAGAAGTTTTGGTTATCCAAACACAATATTTTATCTCTTAAGTTTTGAAAACATCCACTTAAATGAACAATAAATAAACAATATAAAACAATGAAAACTAACATGAATAGTGCATGAGCAGTGTCAAAACTGACATAAACAGTACATGAACAGTTTATGAACAAAAACTGACGTGAACAATGCTTGAATAGTATATGAACAGTGCACAATTGGGGACCCAGCCCTTTATCAAATCTTAAAAAGTCAAAACTATCTCATCTAATCTCACTATCCAAACATACACTTTTTTACCAATTATTTCATCTCATCTTAATTCAAAAAATCTCACTATTATTCAAAACATCTCATCTCATCTGAACTGTCTATCCAAACCACCCTTAATCATGTTTGCTCATAGGGAAAAATATTTAGATTCGATTTTTTATAATATCATATGAATTAATGTATATATGAATAAAGTAAATAATAACATTTTTTAGCGTCTTAAAAAGTCGGCTCCTTGGTTATGAGCCTGCTGATGTGTTTGTCGATGTTGTGACCGAAC
>QEOT01007114.1:143984-179140 GCA_003123785.1 Pterocarya stenoptera | reverse complement strand
ACAGTGCCGTCGTGCACAGCAGCTCTTCCGTCGGCCACCAGCAGCTCCAGACGATGCCGGCGATCAGTTCCCCACTCCATGCACGGCCAAGAACCATCTTCCTCCGCCACCAGCAGCCTCCATGCATGCGTTCGGACCATGCACAGCTCAACCAACTTCCACCGCCCAGTGCAGCTCATCCACCCTCCACTGCACCTCAGCCCAGCCATGCCCATCCTCCTCCAGTACACGTCGTCTCCGTCATGCATGCAGCCTATCCGAAACCGAAAACAGCAGAGAAAGAGGAAAGCAGAAGAGAGAAGAAGCAGAAACTGAAAAAAAAAAAAGAAAAAAAAAAGAAACGAAAGGGACGACACGGGCTGGAAGCAGAACGAAGAGAAGAAAAAGAAAAGAGAAAGAAAAGAGAAAAGAAAGAGGAAGAGGACGCTGGAAGCAGAGGGAAGAAAAGAACAAAAAGAAAGAAGAAGAAGAAGAAACGGAGCTGGGCGACGCGCACAGAACTGGGAAGAGAAGAAGAAGAAAGAAAAAAGAAGGAAAAAGAAAGAAAAGAGAAAGAAAAAGAAGAGAAAGAGAAGAGAGAAGCGGACGACGCACGACGCATGCGGAAAGGAAAAGAAGAGAAAAAGAAAAGAAAAGAAAAAGGAAGAAGAAGGCAGTGGGAGACATGGGCAGGAAAAGAAAAGAAAAGAATAGAAAAGAAATGCATGCGGGAGAGCTCATGGGCGGCTGAAGGCAGATGCACATGGAACAAGTCAGACGCACAGCTACGCACAGTGCAGTTCTTTTTGAAGCCTATATAAGGCTTGTAAACGAATGAAGATGGAGGTAGAGGTTAGACGCCCAGTAGAGTAGTTTAGGAGTAGTCTGCAGATTTTTAGGAGAAAGTGCAGATGAAGTGAGGGAGTTCGGTGATGCAGTTGAGAGCCTAATGGACCAACTGTGTTATCGAACTGTTCTCCTTCATCTGTAATCTTCACTTTTATTTTATTTTATTTATTTTAATTTATGTCATTTATTTTTATGCACTTTAAATTTATGCACTTTAAATTAATGTCCTTTATTTTTTCAACACTTTTAATTCCTGCACATTGATTGGTGTTATTTTTAGAAACTTTGATCATCTATATACTTCTCTTGATTCATTGTGATTTTCGAATACAGTGAATGCTTGAAAAATCCCTGTGGTAATCAATTGGACTCATGAATGTCTCTACCATCAATCTTGCACTTTTATTTTAGATCAACAATAGAGTTCATATTGTGGGTTTGATCAATTGATTGGTGTTATTATTAGAAACTTTAATTATCTATATATTTCTCTTGATTCATTGTGATTTTCAAATACAGTGAATGCTTGAAAAATCCCTGTGATAATCAATTGGATTTGTGAATGTCTCTACCATCAATTATTCAAACTTAATATTTGGTGATTAATTTTCTTGGGCTTAATTGTTAAATCTTCCAGTTAGACGGAACCATTATTCTAGTCTAACTGAGCTAATTTGATCGCACTTTTAATTTCTGCACTTTTATTTTACTGTCATTTAATTTTCTTGCTCTTTTAATTTTCAGTCATTTAATTTTCAGCAATTTAAATTCACTGTCTCGCACTTTAATTTCTTTAATTTTCATCACTGCATCCAAAACACTCAAAGCCAACCAAAAATGAATCTGGTTCACGACTAGTAAAATCTTCTTTTCACTGTACTCTTTCATCCATTGTACATATCATCACTTTTTAATTTTATTTTCTCATTGTAAATATTTCCACCATTTTACACGAGTTTATTTTTAGCACTTTCCCTGTGGAGACGATCTAAGAATTTATTCCTAATTACTACGCGACACGCTCCTGCACTTGGGATAGCCTTTTGTGCTGCTTATTCTCGAACGAGTCAGTGGTCTCTCTTAAAAGTCGTAAATTTGGCCATGAAGATTGAGATGCAACTGGTCAGACCACCACCCAAGACGCCGAACCAAACACCACAACAGAACCCTTACACCCCACCTCAGCAGTCCATGGACACCCAACCACCACCACAGAGTAAATTTCATAGAGGAGAGAGTAGCAATCAACAATTGAAAGCCCCTATGCATAAGCAAGGAGGAAGTAAAAATCCGTATGTTTGCCCAACGATTGGAAAATGCTTTAGGTGCAACCAACTAGGGCATAAATCCAATGAATGCCCCACACGCCGTTCAGTCCACATGATCGAAGAGGGGATGACTAACCAAGAAAATTTGATAGCAGTGAAGAGGGTGAGGTAAAGGAATTTGTGGAAGGCGATGAAGGAGAGCCTATCAACTCTGTCGTACAACAACTTCTCTTTGCTCCAAAGGTGGAAGAAAAAAATCAACGACACTCCATTTTTAAGACACGATGCACCATCAAAAACAAGGTTTGTAACGTTATCATCGACAATGGAAGCTGCGAGAACATAGTCTCTAAAGCCCTCGTCAATGCCCTGGAATTGAAAACTGAAAAGCATCCACGTCCTTACAAAATTAGCTGGATCTGAAAAGGAGCAGAAACTCGGATTAATAGTATCTGCCGTGTTGTATTCTCTATTGGAAAGTACTACCAAGATGAGGCTTTATGCGATGTGGTGGAGATGGATGCTTGTCATATCCTTCTCGGGATGCCATGGCAATTTGATGTGGAAGCTACCTACAAAGGGAGGGCAACTTGTATTCTTTTTGGTGGCGAGACAGGAAGATTGTTTTAATGCCCACCGAAGACAAAGCCACTAGCTCCAAACGAGTTGAGGAAAAAAATAATCTACTTACCATATGTGAGAGTCAGTTTTTGGAGGAGGCAAAGGAGACGGGGGAAATCTGGACTCTAGTGGTGAAAGGGGAAGAAGTGAGCGACCATCCTGATACACCCCCTCAAATCCAATACCTTTTGACAGAATTTTCTAACCTCACGCCATCTGAGTTGCCCAACGAGCTGCCACCCATGCGAGATATACAGCACCATATTGACTTGTTCCCAAGAGCGAGTCTACCGAATTTACCACATGACAAGAGGAGTCCCAGTGAACATGAAATCCTACAAAAGCAAGTTGAAGGCCTCCTCCACAAAGGGCTAATAAGAGAAAGCATGAGTTCGTGTGCTGTGCCCGCATTGATCACTTCAAAGAAAAATGGGAGTTGGCAGATGTGTGTGGACAGTCGCGCCATTAACAAAATCACGGTAAAATACCGATTCCCCATTCTAAGATTAACCGATTTATTGGATATGCTTGCAGTGTCCAATATTTTTTTCTAAAATTGACTTACGGAGTGGGTACCATCAAATATGAATCCGGCCGGGGGATGAGTGGAAAACGGCTTTCAAAACCAAAGAGGGCTTGTATGAATGGCTACTCATGCCATTTGGCCTCTTGAACACGCCGAGCACTTTCATGCCCGTTATGCACCAAGTCCTCAAGCCGTTCATTGGGAAGTTTGTGGTGGTCTACTTCGATGACATCCTCATCTATAGCCGCAGCAAGAATGAACACTTGGGACACCTTAGGGAAGTTTTATCAACACTTTCTCTTAACAAGTTATTTATTAACTTGAAAAAGTGTATTTTTCTAAGCAACAAGCTATTGTTCCTTGGATTTGTGGTAAGTGTTGAAGGAATCCACATGGATGAAGAGAAGGTCCGTGCGATTCGGGATTGGCCGACCCCCACTATAGTGACCCAAGTCCGCAGCTTTCATGGCTTGGCCACTTTCTACAGCCGATTCATAAGGAATTTCAGCTCTTTGGCAGCCCCCATTACGGAATGCATGAAGAAGGGCCATTTCTCTTGGGGAAGAGAGCAAGAAGAAAGCTTTAAAAACATCAAGGAAAAATTTTCCACTGCACCCGTGCTTGCCCTCCATAACTTTGACAAGTTATTTGAAGTAGAGTGCGATGCTTCTGTAATTGGCATTGGTGCAGTCTTGTCTCAAGAGGGGCGCCGGTGGAATTTTTCAGTGAAAACTTAAATGAAGCTAGGCGCAAGTGGACGACTTATGAGCTTGAGTTTTATGTTGTGATTAGATTCCTCAAGCATTGGGAACACTATTTAATTCAACGGGAATTTGTTCTATACAGTGACCACCACTCCTTGAAGTTCATCAATACACATAATAGTTTGAATCGGATGCATGCCAGGTGGATTAGCTTCATGTAAAAATTCACAATGGTCCTCAAGCACAAGTCAGGGCAACAAAACAGACTGGCCAACACCCTCAGCAGGCGAGCATCTGCACTAGTGACCATGAGAACTGAGATAACGAGATTTGAGCAATTAAAAGAAATGTATGAAGATGATGATGATTTTGCCGAGGCCTGGAAGCAGTGCACACTAGGGCAGCCAAAATTAGACTTTCACATACAAGAGGGGTATCTCTTTCGTGGAAACCAACTTTGCATCCCCAAGACATCTTTACGTGAGCATGTAATACGTGAATTGCATGGGGGAGGACTGGGGGGCCATGTTGGGAGCGACAAGTCAATTTCCCTGGTAGCTGATCATTACTTTTGGCCTCAACTGAAAAGGGATGTGGGAAGATTTGTACAACGATGCCCCGTTTGTCAAGTGAAGAAAGGCCAAGCTCAGAACACAAGATTGTACACGCCTCTACCTATCCCTCAGAATATTTGGGAAGACTTGAGCATGGATTTTGTGCTTGTACTGCCGTGGACTCAACGTGGTGCCAACTCCATTTTTGTGGGGGTGGACTGGTTCTCAAAGATGGCTCATTTCATCCCTTGCAAAAAAACTTCAGATGCCTCTAGTGTGGCCAATCTGTTTTTCAAAGAAGTTGTCTGCCTGCATGGTGTTCCAAAGTCCGTCATCTCTGATCGGGACACAAAATTTCTCAGTCATTTTTGGATCACCTTATGGAGGAAATTTGGGACTACTCTCAAGTATAGTAGCACATGTCACCCGCAAACCGATGGCCAAACCGAGGTGACCAATAGAACACTTGGAAATATGCTGCGATGCGTATCCGGTGATAAGCCAAGACAGTGGCATGTGAGTCTTCCACAAGTCGAGTTTGCCTTCAACATCATGCAGAATAGATCAACTGGCAAGAGCCCCTTTGAGGTAGTTTATACTACGCCCCCAAAATATGCTCTTGATTTGGTTCCCCTCCCAAGACTTCCTGGAATGAGCCTAGCAGCTGAGAACTTAGCAGAGAGGGTCCAAGAAGTTCAAGCGGAAGTGCGAAACAACTTGGAAAGGGCCAACATGAAGTATAAACAAGCTGCTGATAAACATAGGCGAGCTAAGGTGTTTCAAGAAGGGGATTTGGTGATTGTCCACCTGAGGAAGGGCCGTTTCCTAGCAGGTACGTATGGCAAGCTGCAAGACAGGAAATACGGACCTTGTCACATTTTGAAGAAGATTAGCGACAATGCTTATGTCATTGATCTCCCTGAGAACATGTCCATCTCTCCCACGTTCAATGTGGCTGACTTATTTGAGTATCACCCACCTGATGAACGGTCTATTGAAGAGCCAAACTTTGAGGCAAGTTTGATTTTAAGTGGGGGGGAATTGATGCAGGACATAGGCGACGTCAACTTGGCTACAACGGGACATGATCCTTGATTATACAATTCTCGACACCAATAAGGAAACTTCAGCCACGTTGCAGAAGCAACACCAAATTCGGTTTCTAGGTTTATATTGCAATCGTTTCCTTCTTGAATGTTTTCCATTTCAATCTGTTGATTTCCTTAATAAGTTTCTTATATATTCGATGGCAATGGTGTGGGAGGAGAATAATGAATTATTGAATAAATCGGGTGGAAAGAAAGTTGGTTTTTTTTTTTTTTTGCTGCAATTTGTATCAACTTGGAAGACACAACTCTTCCTTTCTATTTTCTTTATTCTCTTTTGGCACTTGTTCTTTTTCTCAACGTTTCTGCTACGCCATGAACTGAACTAGTCCAAAACCGGACCGAACCAACCTATCAAGGCCCGTTTTTTGGTTCACTGGTTTATTTTTACAGCCCTACTCATTTTCCATAAGTGAAATGTTTTAGTTACAAAAATATCGTATAAAAGAAAACCTACAAATTAACATGCCTTGATGTGGTATATTAGATTGTAAAGTCACTTTTATTGTAAATCTACTATATTATATGTAGCCATATCAATTTGTGAGTTAATGTTTATAAGATCTTTTTGTGGCTGTAGCATCTCTCTTTCCATAATAACATCAACAACGTAAATAAACATTCTATATATGTTTCCTTTTCTCTTCCTTCACTACAAGAAATTAGGCATTTTCCAGTGCTCAAAATCGTCGCAAATACCTCTAAAAATCACTGCATGTTCGATGCAATTCTAGGATCATTTCTGATCAATTTCAGCAAAAGGAAAAAATCATCGTAAAATGATACTATTCCCGGCAATTTTAGTCAGTCGTAACTGTCCAAAAAATCAACGGAAATGGCCTTTCTGTTTTACTATGAAATCGTTGAAAAAAGTCAATTGCAGTGATATATCATCGCTAAAGCTTAATAAATCACTCTAAAAGACTTGAGTTTTTTCCAGCGAGTTTTAATTTTAGTCGCAAAAACTTATTTCCAGCGGGTTATAATCGCCGCAATATAGTATTTGCGGCGACATATAGTCGCCACAAAATTTCACTGGACAAAAGTATATCGGCGACTTTTAATCGCCGGAAATTATTTATCACAAAATAAAAAACACAAAAATAGAGAATGATCTTCCTAAGCAAAAAAATACAAAAGAGATATTCCTTGCAGAACAAATATTTTGGATGTTTCCACATTCCTTTGATGTTTCCACTTACAGGATGACTAAATTAATGCCAAAAATAAAGTTGAAAAGCAATAGGAGATGATAGAGAAATCCAACCTAACTACTATTAAATGCAGATTAGTACTGTCAGGCAATTGATCTCATGGCCTTCAAACTCCAACAACTTACAACGTGAATTAAACCTAAAGATGTCAATGGTGATCTGCCCTATTCAGCCCAAAATTGGCTCATGATCTATGATTAGCATACACCAATTCATGAGGAATGCAAAAAAATTTTGAGACTCAAATGAATGTAAGCCATATCCAAGGCTAACAGCTATGTCCAAGCTTTTTCTGATATCAAGATTTAAAATGCATTCTAACCTGTCGTGGCAGAATGCCACTACATAAGAATTTGAAACTGAGCAAACAATTGGTCATGCAGAGACACAGAAGAATGAAATCCAAAACTACTTTGACATCTATGAAGTTTAGCATATGCCAAGAATTCATTATTTTATAAGTATTCATGCAATATCTAAAGTATTCATTTTTTTTATAAGGACATTCATTCATCCAAATGTTGAAGATTCACATATTATGTAGTTATATATATACTTTTGCATTAATGGAGAGCAAGTACAGACTATGGTATATCAAGTTTTTTTGCAAAAGAATATCCCAACATATTTTTGCACTCCTCATAGAGTCAAATATCAATACCTTAGACAGATGCTAGGTAGCTATAATTAGAACACAAACTGAAAAGACCCACTAGGAGATTCATGTCATCAACCAACCATATATATTTTCAAATATACTATATATCATTCTAGAAGTAAGTATCTAGATGTGGTGAAGCTATGCATTATTCTTGGCAAATAAGAGTGTGCTTGCAATCATAATGACAATGAGGCTATATTACTATGAAATGGTTGTTTTCCCCTTTTGTTGGTTCAATAAGAATTATTTTTCTGGACAAGATTTTATTCTGTTATTACATAATCAAACCAAAGCATATGGGATAATGAGAAAATCGTTGCCCATTATCCCCAATGTCTTTCATAAAATTAATTTGTTCTAGCATCCTAAACTAACATATGATCTTTCCATACCTGACAGAATCCAATGGAGCATAATTGCTTTTCCATCTGCTCTATCCTTGCCAATTTGTGATTGCTCCGGTCCACTTCACAAAAAAGACTCACTATAATCAGATAGTGACCATGTACATGGCTTGACAAAACAAAAAATCAAAAGAAGAGACATCAGTCCGTCGCTTTTTAATACATTCATACAAGTTAATTGGTGATCATATTCCAGATTTTTATGTGAAAGATTAGAAGAAATGAACTTGCATTTGCACTTGTGTGAGACTTATTTAGGATCAATATTACACTTTTGAGTTCTTTATTGTGTTAAGCATTGCATTTTTTATTTAGGATAGGCGATATCTTATAAAGCAAGATTAAACATACTTATTTTCTTCAGGATTATTGAAGTACACCTTTCTTGCAAAGTTGTGTGAGTTGTGTGACTATGCATAAAAGATGAGTGTGATGCTTTTCTTGTGATTATCCCCTTTGATCTAGTCCTAAACAAGGTTTAAGTAAATAGAGTGATAATGATTAGACAGTTGAATGAATAAATGTTTAGGAAGTTCTGTCTATTCCAATGTTTTGAGTTGCTTAGTAATTAGGGGTATTCATTACCAATGTTTACTTTTATTTCAAACGGCAACTTGAAATATGAGTATGCAAAAGCAAAGTGTGTGACTTGTTGAGTAACCGGGTGCATCCATTACAAATGCTTGTTTTCGCATCAAAAAGCGAGTGACAACTTAAAGACAAAGAATAAATTACAATTAAATATATATATATATATCTAGTTTGCTACCTTATTTGTAGTAGTGAGAATGGGTGATTGTAGGTTGAGTTATTACATGATTCAATTGTGTTGGTTACATGATAAATATGATTGAGTTTGGAATTACGTATGGATATTTGAACTAGAGAATGTGAGTATGCTTAGTTTTCCTTTATTTGCTATTGTTTATGTACTAAAGTTGAAGATTTGATATTTGTGTGATATGTCCTTTGGGTGTGATGAGTTGAGCCTAACTATGGTTATTGTCCTTTATTTTTATGGTTTTTCTTTTGCTTGAGGACAAGCAAACATTTGAGTTTGGGGGTATTTGATGTGAGAATTTATTTCACATATTTTCTTAGTCCTAATTTTTTTGATTCAAAGTGTTTAGTATGTTTCTTAGCTCGTTTGTCTAGAATTTTAGGTGTCTTTTGCATTTATTTAATTCTTGGGAATTCTTGGTATTTTTCAGGTGTTCAATTATTGAATTGAGTTTTGCTACTCATCATCCCCACACACCATATATCACATTTTGTTTTTAAAAAAATTTAATTTGTTTTTTGGTTTTATTCTTCTTAAACTTATTGAATTCTTCTACTCATTATTCATATACCACACATTTGGTAAGAGAAAAAAAAATGGTGTGTGGTGTGTGGAGATGATGAATAGAATTTTTCTATTGAATTAGGTTAAAATTTGACTGATGTGAAGAGGCAGAATTCGGGCTAGGCCTAGAGAGCAAATCCTAGTTGGGCTGGTCTAGTCAAAACATAACACTGTTTGGTTTTTGGGTTCTAACTAGAGCTACTGACCTAGGTTTTAGGTGTTGTTTGGCTTGCTGGAAAGCTAAGACATAGGCCTAAAACTCTTATGAAGAGTCCAAAATCCAGTTCTACCATTTTTCAAAACTTAGCAGAAACGCTAAAGTCCAAATCTGTCCAAAAGTTTATTGTAATGTAGACCCTGTTTCGGTTTATATCCTGTATCTAGAGTTCTAGAAGTTAGAATAAAGCAAGGTTAGATGTGTTTGAAACTAAGAACGAGATCTAAAGCTTTCATGAAGGGCCCAACTCCAAAATATGTCGTTTTGATGCTCTAAATCCAGTTGAATGTCGAGTAATAAAATCAACCAAGAATTCCGGATTTCAGCCCCAGATATGGGGGAAAGTTTTTTAAAATTTGAAAGGAGAATTGGTTTGGAATTGATTGGATGGCCTGTAGTTATGACTGGTCAAAGATAAGATGTTGCAACTGAAAAAAAGAAGATGAAGTTGACGTTAAAAACCAGAAGAATTAATGAAAAAATGAAGGGATTGAAGGAGGAGCTATAATTCGGAGAGGAAGAACGAAGCTTACAATTTCTACAATTACAGAGTTCTTTTTACTTTCTCTAATTTTTAGGTGTTGAATTGTTATTAATGATGTTTAATTCGAATTTATGTTTGAGAAATAATTGGATTGTTTTATTAGTTATAATTTGCTAGTTTCTTATTCTAGTGCTATGTTGTAGTTATGGAATTTTGGATATGATTTGAATATGATTATATTGAATACCCTTTGTTAATTGCAATTGGATGATTTCGATTTTCATTCTTGTAATTTACTGGCCATGAATTGCATGCTTAAGATGTTGAATGAAGTAACGAAAGTTAAAGTTCCATATTAGTTCGTGAATTCATCAAACCTTGGTAGTGTAGTTTAGAAATAAATACACATCATTGTGACCTACATTTAAGAACTCCACAGAGCATAATGAATTCATATTAATTTTTGTGATCACGACAGTAGACATAGAATTAATATAAATATAGGTGTTATACTTTGAAAGAGGATATGACACCTCGACTCCCATGTACAAAAAGCCTTGGGAATCATGACATTAGGATGATGACAACACGGGTCATACATCCCAACGATACGTGCTCAAGTGTGTGCAACGTGCCACCAGAGCACCAAAGAGTCGCAGTGGATAATAATAATTAAGTCACTAAGTACCAGAATTTTATATACAAAAAATAACTAAAATACAAGTATACTGAAAGTTATACAGTCATCCAAGAAAATATAATAAAACTAAATACATACACATGGGAAACAAATCCCACAACCAAAACAGTAGCAACCACATGCCACTTAACCACGGAGCCGATCCCTAAGGCTCGTCGTCCTCGTCCTCATCTGCACCAAAATCTACGGTACCATAAAATGTTACCGCAGGTAAATAATAATCCAAACGATCTCTAAGATTAAAATACATTTAATGCAACCAACATGCATGCATATGATGATATATGCACCAAACCCAAAAATATCATTTTCCAAAAAACGATTTACACAAAAAAAATTTATTGGACACTGTAGGCCGGAATCACAGGCAAGACTCTACCACCATCCCTACAACGTGTACCGTAGGCAGGAATCGCAGTCGGGACAACACCACCATCCCTGCTTACCACCATCCCTACGCGTACACCGTAGGCGGGAAGCGCAGGCGGGACTCTACCACCGTCCCTGCTTATCACCATCCCTACAGTTCCTTTCCACACAACACAAAAACCCAATAGAGCACTGTAGGAGGGAATCGCAGGCGGGACTCTACCACCATCCCTACTTACCACCATCCCTACCGCGTGTACCGTAGGCGGGAATCGCAGGCGGGAGAACACCACCATACCTGCTTACCACCATCCCTACGCGTACACCGTAGGCGGGAATCGCAGGCGGGACTATACCACCGTCCCTGCTTACCACCATCCCTACAGTCTCCTTTCCTTTTTCCCACAAATGAAAATCCAGTTTTCAATAAACACAAACATGATTATGCGTGCACATGCAATGCACCAATCCAACAATAAATTCCAACAACCAATCCAACAGTTAATTCTAACAATCAATCCAGATCACAACACAACCAATCACAGACATAATAAACCAGTTAGTGCAAAAATATATTAAAACCTTAAAGGTGTTCGGGAAAATACTTACAGCGCTTTAATATATTTTTTGGAGGATCACGAGAGAGCTGGAAGCACCAAAACAGCAACACCACAATGTAAAAACACTGTGGCCGAAAACACAGTGAACCCAAAAATTACACGGGGTCAAACGAAGAATTGGGAACGGTAGGGTAGGGCCTATGGGAGGTGGGGAAGCTAATGGTAGTAGCCTTTGGCCGTGGGTGGTGGCCGAAACGGCGGTAGAAGGCCGGATAGTCAAAAACGGTTGTGAGCTCGGCTGGGCTTCACCGGTGACGGATCGGGGCTGGGGTTGGGTCCATTGGGTTGCTAGAGGGCCGGTGAAGAAGTGGTGAAGAAATGGTGGCCGGAGGTGGAGCGACGGTGGCGCTGGAGCACACAAGGTCGCGCGGCTTCAAGCCGTGCGTGGCGGCTCACGGCGGCACGGGACGGTCTAAAAATGAAGAGGGTTGGTCGCCGGCAGCTAGGGAGGCGTTTGGGCTGGGAGGTGTCGGCCACGGGCGGCGCGCGGTGGTGCTGGGTGGAGAAGAGCCGAGAACACGGGGGAGAGGAGAGAGAGAGAGAGAGGGTCGGGCTGCACGGGCTGGGGAGAGAAACCGGAAAGAAAAAGAAGAAAAAGAGAAAAACAGAAGAAAAGAAAAAGGAAAAGGGAAAAGAAAAAGAGGAGGAAGAAAAAGAGATCCAGCTCTTTTAACTTGGGTTTCGAAAGTGATCCAACGAAAAAGATTCTAAAACCACTAGATAAATAAAATAATTCAAACTCAATGAAATGCTCGATTAAAACAATAAAAATATTAAAATCCAAAAACAAGCCAATTTAAATTAAAGATCAATTTAAAATGTAAAACAATAAATAATATTAAGAAAATCCATTAAAATGATTTTCACATCTTAAAATATTATAAAATAATATTTCAAAACTCTCTAAATTTTAAAATAAGAGAATAAATCCTTAAATTAATTAAAATAATCTTTCGTTAAAAAAACACACTAAAATACTGGGTGTTACAGAGGATATCACATAAAAAAAGGAAATTCGGTCATTGTTATCAGCAAAACATTAATGCAAGCAACCAGATTTAAACTCATTGAAGGAATTCAATTGATGAAATCCAAGCCCTAGGAACCTTTAATATTTTCTTTTTTAGGTTAAGAATTTGCAGTCAGTCACATCAATTTGGGATCGTCTAAATAATATAAGAAATTTTATAAATCGGTACTTGAATCTCTTCCTTGTGGAAACGATATTCTTTTTGCCTTGTTCTACTTATCACGACCCGTGCACTTGTGGTAGAGTCTAAAGACTATAAAGAGAATGACTTTGAATACAAATCTATTTTATTGCCATATCCATCAAGAATATGCAAAAGATTTTAGAATAAAAACATAAGAGAAGCAAGTTGTGAGTATCATAATTCATTCTCTTTCCGAGAGAGACAATGAATTGCGATCCATATTGATTTACTTGTCGACTTTGAATATTCAATGCATGAAACTTAACATTAATGATCAGCACCTAATATTATTTCAAATTGATTTAGACCCATTGGACTCACATCTTATGAGAAGTAGTGCCCGCCTTAACTCTCAATTGACTGAGTCATGTGAGGTGCTTCAATTTCGGAGTTCGACAAAACTTCTCACATAGCAAATCATCGGTCCCAAGACATAATTTGTATCTTCCTCTAATTAATCAACCTTTCAACTTATGAATTTGAACTAAAAACACCTAAAACCCACATTAGTAAAACCTTCATTGAGAAATATATATTTTGACACACCAACATGATTCATTATTTCTAGCTAGCTAAAACGTTCGTCTTAGTTATGATTGCAGCATAATTGCAAAAACAATTATCACTACAAGAGAAATGGTTTTTTGAGACAAAAAATTTTTTCTCAAAAAACACAATTTCGTCCCAAAAAATAATTGAAGATGAAAAAATTTCATCTCTAATTTGTCTTTAAAAGGTTGTCTCAAAATTGTTTTGGAGACGAAATTCACTTTAGGGATGAAATTTCGTCTCAAAAAATAACTTTTAGGGATGAAATTTTATGAAACCAGTCGAAATTGTTCGAACGGGAAATTCTTTTTAAGACGAACCAATTTTGTCTCAATAAATTGTTCAAATAGAATATTTTTCAGTTCGAACCAACCCGTCCATTCGAACCAAATAAACTTTTGAATCAAACAAATAATCATATTTGATACTGTTTGAAAGAAATGAGTGTTCGAACAAAAACAATTTGTTCGAATGACTTTTGTTCGAATGTAAATTACATCCGTTTGAACTGTATTTCGCGTTAATCGTTTGAATGGGTTATTTGTTGTTCGAATGTGTATGTTTTTTATTCCAATGGATTTAGAAATGGTAATTTACCGTTCGGACTGGTTATTTACCGTTCGAATGGTATGAATCATACAGAACAAAATTTAATTAATTAAAAATATCATACTTATAATATACAAATTGTAATTCAAACGTCAATTGTAAAAAATGTTTTGAAACTTTATAATAGAAAGAACATGAAAGAAATAATTAATTTTTACAATTGTGGTGGTAGTATAGAGTTTTATGACATAATTGGCTGCAATTGAAGCATAGCTTTTTGTACCTCCATCTCTAGTCTCTTTTGCATGTTCTCTTCTAATCTCACCTCAAGATCTGTTGCTTGATCTAATCTGGTCAGCAACTCTTTTTCCTTGAACCTCAATCATTTTATCTCAAGTGTTGCTTCTTCCAATTCTTTAGTCTTGTCTTCATTCGATCTGGCTCGAGAAGAGGATGATGATGTTGAGGATGACTTAACGCAACGTCCTAAGTCCCTCAAATATCCAGAACGTGATTCAAGAACTTGAGAAAGGATTTGAGCATCGTTGACAGATGATGCATCAGATGGATCGGCAGCAACTTCCTTCAAAGATATCATCTTGTCCTACAAAAATAAAAAACATACTAGTTAGTATAAGTAACAAAAAAATATACTCACAATGGAATTAAATAAACTTAAACTTACATAATTTGCCTCTGCTTCGGGACTAGTCCAAACACCATCACGATTTTTATGTGATTTTGCATGCAATTGGGTCAGATCATAGTTAGCAGGACTTTCTTCTTCCTGCAAAAAAAAATTTTCTCAAAAAAACCCAATTTCGTCGCAAAAAATAATTGAAGATGAAAAAATGTTGTCTCTAATTTGTCTTTAAAAGGTTGTCTCAAAATTGTTTTGGAGACGAAATTCAATTTAGGGATGAATTTTCGTCCCAAAAAATAACTTTTAGGGATGAAATTTTATGAAACCAGTTGAAATTGTTCGAACGGGGAATTATTTTTTTAGACAAACCAATTTTGTCTCAATAAATTGTTCAAATAGAATATTTGTCAGTTCGAACCATCCCGTCCATTCGAACTAAATAAACTTTTGAATCAAACAAATAATCATATTTGATACTGTCTGAAAGAAATGAGTGTTCGAACAAAAACAATTTGTTCGAATGACTTTTGTTCGAATGTAAATTACGTCCGTTTGAACTGTATTTCGCGTTAATCGTTTGAATGGGTTATTTGTTGTTCGAATGTGTATGTTTTTTATTCCAATGGATTTAGAAATGGTAATTTACCGTTCGGACTGGTTATTTACCGTTCGAATGGTATGAATCATACAGAACAAAATTTAATTAATTAAAAATATCATACTTATAGTATACAAATTGTAATTCAAACGTCAATTGTAAAAAATGTTTTGAAACTTTATAATAGAAAGAACATGAAAGAAATAATTAATTTTTACAATTGTGGTGGTAGTATAGAGTTTTGTGACATAATTGACTGCAATTGAAGCATAGCTTTTTGTACCTCCATCTCTAGTCTCTTTTGCATGTTCTCTTCTAATCTCACCTCAAGATCTGTTGCTTGATCTAATCTGGTCAGCAACTCTTTTTCCTTGGACCTCAATCGTTCTATCTCAAGTGTTGCTTCTTCCAATTCTTTAGTCTTGTCGTCATTCAATCTGGCTCGAGAAGAGGATGATGATGTTGAGGATGACTTAACGCAACATCCTAAGTCCCTCAAATATCCAGAACGTGATTCAAGAACTTGAGAAAGGATCTGAGCATCGTTGACAGATGATGCATCAGATGGATCCGCAGCAACTTCCTTGAGAGATATCATCTTGTCCTACAAAAACAAAAAACATACTAGTTAGTATAAGTAACAAAAAAATATACTCACAATGGAATTAGATAAACTTAAACTTACATAATTTGCCTTTGCTTCGGGACTGGTCCAAACACCATCACAATTTTTATGTGATTTTGCATGCAATTGGGTTAGATCATAGTTAGCAGGACTTTCTTCTTTCTGTAAAAAAAAAATTTCTCAAAACAACCCAATTTCGTCCCAAAAAATAATTGAAGATGAAAAAATTTTGTCTCTAATTTGTCTTTAAAAGGTTGTCTCAAAATTGTTTTGGAGACGAAATTCACTTTAGGGATGAAATTTTGTCTCAAAAAATAACTTTTAGGGATGAAATTTTATGAAACCAGTTGAAATTGTTTGAACGGGGAATTTTTTTTTTAGACGAACCAATTTTGTCTCAATAAATTGTTCAAATAGAATATTTGTCAGTTCAAACTGACCCGTCCATTCGAACTAAATAAACTTTTGAATCAAACAAATAATCATATTTGACACTGTTTGAAAGAAATGAGTTTTCGAGCAAAAAAAATTTGTTCGAATGACTTTTGTCCGAATGTAAATTACGTCCGTTTGAACTGTTTTTCGCATTAATCGTTCGAATGGGTTATTTGTTGTTCGAATGTGTATGTTTTTTATTCCAATGGATTTAGAAATGATAATTTACTGTTCGGACTGGTTATTTACCGTTCGAATGGTATGAATCATACATAACAAAATCTAATTAATTAAAAATATCATACTTGTAGTACACAAATTTTAATTCAAACGTCAATTGTAAAAAATGTTTTGAAACTTTATAATAGAAAGAACATGAAAGAAATAATTAATTTTTACAATTGTGGTGATAGTATAGAGTTTTGTGACATAATTGACTGCAATTGAAGCATAGCTTTTTTTACCTCCATCTCTAGTCTCTTTTGCATGTTCTCTTCTAATCTCACCTCAAGATCAGTTGCTTGATCTAATCTGGTCAGCAACTCTTTTTCCTTGGACCTCAATCGTTCTATCTCAAGTGTTGCTTCCTCTAATTCTTTAGTCTTGTCGTCATTCGATCTGGCTCGAGAAGAGGATGATGATGCTGAGAATGACTTAATGCAACGTCTTAAGTCCCTCAAATATCCAGAACGTGATTCAAGAACTTGAGAAAGGATCTGAGCATCGTTGATAGATGATGCATCAGATGGATCCGCAGCAACTTCCTTCAGAGATATCATATTGTCCTCAAAGACAAAAAACATACTAGTTAGTATAAGTAACAAAAAAATATAGTCACAATGGAATTAAATAAACTTAAACTTACATAATTTGCCTCTGCTTCGGGACTGGTCCAAACACCATCACGATTTTTATGTGATTTTGCATACAATTGGGTCAGATCATAGTTAGCAGGACTTTCTTCTTTCTGCAAAAAAAAAAAAATCTATATTAGAACTTAAATCAGAAAAGTATATTATATGTTAATATTTAATAGGGCGTAGAATAACTTACCATTTTGTTAGACAAACGATGAAAAGATCGAGAACCCGCATGATGGTGTATTTTTAAGTTTGATCTATTTGCTTTGTTCATAGTACTCTGTTGCTAAAAAAAAAAGTTATATCTATATGTTTAATACATCTATCTTATACTATTAAAAAAGATAACAGCAAAATTACCTGATAAGCAGGATCTTCAAATATATCACAAACCTTCTCCCATTCATTTGGTAGCATTGCATGGAATGGATTTTGACGCGCCTCTATTGTAGTATAGAACTTCTTATAGTGTGCATGTCATCGACCTTTGTACCTCCGAAATGCATTCGACATCAGCTCCTCAACCGTTAATCGATCCTCTCTTTGGTCAAAATTAAGCTCAAACTCATCCTTTCAATAATTATAAACAATTAGTATAAATACAAAATATCCAAAATGTAACATTAATAATACTTAGTTGCTTGAGATGTAGATTATTACCAATCAACAATTTTTGATGTAGTCTTTCACATCTTAGGGAACTTTAGACCAAGAGAATGTAGCAATCGGTGCATACGTGCGAGTAAGCGTACCAACAAAAGAAGCAAGCCACGCTGTCGAATCTCCGGAGCAACCGGTGTGATAATCAGGAATATAACTTTAATTTTACCAACTTTTCGTACTTTCTCTATGCAGACACTCCTCATAGTGCCTCTACCTCTACGCTGGCTTACAACAGCTATATATACAATAATTAAAGTAAGTATTTTAATTAAATAATTTTATTTTATAGATATATTACTTAAATTGAACATAAGTTGTGGTATTTAATTTGATAAAATACCTTCTTTTGAGTCTGGTAGTATTGGCTCACTATTCATGGCAGGTGAACCATATGGGGAGTCAGGAATGGATGGGGATGACACACGTGTTGCTTTACGTTTAGGAGGCATATCGATTATAAATTTTAATAAATTATTATTCAAACAAACGTTACGGACATTTATGAGAATAATACTTACAAAAATTCATATTTGAAATTCATTCACTATCCGTTTTGCTAGACCAGTCGCCCTCATCCTCGCTAGACACTTTAGTTGATTCATCGTCTTCTGATATTTCACCCTCAATTACTTCAGGTTGAACATCTTCTCTACGCAATGGGAACATATCATATTGGCTGAGATCAACAAATAGATTGATGCCTACTTCGTTTTCTTGATATGCTTCTTCTTTTGCTGGACTATCAACTTCTTCTGAAGGTTCGTCTATCTCTGGAATAGTATCATATACATTTCTTGGTGCAAACTTCTCCACTACCTGCCATGGGTTTCCATACTCCAGATCATCTAAATAAAAAACTTGATTCGCTTAGCAAGCGAGAACGAAGGGATCGTCCTCATACCATGTGCGAGATGTATTGACACTCACAAAGTAATCATCGTGACACACTCCCAACCTAGGATTTCAGACATCCCACCAATTACATTTAAACAACTAGACCATATATCCTCCCACGTATTTCAATACTATAATATCTTCCACAGTTCCATAGAAGTCATTATTATCATCCCCATAGCTTCCTTCGACTACAACCCGACAATTTTGAGTTTTCCTATATCGTTCTCTGTCAGCTGTGTGAAATCTATATCCACGCACCAAACATTCTGAGTACTGGATGCCCTCCTAGACGGACCACATGCCAGAGCATACAGTTCTGGT
Source organism: Pterocarya stenoptera (assembly GCA_003123785.1). NCBI lineage: Eukaryota > Viridiplantae > Streptophyta > Magnoliopsida > Fagales > Juglandaceae > Pterocarya > Pterocarya stenoptera. The sequence continues at coordinate 160,165 of QEOT01007114.1, read as the reverse complement.
GAAATTTCTTCTGAATTTTCACCATATTTCGATACAACCTACATCAATAAATATTACTATATAGAAAAAATAATAGAGTTTAGTGGTGTGAAATTTGTATTATAAAATGGGACTTTACTGTAATACCGTATGTTCAAACCATGAAGCAAATTCCTCTTCATGCATCTTTTTTACGTCAGTTACACCATTCGTACGAAGTAGTTGTATATGTTCACTGTGCATGTTCGTGTGAATGGTTAATTTATAGAAACGAAAAATCTTATATTATTATACATGGTTAATTAAGAGGATCATCACTAACCTCAAGTAGTGGTCAATCTCTGCACAGTTATTCAAGACATACCATCGAGTTCTTTCAAATTCTCGACCACATAGGTCGTCGCCCCCTTGTGCGCCTATGAGACGTACTGTCTGGAAAAACATAGTAAATGTCGATGAGACTCCCATCTCTCTTCCACCTTCATAATTTCAGTCTGGTCTTATAAATCTAGTATCAACCCCACTGATTGAGCTGCATTATTGCATATTTTATACATTTAAAATCAATATATTTTTAATTATTTTATTATTTTATCATTGGTTTTAGATGAAAAAAATTGATTAAGAGGCATAAATCCAAGTTGTGAATTAAATTGATTAAAAGCGTAGTTTATGCTCGATTTTATAACTTGTGATTTAATTGGGCAATATTTATTTACTTGCATAACACATTTTTAATATTTTATTTTCCATCTTTTGTCTAAATTTATTTTATTTTCTTTGTCTAGTTTTATTTTTTTGTTTCCTTGATTATAATTTATTTTGCTTGTCTAAGTTTTATTTTATTTTATTTTCTTTTCTTTTAATTTAATTTAATTTTTATTTTAATTTTTATTTAATTTAATTTTATTTTCTGTTTTACAGATCTTTCTAAACGACATGTAGTTTCTCTTAAACGGAAAAACGACATGTCGTTTATCTCTAAAATGCAAAACTGTCGTATACTAAACGACAGGTCGTTTTGTCAATTGATGTAAACAACTTGTCCTTTTACTCTGTAATTGAATGTCGTCCTCTGCTAAACGACATGCCGTTTTGTCTACGGACAAAAACGACACGTCGTTTTCTTCGTCTTCAACCTCCAGTGCAGACACACTTGCAGCCGTGACAGCAGCCCCACCGCCCAGTGCAGCCCATCTCAGCCACCTACACCTACGGCAGCATCACCATTTTCACCTCCACAATATCTCCACCGCACCACCTTCCGAAGCTACCATCCATCTCAAACCACCAAGCAAGCCACCTCTGCTCGGCATACTCTTCTACACACGTAGAACCTGCATGCACCAGTCGAAGCCAACACCACCATCAGTTCCAAGCTTGAGGCATGCACTGTCCAGCTAGAAGCACTTTCACAGCGTTTCCTTGCCATCCACCTCTGAGCAGCCGCTGCCGCAACAACTCCAGCACACGTTCAGCAATACCACGCGACAAAGTCACAGTGTCCAACACCACCATGAGCACCGCGACAACCAAGCCTTCTCTGTTTTTCACACAAAAAAGCAGAGCATGTACGCAGCCACAGTGGACCACGCTCCCTTCCTCCATCAGCAGCACCCACCATTCACGCCATCTGCATCACGGCTCCATGCACACAGACAGCAGACACACGGAGAAAGCAAAAAGAAAAGAAAAGAAAGAGAGAGAAGGAGTGGGACTGAAAACAAAGAATAAAACGAAGAAGAAAGAAGAAAAAGGTGACAGACACAGCAAGCATGTGGGAAAAGGAAAGAAAAAAAAATGAAGAGGAACGCTGGCAGTGGGAGATGAACTGAAAAAGCCGATTCTTCTGCATGTGGGAAACAAGGCATGGGAAACAAGACAGACGCACATGGGCAGTGCGGACATAAGCAACAGTGATTTATTTTGAAGCCTATATAAGGGCTTGGAGGCAGACGGAGAAACGCGTGAGATATTAGGAGGAAGTTAGATGCAGTAGGAAATTAAAGTCAGACAGGGAGAGAGATTTTAGTGTGAAATTAGAGTTAAAGTTCAGAAAAAAATAGTGGGGAGTTTTATTTTAGTCAGTTTTATTTTTCAGATGTTAGTTTTGTGTAATTCATTCATCATTTCAGAAATCAGTTTTAATTTATAGTCCAGTAAACTTTATTTTTGTAAGTCTTAAATTCCAGTCTTGAGTTTGTTTAGTGAATAAATTTTCAGTCCTCTTTGAGAAATGTTGAGAGTACAGTTTATTTTAGTTGAGAGTTCATTTTAATTGGAAGTTTAGATTTTTGGGTTGGAGAACGCAGTCTCCATTTCCAAATATTAAGTTTATTCCTTACAATTCCTGTCCTCACTTAATTTAAATTTATGTCATTTAATTTCCTCGTACTTCTAATTTCCTGCAATTTATTTTTATGTCATTTAATTTCCTTGCACTTTTAATTTCCTGCAATTTAAATTTATGTCATTTAATTTTCTTGCACTTTTAATTTCCTGCAATTTATTTTTATGTCATTTAATTTCCTCGCACTTTTAAATTCCTGCAATTTAAATTTATGCTATTTAATTTTCTTGTTCCTTTAAATTTAAGTTATTTAATTTTCAGTAATTTTAATTTACTATCTTGCATTTTAATTTCTTACTTTTCATCGTTTACTCAAAACCAACAAACATGAATCTAGTCCATGACTAGTAAATTTTCATTTCTATTGACATTCATTGTACATATCATCACTTTAATTTTATTTTCTTATCGTAAATATTTTCACCATTTTCATGAGTTTGATTTTTAAGCATTTTCCCTGAGGAGACGATCTAGGAATTTATTCCTAATTATTACGCGACATACTCCTGCATTTGGGACAGCCTTTGTGCTGCTCATTTTTGAGTGAGTTAAGTTTTTGGCGCCGTTGCCGGGAAAAGATGCTTGTCGTAAATTTAAACTCGTGATTTTTATTTTATTTTATTTAAAAAAAAAACATTTTCACTTACTACTCAGTTGTTTGAATCTTCTCTTTTCTATTTTGAACTGATGTTTCATGCATTGGGTGAGAGACAGTTCAAATAGATTGTGTAGAGTTGCATCAAGCACCAATTGTAGTTTACACAGCTTAGAGACAGACACTCTTCTTGTCTCCTCTACAAGCGACAACTCTGAAACCGATCAAGCCATGGCTGCACCTGCACCACGCACTCTTAAAGAATATTTGCAGCCCACTCGCACCACTACGCCTTCATGCATTATGTTACCTAATGATGCACCTAATTTTTCCATAAAGCATGGCATGATGTCAGTAATACCTCAGTTCCACGGGATGGATTCTAAGAGTCCTTATCAACATCTGACAGATTTTGAGTTGGCTTGCACTACTTTCATTAATAGGACCAATACTGATGAATACATTAGGCTTCAATTATTCCCTTTCTCTCTAAAGGACAAGGCAAAAATTTGGTTTAATTCTTTGAGGCCTAATTCTATTGCAAGCTGGTCTGATATGCAGCGTGAATTTCTAAAGAAATTCTTCTCTTTTCAGAGGACTCAATCATTACAAGAGAAAATCAACCAATTCAACCAAAAGCCTGACGAAACTTTCCATATCAGCTGGGAAAGGTTTAAGGATTTGATGAACATCTGCCCACATCACGGTTTCGAATCCTGAAGACTGGTGAATTATTTTTACACCGGTCTCATTCCAGAATGCAAGCAATTTGTCCAAACCATGTGCAACGGAGAATTCTTTAGCAAAGAACCTGATGCAGCACTATCATTTTTCGACCATCTTGCCGAGAGTGCCCTACAATGGAACACTCGGACTGATCGAGTTTCATTGACCGCACAACCATTGAGGGCTATTACTGGTGGAGGCAAATATGAGATAAAGGAGGACATTGATGTTCAAACCTGAATAGCTGCATTAACCAGAAGATTGGAGGTCATGGAGACGGAAAAAGTAGGGGCCGTAAAGGAGTGCTCTTTATGCGCTAATTCAAACCACAAAACTCAGGATTGCCCAATCATGCCTGTAATTCAGGAAAATGAACCTGAACAGATGCAATCAGCTAACTGGGTCAACAAAGCACAAAATTAACCTTTTTCAAATACATATAATCCTGGGTGGAGGAATCATCCAAATTTCTCATGGAGAAATGATCAGCTTGGCCAATCCCCTCCATCTTCTCACCAACCATTTCATCAGGCTGTTCCTCATTCCCAACAGTCATTTCATCAGATTTCTCCTCAGCCCCAACAACAATCATATCAGACTCCTCAGAGCTATCCTTTTGTGGCACCTCCAGGATTTCAGCCTCATGTAGCTGCCCAAAGTTCTCAANAGCTGTACAAAGTTCTCAGCCACAACCACCTGCAAAAAAGTCTATAGATGACAGTATGGCACAGATGGCCAATACACTTCAGCAATTCATGCAGATCCAGGCCACCACAAACAATCAAAACACTCATACCATAAATGAATTGCGAGGCACCATAAATAAGATGAACATAACACTGAGCACTCTAGAGAAGGGGAAGTTTCCAGCACAACCTCAACCCAATCCTCAAGTGTTCCAACAACAACCACAACAGGTACATAATGTCTCAGGAGATGTTATTGAGACAGCAAAGGTCGTTCTTACTTTGAGAAGTGGAAAGGAAGTCCCCCAACCGAAGATGACTATGGATAAACCGGAAGCTGCTCCTACACTTGAAGATGTAACGAAACCTGAAGAAATTGAAAAAGAATCAGAGGTGGTGAGACCGGAGTCGAAAGAGCCTGTAATTGCAGAGGCTGAATCAAGTAAATGGCACCAACCTGTGGTTCCCTATCCTCAAAGATTATCAGCTGGCCAAAAGAATAAATACCACATTGAGATCCTTGAAATCTTCAAGCAAGTAAAAATTAATATTCCACTCTTGGATGCCATACAACAAGTTCCTTCATATGCAAAATTTTTGAAGGACTTATGCACGGTGAAGAGGAAGCTGAATGTTAAGAAGAAAGCCTTCCTAACAGAGCAAGTCAGTGCATTGATATTGAACGAGACTCCTCAAAAGTACGGCGATCTAGGCTCTCCCAACATTTCCATTATGATCGGTGAGTCACGCATTGGGAGACCTCTACTTGATTTGGGGAGTAGTGTGAACTTGCTACCGTTCTCAGTCTATGAGCAGCTGGGATTGGAAGAGTTGAAAAAGACCTCTATTATGCTACAGTTGGCTGATAGATCAATCAAGGTGCCGAGGAGTATTGTTGAGGATGTGCTAGTCCAGGTGGACAAATTTTATTACCCAGTGAATTTTGTAGTTCTTGATATGCAACAGCCGGCATCCACTATTTACCAAGCTCCTGTCATCCTTGGAAGACCATTTCTAGCTACGTCAAATGCTTTGATTAATTGCAGAAGTGGAGTTCTTAAGCTTACTTTTGGGAACATGGCACTTGAGTTGAACGTCTTCAATGCCTGCAAGATGGCAGCACATTTTGACGACACAAGTGATTTGAATGCTGTAGAGGGATTGACACCAACAGAATTTATTTGCTCGACTTTTCCCCTCTCTGATGATGATTTTATTTTTCAGACACCTGAATTTTTACTTGATAAAAAAACTGACCATATTAATGAAAATATTCTTGAATTTTTGGACTGTTTTGCAGATTCTTCTTTACCACTTGAAGTACAATTTACCGGCGCAAAATGGAAACCTTAATTTGAAACTCTACCACCACCAAGCATACTTAAATCTTCAGAGGAAGAAATTCCCCAGTTGGAACTAAAACCACTTCCTCAAGATTTAAAGTATGTTTTTCTTGGTCCTGAAGAAGGCACTTTCCCTGTGGTGATTTCCTCGAAGTTAAATCAGAAGGAAGAAGCCCAGTTGATTGAAGTCTTAAGAAAGCATCGAGGCGCAATTGGTTGGACCATAGCCGACATCAAAGGTATTGATGCTGCTATTTGTACCCATAGAATCCATCTTGAAGATGATGCTAAACCGGTTCGTGATGCTCAACGTAGGCTCAATCCTACCATGAAGGATGTTGTCAAAAGGAAGTGCTCAAGCTGCTCGCAGTGGGTATCATTTACCCCATCTCAGACAGTAAGTGGGTAAGTCCAACTCAAGTGGTTCCAAAAAAATCTGGTTTAACCGTTGTCAAAAATGAGAAAAATGAATTGATTCCAACTAGAATGGTCACTGGCTGGAGAATGTGTATTGATTATAGAAAACTTAATTCAGCCAGTAGGAAAGATCATTTTCCTCTACCATTTTTGGATCAAATTTTAGAACGTATGGCTGGTAATGCATTTTACTGTTTTTTGGATGGATTCTCTGGTTATTACCAAATTGCTGTAGCACCTGAGGATCAGGAGAAGACCACCTTCACCTGTCCTTTTGGCACCTTTGTGTTTACCAGAATGCCTTTTGGTTTGTGTAATGCTCCAGCCACTTTTCAAAGGTGCATGATGAGTATTTTTTCTGACATGATTGAGGATATTTGTAAAGTATTCATGGACGATTTCTCTATTTTTGAAAAAACTTTTGAGAATTGTCTACATAATCTTGCTTGTGTTCTTCAGAGATGCGAAGAAAAAAATCTTTTGCTTAATTGGGAGAAATGTCAATTTATGGTTACTCATGGCATTGTTTTAGGTCATATTGTTTCTTCTGAAGGTATAAAGGTCGATAAGGCAAAAACTGAATTAATATCTAAACTTCCTATCCCAAGGACAGTTAAAGATATTCGTTCTTTTCTTGGCCATGCTGGTTTTTATAGGCGATTTATTCAGGGGTTCAGTTCTATTGCAAAACCTTTGTGCACTCTTTTACAAAATGACATTGAATTTGTTTGGTCTGATGAGTGCCAAAAAGCTTTTGATACCCTTAAGGAATCGCTCACCACTGCTCCCATTATGCAACCTCCACAATGGGACCTTCCCTTTGAAATCATGGCTGATGCAAGTGACTATGCCTTAGGAGCTGTTTTGGGTCAGCGTGTGAATAACATGCCTTCTGTGATTTATTATGCCAGCAGGACTTTGAATGATGCCCAGAAAAATTATACCACTACTGAAAAAGAATTGCTTGCAGTAGTTTTTGCACTTGATAAATTTCGGGCTTACATTCTTGGTTCCCCTGTTACTATTTTCACTGACCACTCTGCTCTTAAGTATTTGTTGGCTAAGAAAGATGCAAAACCACGCTTGATCCGCTGGATTTTACTACTTCAAGAGTTCAACATCACCATTAAGGACAAGAAAGGAGTCGAAAATGTGGTGGCTGACCATCTCTCTAGAATGCCACCATCCTTCCCTTCAAAAGTCACCCTTCCTCTTGATGATAGTTTTCCGGATGAGCAACTATTTGTGGTTCACAAAGCTCCCTGGTTTGCTGATATAGTCAATTATTTGGTGACTGAGCAAATGCCCTCTGATTGGTCCATCCAAGATAAGCGCCGATTCCTCTCAGAGGTAAGACATTTTTACTTTGATGATCCATACCTTTTTAAATATTGTTCTGATCAATTAATTCGAAGATGCATTCCTGATGATGAGTTTTCTTCTGTTTTGAGATTTTGTCATATGGGTGCATGTGGTGGTCATTTTTCTGCAAAGAAAACTGTTGCTAAAATTTTGCAAAGCGGTTTCTACTGGCCTTCAATGTTTAAAGATGCTTACAATTTTTGTAAGGCTTGTGAGCCTTGTCAAAAATTGGGATCCATTAGTAAAAGAGACATGATGCCTCTTTCCCCTATTCTCATTTTAGAAATTTTTGACTGTTGGGGAATAGATTTCATGGGACCTTTTTCAGTTTCCTTTGGAAACACATATATTTTATTGGCTGTGGATTATGTTTCAAAATGGGTGGAGGCTGTCGTTTGCAAAACAAATGACCATCGTGTTGTCCTAAAATTTTTGCAATCTCTGTTTTCTCGCTTTGGCATGCCCAAAGTTATCATTAGTGATGGGGGTTCTCATTTTTGCAACAAACCATTTTCTACACTCATGAAGAAATATGGTATCACACATCGAGTTTCTACCCCTTATCACCCTCAAACAAATGGGCAAGCTGAATTGGCAAACAGAGAAATCAAAATCATTTTGGAGAAAACTGTCAATCTTAATAGGAAAGACTGGTCAGTTAAGCTTCTTGATGCTGTGTGGGCTTATAGGACAGCCTTTAAAACTAATCTAGGGATGTCCCCTTATCGATTAGTTTATGGTAAAGCTTGTCATTTACCTGTTGATATTCAGCATCGAGCTCTTTGGGCAATTAGACATGTTAACATGTCACTTGATGAAGCTTCAGGGTTGAGAAAATTGCAGATCAGCGGATTGGATGAAGCGCGTCGGGATGCTTATGACAACGCCCAACTGGCAAAAGAAAGAATGAAAAGTTTGCATGATAAAAAGATTCATTCCAAGCAATTCACAATCAGCCAGGAAGTACTTCTTTACAACTCTCGTTTACATATTTTTCCTGGTAAATTGAAATCTCGTTGGAATGGTCCCTATATTATAACAAAAACACATTCTCATGGGGCAGTGGACATTCAGAATCCTAATAATGAAGGTACCCCCTTCACTGTGAATGGTCAGCGCCTTAAACCTTTTATTCCAATGTATGATCCAGGTGAAACTCTTCTTGTCCAGACACCTTGTGACTTTTTAGTGCTGTTTATTTGTCTATTTATTTATATTTATTTCTTGTGTTGTGTGGTTGTTTATTTACTTCTCTTTTGCATTGTTTTCCCATTACATTGATTTTCTTCTCCGTTAAGCAGTGAGGACACTGCATTGTTTAGTTGGGGGAGGGAATTGCATTATGTAAAGGCGAGTTTGCATTTGTTTCTCCACTATGAAACTCTAAAAATGATGAAATCAAAAGAAAAATTTATGTCAATGTTCAGGATTTCTTGGCATGATGAAGTAATACCGACACGCAATAGCACAATGATCGCAAGTGTCCGCTTTGGCAGAGTAGTTATCTTGCCTGTTATCCCATTTGTTTGGCAGTATTTCTTTAGGGATATTGAGTCTAAGAAAACCCGTTTTTGAAGAGAAAATTTGTTGTGACTTGAATACTCAAGACTAATTTTATAGAGTTGGAGATGAGAACAAAATAAGTTTATTCAAAAAAAAAAAACTAATAAATAAATTAACTGCAGACCGTCCTTATGTTTCTCGTAACTGCTGGACCTCTGCTGTTAATTGCTGATAGTTGCTCAGTATTTGTTCTTTCTCTTGTTCCAGCTCCGTTAGTCGTGGTTGCAGGTTTTGAGCATACAAATCCACACATTGTTTTAACTCCTTATTTTCTTGTTTTAATATTTTATTTTTTTTACTTTTATCAGCAAACCTTTGTTGCAACTTATAAATTTGAATTTTAAGTTCATCTACCTCTTTCACCCGTGATAGTAATCTACGGGACAAGGTTGTAACAGAAGCAGCATATTGGGCACTGAGCATTCTGGATCCTGCAACCACCTCAGCATCAGATCGGGTAGAAAAATGTATCTCTGTTCCTTTCATGGCATTAAAGGCATCAGGACAGAAGACAAATGGTTGTGGTGTAATCGGTACCTGATTCAAATCAGGGACATTGTTGACAGAGACTTGCTCGGCCAATTGAGAGAATGAAAGAAGTTGTTCGGCCATTTGAGAGAAATTGAAGAAATATGAGAAATGCAGAGGACTTATTCTACATTTCAAATGGTGAAGATAGTCCCTTTTATAGAGATCCAGAGTGCTTAACGCTCTGCGAAAACTAACCGGAGCTCAATGCGATATAGACTGAAATGCTGTCAGTCTAGCCTTACGACTCGAGGCTCTGAAACGCTGTCAATCTGGCCTTACAGCTTGAATCCGAGAACCAAGATTCTATAATTAAGGCTCTGCGAAAACTAACTGGAGCAGAGCTCGATGCCATGAAGCAGGGCATAGCTTGAGGCCTTGAAATGCTACTGGTCTAGCCTTACAGCTTGAATCTGGGAACCAAGACTATGTGATTTATGATAGTTGTCAGACCCCAGATTCCTTGATTTTCGACCGCTGGATGAAAAAAAAAAAAATTCGCATGAAGTTATTTTTCATCCCCAAGCATTTCTCACCTATCCAGGAAGTTCTTCTTTAATTCTCTCATACATATTTGAAATTGTTTCTGTTATTGCATCGTGTTGTTTATTTTGTGTTGTTTCTTTTATTTGAGTCTTTTTGTTTAGTTTCTGTGTTATTGTTTATTTATTTATTTAATTTTTTTTTTTGCATGTGTATGATGGATTACATGATTGTTTATTTTCTGTATTGTTGTTTGTTGATTGCTTCTATTTCTTTATTTTCTATGTTAGTTTTCTTTTATTGATCATCTTTTCTTTATTAGTGTGTGTGCACTGGATTACACAATTTTTGCCTTAATGTGATATGCACTGTTATACACATCATTGACACACTCCATTTCCATCAATTTGAGCATCTTGGTGGTGTAGTTGAGCGGAATTATTTTATGAAGATTTATTTTCAACCCTGAGCATAGAACATAATTCTTGATGCATCATATTTTGCTTGATGTATGACTTGAAACACCAGGATGCTATATTTATTGAGATAGACTTGGCATGATTTATATATAATGAAGGGAAAATCTCGAACAATATTTTGCACATGCTTACACTCATAGTGTTCTTCATTACTGCTCATTGATTTTACACAGGAGAAGTAAACTGCAGGACTACCGAGCCTTTTGAAAAAAAAAAAAAAAACATGGATCTGCCTCAGTGGTAAGGGCGAACTTGGGAATGTGTGGGTTAGGCGCACGGTCTTGGGTTCGATTTCCCTCTGTTCGAATTTGAAAAAAAAAATAGAAAAAAAAATAATAAAGGATGAAGCAGTGAGCTTTCCTTAGTAAAGGGCTAGAAACAGTTACCCAAACTTTGGGGGTTGAGTAATCAACCTTTAAACAGAGTTGGAGTGAAAACTGCTAGTCCCTTGGGTTTTGAGGTAGTGAGAATCAGAAATAATTAATCTTAAATTTGAAAAATCCTGAGATAAATCCCGATTAGTAATGAAGAACACACAGTCGTTTAGCTACACACACATTTGAGTTTTGAGACATTTTCCCAAATTCTTAATGAAAGATTGTTGAGACAGTCTTGGTGAATATAGCCCCTGGGAGTTGATAGTTATGTATCGCATTTTGTAAGAATTCATTATTGTGTTTAATTGCTTTTGTTTGGATTTCGAGCTTTATGCAATATTCATCTCAATTAATTTTCACTATTTTGCTCAGAGACTAGCAAAAGGTTAGTTGGGGGTGTGATTGAGTTGCATTATTGCATATTTTATACATTTAAAACCAATATATTTTTAATTGTTTTATTATTTTATCATTGGTTTTAGATAGAAAAATTAATTAAGAGGCATAAATCCAAGTTATGATTTAAATTAATTAAAAGCATAGTTTATGCTTGATTTTATAACTTGTGATTTATTTGGGCAATAATTTCTTCACATGCACAACACACTTTTAATATTTTAGTCTAGTTTTATTTTATCTTTATTTATTTATTTATTTCCTTTTTCTAGTTTTATTTTATCTTTATTTATTTATTTATTTCCTTTTTTCTAGTTTTATTTTATTTTTATTTTTATTTTATTATTATTTTCTGCACAGCTAAACGACGTGCCGTTTTGTCTAAGGATAGAAACGACATGTCGTTTTGAACTGAATTGGTTTCTGCCGTCTGAGTTAAACGACGTGCCGTTTTGTCTAAGGATATAAACGACACCTCGTTTTTACTCGTCTTCAACCTTCCGCTTGTCTTCTCCGTTTCATCCATGCACAGCGATGCAGTGCTTCACACAGCAGCACCACCACTTCACTGCCCCACCTACAGCCGCCAGCAACAACAGAAGACGCCGGAGATCACTTCCCCACGGCGTTCGGCAACAGCACTCCACAAAAGCACCGAGCTACGGCAGCATCACCATCTTCCTCCGTCAACAGCACACTCCATGCATGCTGCAACACGTCCTCCACCCAGTGCAGCCTCATCCAACCACCACAAGCAACCAGTCACCTCCACGTAGCTGTAGCCAGTGAACCACCATGCACGGCCTCCCGACAGCACTACCATCCACCTCTGTTTTCATACGTCCGAAACAGAGCATTTCAAGCTGCACTACACTGCATGATGCCCACGACTCCATCTCCATCTCTCTCTCACAGTCCTCCATTCCGAGGCCAGCTAGTCGCACTTCCACAGAAACACCAAGAGCACGGCCATGAACCGCCTCTCTTCGTCCAGTAACACATGAAGCAACCACCAACGCCATTGCCCACGGCTCCACTTCCATATTCTCTCTTAGACTTCTCCATTCCGAGGCTAGCTGGGTGACGGACACAACAACGTTGGAGAGAGAGACGGATGCATGCAAGGGCACTGCAGCAGAAAGAAAACAAAAGAAAAGAAGGAAAGTGTCGGACAGCAATGATGAAGACACGGATGCACAGTAGAAAGAAAACAAAAAGAAAGAATAAATGAACTGGAAAGAGGCCGAAAGTTGTTTATCTTCTGCATGTGGGAAACAAGACAGACGAGGTCACGGACATGTGATACCACATAGTACCGATTTTCAATACTTTTGAAGCCTATATAAAGGCTTGTGAAGGGACGATAAGAGGAGGGGGTCAACGATTAGAATTAGAAAAATCTGTCAGTTTTTAGTTGGTTTTTATTCACTTGTTAGTTTTGTATAGATCATTTATCAGTTCAAGACTCAAGTCACTTTTAATTTATAGCTCAGTAAACTTCATTTTCGTAACTCTTAAACTTCAGTCTTGAGTTTGTTTAATGAGTAAATTTTCAGTCTTCTCTGCGAAATATTGAGAGTTCATTTTATTTTAGTGCAGATCAGTTCATTTTAATTGGAAGTTTAGATTTTTGGGTTGGAGAACGCAGTCTCCATTTCCAAACTTCAAAATTTATTCCTTACATTGGAAACTCAGATTTTTGGGTTGGAGAATGCAGTCTCCATTTCCAAACATCAAGTTTATTCCTTACAATTCCTGTCCTTACTTAATTTCAAATTTATGTCATTTAATTTACTCGCACTTTTAATTTCCTGCAATTTAAATTTATGTCATTTAAATTCCTCGCACTTTTAATTTCCTGCAATTTAAATTACTGTCATTTAATTTTCCTGTACCTTTAATTTATGCAATTTACTTTTATGTCATTTAATTTTCTTGTTCCTTTTAATTTCAGTTATTTAATTTCTTGCAATTTTAATTTACTGTCTTGCATTTTAATTTCTTACTTTTCATCGCTCACTCAAAACCAACAAACATGAATCTAGTCCATGACTAGTAAATTTTTATTTCCATTACACTCCTACATTCATTGTACATATCATCATTTTAATTTTAATTTTCTCATTATAAATATTTTCATCATTTTTCATGAGTTTGATTTTTAAGCACTTTCCTTGAGGAGACGATCTAGGAATTTATTCCTAATTATTACGCGACACTCTCCTGCAATTGGGATAGCCTTTGTGCTGCACTAACGAGGTATCCACAACAGTGAGGCTCGTCTTGAGAAGATGAAAGTGAGGGGCTGCAAGAGGCTTTGTAAGATATCAGCCAGTTGGTCTTTTGAAGGTAAGAAGGCTACTTAAAGAGTTTTGGCAGCAACTCTATCACGAAAAAAATGGAAATTAATTTCCATATGTTTGGTACGGGAATGAAGCACAGGATTGACGAAGAGATAGGTTGTATCGAGATTGTCACACCAAAGAAGAGGAGTTTTAGAAATGAAAACATGAAGTTCCTTTAAAAGATTTTGGATCCAAAGTAACTCGACAGTTGTATTAGCAAGGGCCTTATATTCGGCCTCGATGCTTGAGTGAGCAACAGTGCATTGCTTGCGAGAGAACCATGAAATAAGGTTTTTTACCCAGAAAAATGCAAAAGCCATTTGTCGAGCGGCGATCATCGGGGCAGCCAGCCTAATCCGCATTAGAGAAGACTTGAATTTGAAGAGAGGATGACTTATGAATAAAGAGGCCGAAATTAAGCGTCTGTTTTAGATATCTAAGCAAACGTTTAACAGCAAGCCAATTGTTGCGTCTAAACTTTTACCCATTATTTGAATAAAAATTCAGAGCAGTTTTGCCTGCAAGTATACAGGTGTCGTAGTACGTTACAGGATCGAATCCACAAGGATTGACTAATGTGATAAAGGGAATAAAATGAAAGGAGATTATAAAAATAAGAACATAAAAAAAATTGAGATTACAGGGTTGAGGATTTTAAACGTAACAGAATATAACTGAAACAATAAAATGAATTAATATGGAGAACGACTAAGGTTTCGAGGATCCGTCTAATAATTTATAAAATTGTTTCCAATCAATTTAACTCAGTTAGACTAGAATAATGATTCCGTCTAACTGGAAAATTTAACAATTAAGCCCAAGAAAATTAATTACCAAATATTAAGTTTGAATAATTGATAGTGGAGACGTTCACAAGTCCAATTAATTACCACAGGAATTTTTCAAGCATTCACTGTATTCGGAAATCACAATGAATCAAGAGAAATATATAGATAATCAACATTTCTAATAATAATACCAGTCAATTAATCAAACTCACAATATGAACTCTATTATTGATATAAAATAATATTTAAATTATTAGACTTCACCTCTTCACCTTAGTATAAAACAAATTAGCCAACCATGTTTATCACAATAACCATGGAATTTAATGATTCATTCTCCATTAGAAAACTAAAATAAAAACACAACACCAAATATTACAAAACAAGCTTAATAAATTAACTCTCCAATGGAAATAAATTTATCTAAGCAAAGAAATAAAAGCTGAATTAAAATAAACACTGCAGATGGAAATATAAGCTGAAACAAAACACTGCAAATGAACTATAAATTGAACTGAAAAAAATACTACAGCAATACACTGCTGAAAGAAAATGTGAGGAGCTCTTTCCCAACTTCCCCAGATGATTTCTTCGTTCATCTCAAGCCCTTTTTATAGGCTTCAAAAGAAACCCTCAGCAAAGGCCAGCTGCTGCCCAGCACGTTGTACCATGTGCATGATCAGATATGTTTCCCGCATGCACTGCCTCGGCTTCTTTTTTTTTTTTTTTCTTTCCTATTTCTCTTCTCGTCCGACTGCATGCTTCTTTTCTTCTTCTTTTTTTCTTTCTTGTTTTTTCTTTCTTTTCTCTCCTGTTCTCTTCTCGTCCGATTGCATGCGTCTTCCTCTTTTCTTTTTTTTTTTTTCTTTCTTTTCTTTTCTTTTCTGCTGTCCAACACGTTCGTCCATCACTCTCTTCTTCTTTCTATTTTTCTTTTATTTTTTTTTCTTCCCCATTTTCTCGCTGCCCACGTTCGTCCGTCTGCATGTCTGTCAGCACGTTTGTCCGTCTGCACATCTGTCTCCGCGTGCACCATTTGCTGCTTTTCTCCTTGAAGTCAGCTGCTGCCCACGTGAAAACCAGCCGAAGGAATCTTCCAGGTCGGTTCTGTATAGGGGAGGTTGCTGTTTGGAGGCCGTGCATGGTGATGGAGGTGTAACTCGCATGGATGGTTTAGCTGGTTGGGCAGAGGTGCTTAGGGTGGTTGATGGAGTTTTTCAGCAGGTGAAGGAGCTTGGTGGCGTCGAATGGTGGCGTGGAAGCTGCGTTTCGTGCACTGTGAACGAAACAACAAGTCGTTTAGCAGAGGATGAAATTCAATTACAGGGTAAAACGACAAGTCGTTTTCATCAATTGACTAAACGACCTGTCGTTTAGCATACGACAGTTTTGGCTCTTAGAGGTAAACGACATGTCGTTTTTCCGTTTAAGAAAAACTACATGTCGTTTAGAGAGATCTGAAAAACAAAAAAAATAAAAAAAATAAAAAAATAAAAATAAAGAAATAAAAATAAAATAAAATAAAAATTAGACAAGCAAAATTAAATAATGATCACATAAAATAAAAATAAAACTAGACAAATAAAATAAGATGAAGAAACTAAAATAAATAAAATTAAACAAGAGATGAAAAATAAAATTTAAGAGTGTGTTGTGCATGTGAAGAACTTATTGCCCAAATAAATCACAAGTTATAAAATCAAGCATAAACTATGCTTTTAATCAATTTAATTCACAACTTGGATTTATGCCTCTTAATCAATT
>QEOT01007114.1:92826-139544 GCA_003123785.1 Pterocarya stenoptera | reverse complement strand
ACAAAGGTTTAGAAATTGTACTGAAGTCTTTAATGAATCTTCTGTAAAATCCTGCATGACCTAGAAAAGATCTGATATCCCTGATGTTCTTTGGGATGGGCAAATTAGCAATTAATTCAATTTTACCTTTGTCAACTTTGATGCCTTGAGAAGAGACAATATGACCAAGGACAATTCCTTGAGTAACCATAAAATGGCACTTTTTCCAGTTCAAAATCAAATTCTTTTATTTGCATCTAATCAGCACTTTTTCTAAATGATTTAAACATTCATCAAATGAATCACCAAAAATAGAAAAATCATCCATGAATATTTCAACAAAACGTTCTACCATGTCGCTGAATATGCTCATCATGCATCTTTAAAATGTAGCAGGGGCATTACAAAGTCCGAATGGCATCCTTTGATATGCAAAGGTACCAAATGGACATGTAAAAGTTGTCTTCTCTTGGTCTTCAAGATCAATCTCAATTTGGTTATAACCAGAATAACCATCTAGGAAGCAATAAAATTTATGGCCAGCTACCCGTTCAAGGATTTGATCCATGAATGGTATAGGAAAGTGATCCTTCCTAGTAACCAAATTTAGCTTCCTGTAGTCAATGCACACACACCAACCAGTAGTAACTCTAGTTGGGATCAACTCATTTTCTGCATTCCTTACTACAGTCATACCAGACTTCTTCGGTACTACCTGTGTAGGACTAACCCATTTGCTGTCAGAAATAGGGTAGATGATCCCTACATCCAGAAGTTTCAACACCTCTGCTCTAACAACTTCTCTCATGTTGGGGTTGAGTCTACGCTGCATCTCTCTAGAGGGTTTAACATTGTCCTCTAAATATATCCTGTGAGTGCAAATCAAAGGACTAATTCCTTTTATATCAGCTATGGTCCATCCGATTGCATCTTTGTGTTCAATGAGAACATCAATTAATTTCTTCTCCTGAATTTTATCGAGTTTTGAAGAGATGACAACTGGTAATGTCTCTGCTTTGCCTAAAAATGCATATTTGAGTTCAGCAGGTAGAGGTTTCAAGTCGAGTTTTGGTGTTTGGACACTTGAGGGGAGGGGCACAACATCACGAGGAGGTAACTCCTCAAAACATGCCCTCCACTTATCGGTGTCCATTATAGGAGTGGATCCTAGCAAAAAATTCATAGAAGCAAGCATAGAATCATCATTAAAATTTTCGCAATGAACCAAACAGGCTTCTAGATGGTCAGAAAAAAATGTCAAATCAAATTGATCCTGAACAAGAGTTTGAATCAAATTCATTTCATGCACGTCATCATCATCTCCAGGTTATTTACAAATATTGAAAATATTTAACTCAAACGTCATGTTGCCAAAAGAAATTATCATCACACCACTCCTGCAATTTATTAAAGCATTTTAGGTTGCAAGGAATGGTCTTCCTAAAATTATAGGAATTTGAGTGCAAATATCAAAGACAGGTTCTGTGTCCAAAACAATAAAGTCCACCGGGAAGTAAAATTTGCCTACCTGTACTAATACATCCTCAACTATTCCTCTCGGTATTTTTATTGAACGGTCGGCAAGTTGGAGTGTTACCTTGGTGGGCTTAAGCTCACCAAGACCCAATTGCTCATATACCGAGTAGGGTAGGAGGTTGACACTAGCACCAAGGTCAAGTAAAGCTTTCTCGATTTTAAAGTTCCCAATGACACAAGAAATTGTTGGACAACCTGGATCTTTATATTTTGGAGGAGAATTATTTTGGAGGATGGCACTTACCTATTCTGTGAGGAAAGCCTTCTTTTGTACCTTCATCGTACGCTTCACTGTACACAGATCTTTCAAAAACTTTGCATAAGTTGGAATCTGTTTAATGGCATCCAACAAAGGAATATTAATTTTCACCTGTTTGAAAATTTCAAGAATGTCAGCATTTTGAACCAATTTGTGAGAAGGTTGCAACTTTTGGGGAAAAGGGGTAGGGGTTGGAGTCTTCACAGGCATATCTAACTCAACTTTGTCAAGTTCACCATCCCTCTTGGAATTTGAAGAATTGTTTGTCTCATGGTCTTTCATTGAAACACTTTTATCAATTATTTTACCATTGCGTAGAGTGGTGATGGACTTGGCATGTTCAGTTTTTGAATCATAAGAATTTGAGTTATTTACCTCTGATTGTCCTTTGGGATTTGGTTGAGTTTGAGCAGGAAACTTACCCTTCTCTTGAATGCGCAATGCGGAGGTCAATTCACCAATAGAGCCCTTCAAGTCATTAACAGCCTGCATTATCTGGCTATTAATG
This sequence comes from Pterocarya stenoptera, assembly GCA_003123785.1. Classification (NCBI taxonomy): domain Eukaryota; kingdom Viridiplantae; phylum Streptophyta; class Magnoliopsida; order Fagales; family Juglandaceae; genus Pterocarya; species Pterocarya stenoptera. The sequence goes on along the minus strand of QEOT01007114.1, from coordinate 137,262 downwards.
TTAGCTTGACCCTGCATAAAAGTTTGTAATGTCTCCTCAAGGGTTTTCTTATGTGGGGGCACATAAGAAGTAGAAACAGAAGGCCCTTGAGAATTTTGATGTGAATTGGAGTCATTCCTCCAACTAAAGTTGGGATGATTCCTCCATCCAGGATTGTATGTCTCCGAATAGGGTGAAAAGGGCTTTTTATACATACCAAGCGAATTGCAATGTTCCTTATATACTCCTCTCATCTCCGTAAGGGTTGGGCAATCCTGTACAAGGTGATCTACTTCCTGACACACGACACATAGTTTAGGTGCATCAGCTTGGTGCACAATGTGAGCTGTCGTAGTTCCCTTCGTCTTTATTGCCTCTAACTCTCTAGTCAGGCCTTCCATCCTTGCCTTCAAGTTATCTTCTTCTCTGAGATGGTAGATGCCTCCACTAGACTGAGTTTGATTTGGGCGTGCTCGATTGGTGTTGTCGAAAGCATTTGGTCCTGTCCAAGTGTGAGCCTTTTCTGCAAGTTCATTTAAATACTCTATTGCCTCATCCGGATCCTTCTGCAAAAACTCACCATTACACATCATTTCAATGAATTGACGCTCTCTAGGAGTAAGACCTTCATAAAAATAGCTAACTAGACGCCAGCTTTCATAACCATGATGGGGACACAAGTTAAGTGTTTCTTTAAAACGTTCCCATGCTTGATACAAAGTCTCACTATCCTTTTGTGTAAAAGTTGAGATTTGTCTTTTCAAAGCATTAGTCTTATGATGAGGAAAGTATTTATTGAAAAAGATTTGGGTCATCTCAGCCCATGACCCGATCGACCGTGGTCTCAATGAATACATCCAACTCTTTGCCTTATCCTTTAATGAAAAAGGAAAAAGCTTAAGTCTAAAAGCATCGATAGTGCCAGGTTGACTATTAAAAGTAGCAACAACCTCTTCAAACTCCCTTATATACACATATGGATTTTCACTCTCCAAACCATGAAAAGTAGGGAGAAGTTGTATCATACCAGGTTTGAAATCCACTGGAGGAGTATTAGGAGGAAATAAAATGCATGATGGTGTTGCTGTGCGTGTAGGGTGAAGGTACTCTTGAAGAGTCCTAGTTTGATTTTCGTGCACACTCATGTTAGATGAAGAAATTGATGAAATAGAATGTGTATCAGAACCAGAAGGCGTGTCAAACAAATTGTCAAAGAGAGTATCAGTGTCTACTTGAACTCTCCTTGCAAATCTTCCCAACTCGTCTCTATATCTACGCATGCAAGCATTGATAGAGAAAGGAACGAGATTATAAAATGATATGAATATGAAAGCACTGCCACACAATTTCTTTCTTAAACAAAAATAGTATTTGAGACAAAAAAAAAAAAAAAAATAGAGAACAAAAAAGAAAAAGAAAACAAGAGAAAGTTAGAAAAATATTCATATATATTTTACCACATTTGCAACCCCCGGCAACGGCGCCAAAAACTCGTTACGTCTAAAATTTCTCTCAAAATGATGAATAAAAATTCAGAGCAGTTTTGCCTGCAAGTATACAGGTGTCGTAGTACGTTACAGGATCGAATCCACAAGGATTGACTAATGTGATAAAGGGAATAAAATGAAAGGAGATTTAAAAATAAGAACATATAATAAAAAAAAATGAGATTACTGGGTTGAGGATTTTAACGTAACAGAATATAACTGAAACAATAAAATGAATTAATATGGAGAACGACTAAGGTTTCGAGGATCCGTCTAATAATTTATAAAATTGTTTCCAATCAATTTAACTCAGTTAGACTAGAATAATGATTCTGTCTAACTGGAAAATTTAACAATTAAGCCCAAGAAAATTAATTACCAAATATTAAATTTGAATAATTGATAGTAGAGACGTTCACAAGTCCAATTAATTACCACAGGGATTTTTCACGCATTCACTGTATTCGGAAATCACAATGAATCAAGAAAAATATATAGATAATCAACGTTTCTAATAATAATACCAGTCAATTAATCAAACTCACAATATGAACTCTATTATTGATATAAAACAATATTTAAATTATTAGACTTCACCTCTTCACCTTAGTATACAAAAATTAGCCAACCATGTTCATCACAATAACCATGGATTTTAATGATCTATTCTCCATTAGAAAACTAAAATAAAACACAACACCAAATATTCCAAAACAAGCTTAATAAATTAACTCTCAAATGAAATAAACTTAACTAAACAAAGAAATGAGATGAACTTAAGAAAAACACTACACAAAGAAATGAGCTGGACTAAAAGAAAAACACTGCAAGTAGAAATATCTACCGAAGGGAAAATGATGAGCTCCTCTCCAAACTCTCTCCGAACTCCCCTCCTCCTTTCCTCTCCAGCCTTTTTATAGGCTTCAAAGAGAATAAAAAAAAGAACTCAGCTGCACTGCACGTTGATACAAGTTGCTTGATCAGATATGTCTCCCGCATGCACTGCCTTGGCTCCCTCTTTTTTTTTTCTTTTCGTTGCTTTTCTCTGCTTTTCTCCATCTCTTTGCTTTTCTTTATTTTTTTCTTTCTGTTTTCGTTTCCAGCACATTCGTCCGCCTGCATGCGTCTGTTCCTGCGTGCACCAGCTGCTGCTTCCAGCTCCTTGAGGTCATCTGCTGCCCACGTGAATGCCCACCGAAGGAATGCTGCTGCTCTGCTTCCAGCTCGGCGTCACATGCGTAGTGCATCTCCATCTTCTTCTTTTCTTTTCTTTATTCTTTTTTCTGCTTCCGCATGCATCTCTGGTCGGCCAAACTCACGCACGCATGCATGAAGACGGGCCCAGCTTGTGAGTTGCTCCCTTTTGGTGTAATGGAAATGAGAGAACCTGAGAGGTAGCTGGGCAGAGGTGCAGTGGAGGGTGGTTGTCCGAACGGTTTTTGGCCGTGCATGGGGTGGAGGATGGATCGCCGGCGTCGTCTGGTGCTGCTGGTGGCTGCAGGTGGGCGGAGGACGGCCCACGGTGGCAGCTCGAAGCTGCTGTGCATGGAGTGCACTGTAGCTCGAGCTGCGTCTTCGGAGGTTGAAGATGAAGTAAACGACATGTCATTTTCGTCTATTGACAAAATGACATGTCGTTCAGCCGAACACGAAATTCAATTATAGAGTAAAATGACAAGTCGTTTTCATCAATTGACAAACGACCTGTCGTTTAGCATACGGCAGTTTTGGCTTCTAGAGGTAAACGACATGTCGTTTTTCCGTTTAAGAAAAACTACATGTCGTTTAGGCAAATCTGAAAAACAGAAAATAAAATAAAATAAAAATTAAATTAAATTAAAAGAAAATAAAATAAAATAAAATAAAATAAAAATTAGACAAACAAAATTAAATAAATAAAAAATAAAAATAAAACTTAGACAAATAAAATAAAATAAAATAAGATAAAGAAACTAAAATAAATAAAATTAAACAAGAGATGAAGAATAAAATATTAAGAGTGTGTTGTGCATGTGAAAAACTTATTGCCCAAATAAATCACAAGTTATAAAATCAAACATAAACAATGCTTTTAATCAATTTAATTCACAACTTGGATTTATTCCTCTTAATTAATTTTTCCAGCTAAAACCAATGATAAAATAATAAAACAATTAAAAATATATTGGTTTTAAATGTGTAAAATATGCAATAATGCAGCTCAATCAATCCTCAACCCTGTAATCTCAATTTTTTTATGTTCTTATTTTTATAATCTCCTTTCATTTCACGTGGGCAGCAGCTGACTTCAAGGAGAAAAGCAGCAAATGGTGCACGCGGAGACAGATGTGCAGACGGACGAACGTGCTGACAGACATGCAGACGGACGAACGTGGGCAGCGAGAAAACGGGGAAGAAAAAAAAATAAAAGAAAAACAGAAAGAAGAAGAGAGTGATGGACGAACGTGCTGGACAGCAGAAAAGAAAAGAAAAGAAAGAAAAAGAAAAGAAAAGAGGAAGACGCATGCAATCAGACGAGAAGAGAACAGGAGAGAAAAGAAAGAAAAAAAAAAGAAAGAAAAAAAGAAGAAGAAAAGAAGCATGCAGTCGAATGAGAAGAGAAATAGGAAAGAGAAAAAAAAAAGGAGCCGAGGCAGTGCATGCGGGAAACATATCTGATCATGCACATGGTACAACGTGCTGGGCAGCAGCTGGCCTTTGCTGAGGGTTTCTTTTGAAGCCTATAAAAAGGGCTTGAGATGAACGAAGAAATCATCTGGGGAAGTTGGGAAAGAGCTCCTCACATTTTCTTTCAGCAGTGTATTGCTGTAGTATTTTTTTCAGTTCAATTTATAGTTCATTTGCAGTGTTTTGTTTCAGCTTATATTTCCATCTGCAGTGTTTATTTTAATTCAGCTTTTATTTCTTTGCTTAGATAAATTTATTTCCATTGGAGAGTTAATTTATTAAGCTTGTTTTGTAATATTTGGTGTTGTGTTTTTATTTTAGTTTTCTAATGGAGAATGAATCATTAAATTCCATGGTTATTGTGATAAACATGGTTGGCTAATTTTTTTTATACTAAGGTGAAGAGGTGAAGTCTAATAATTTAAATATTGTTTTATATCAATAATAGAGTTCATATTGTGAGTTTGATTAATTGACTGGTATTATTATTAGAAATGTTGATTATCTATATATTTCTCTTGATTCATTGTGATTTCCGAATACAGTGAATGCTTGAAAAATCCCTGTGGTAATTAATTGGACTTGTGAACGTCTCCACTATCAATTATTCAAACTTAATATTTGGTAATTAATTTTCTTGGGCTTAATTGTTAAATTTTCCAGTTAGACGGAATCATTATTCTAGTCTAACTGAGTTAAATTGATTGGAAACAATTTTATAAATTATTAGACGGATCCTCGAAACCTTAGTCGTTCTCCATATTAATTCATTTTATTGTTTCAGTTATATTCTGTTACGTTTAAAATCCTCAACCCTGTAATCTCAATTTTTTTTATGTTCTTATTTTTATAATCTCCTTTCATTTTATTCCCTTTATCACATTAGTCAATCCTTGTGGATTCGATCCTGTAACGTACTACGACACCTGTATACTTGCAGGCAAAACTGCTCTGATGGAGTTTTTCAGCAGGTGAGGAGCTTGGTGGCGTCAAATGGTGGCGTGGAAGCTGCGTTTCGTGCACTGTAGAATCCTGGATGGAGGTTGAAGATGACGAAAACGACTTGTGAACGAAACGACAAGTCGTTTAGCAGAGGACGAAATTTAATTACAGGGTAAAACGACAAGTCGTTTTCATCAATTGACTAAACGAGCTGTCGTTTAGCATACGACAGTTTTGGCTCTTAGAGGTAAACGACATGTCGTTTTTCCGTTTAAGAAAAACTACATGTCGTTTAGAGAGATCTGAAAAACAAAAAAAAATAAAAAATAAAAAATAAAAAAATAAAATAAAATAAAATAAAATAAAATAAAAATTAGACAAGCAAAATTAAATAATGATCACATAAAATAAAAATAAAACTAGACAAATCAAATAAGATGAAGAAACTAAAATAAATAAAATTAAACAAGAGATGAAAAATAAAATTTAAGAGTGTGTTGTGCATGTGAAGAACTTATTGCCCAAATAAATCACAAGTTATAAAATCAAGCATAAACTATGCTTTTAATCAATTTAATTCACAACTTGGATTTATGCCTCTTAATCAATTCTTCCATCTAAAACCAATGATAAAATAATAAAACAAGTAAAAATATATTGGTTTTAAATGTGTAAAATATGCAATAATGCAGCTCAATCACCAATGTCAGCTCCAGTAAGGGAGAGGTATTGTAGGCTCCCAACAATGATGCGATACATTGTTGGATCCAAGACGGTGGGGGTATCAGAAACCAAGTGTCGACTAGATGCAGTCATTGGAGAATTAACTCCATTGGTAGCAAGCATATTGACAAGGGAAAGGAGATCACAGATATATTTTCTTTGAGAAAGTAAAATTCCATTGTCCAAATGACAAATTTCAATACCAAGAAAAAAGGATAATATACCTAAATCTATGACAGGAAAAACATATGCTAAATAGGAAATAAGGTGATCAATTTGAGAAGGATGCGAGCTTGTCACAATAATATCACCAACATACACTAATACATAGATGAGAATTGACTTAAAAGAGTAAATGAAAAGGGACGGGTTAGCTTGAGAAGAAAGAAAACCATACTCACAGGGGGAGGTGGAAAGCTGAGCAGACCAAGCACGGAGTGCTTGTTTAAGGCCATCAATGGCCTTGTGCAAGCGACCCACGTACTCGGCATGTTCAGGGTGAACAAACCCAATCGAGTGGGTCATGTAGACGACTTCGTTGAGATCGCCATGGAGGAAGGCGTTTTGGATGTTGAGTTGGCGGAGAGGCCATCCTTGAGACATGGCTAGAGCGAGAACAAGGCAGATTGTGGATGGTTTGACAACCGAGCTGAACGTCTCAGCATAGTCAATGCCTTCTTGCTGGTGGAATCCCTTGGCGACGAGTCTAGCCTTCCATCTTTCAATGGAGTTGTCCGGATTGTACTTGGTGCGGAACACCCACCGACAACCAACGATATTAAAGGAAGAGGGAGTGGGAACAAGGGACCAAGTGTTGCTCAAGAGAAAAGCTTGAAATTCTCTGCTCATGGCATCACGCCACTCAGGAAAATAGGAAGCCTTGGTGTAGGATGCTGGTTCTTCGGGAACATTAATGGTGAGGGAGAGGCAGTGCCGAGGGGTGGGATAAGGGATTTGACCAAGGGTGAACAATTTGGGGCGAGAGCTGTTGGTTTTGGATCTTGTAATAATGGGTGAACGTGGAGGTGGAAGTGGAGGAATGGGAGGATTTGAAGGGCTAGGGTTAGTGAGAGTCTGGTTTGAGAGAGGAGAAGAAGAGATATCGTGTGGAAGGGACGAAGACTCTAGGGATGGGTCTGACGAGGTGGGGCTTCTGCTAAGGATTGATGGGCTGAGGTTATGGGATGAGATTGGGTCAGACGAAGTGGGACTTTTGCTAAGGATGGATGGGTTGAGATTATTGGGTGAGATTGGGCCCGAGTTTGGTGGAATGAAAATAGGGAGGGTTGTATGTGTTTGGTGAGATGGATTTGGGCCCAAAGTAGATGAAGAGGAGTTGAGACTAGAATTAGAAGAAGCAGAGTAGGGAAAGGAACTTTCATTGAAGAGAACGTCACAGGATATGTACAACCGATTTGAGGGAAGATGTAAACATTTATATCATTTGTGTATAAGGTTGTATCCAAGAAAGAGACACGACAGAGAGTGAAGATGAATTTTATGATTATTGTAGGGCCGAAGGTTGGGCCAACATTCAGAACTAAAGACCTTGAGAAAGGAGTAGTCTGGTTCATTTTTAAAAAGAAGAAGATGTGGTGATTGGTTATGAAGTGAAGGGGAGGGAAGAAGATTAATGAGATAAGCTGCAATATGAAAAGCATTAGACCAAAATTCATATGGAAGTGATGCCGTTGCTAAGAGAGCGAGACCAGTTTCAACGATATGGCGATGCTTTCTCTCCACAACACCATTTTGTTGATGTGTGTAAGGACACAACAATCGATGTGTAATACCTTGATTTTTTAGGAGATTGGTTAGGGGTCGAGATTCTTCGCCCTAATCACTTTGAACAATTTTAATTTTGGCATCAAATAGTCGTTCAACATTTTCTTGAAAAATGACAAAGGTTGATGTGGCATCACCCTTAGAGGCAAGTGGATAAAACCAGGTATATCGACTGTAATCATCAACAAAGGAAATTTAGTATCGAAAACTGTAATGTGAAATATAAGGTGAAGGACCCAAACATCAACAAATATTAAGTGCAAAGGTCCTGTGGACCAAGTAGCATTAAGCTTAAATGGTAGCTGTCTACATTTAGTAAGTGGGCAAATAGAACAAGAAAAGGGAGATTCAGTAGGAAGAAAAGGTAAACATTTGGTGCGAAGAATGGAAGACTCAAGCCGAAGTGATGGATGGCCAAGTCGAAGGTGCCATTGAGCAATTGATGTTCTTTCACCAACAAGAGCAGTAGGGGACGAGTTGTTGGAGACTGGAGGGGGAAATAAGTAAAGTGTTGGTCCCTTGAGTAGAAGTGTCCCGGTTTGTTTGTCTTTCACAGAAAAAAAAAGAAATAATGAAACTCAAAATAAACATTATTATCACGAAAAAAATGATAGACAGAGACTAAATTTTTTGTGATTTGAGGAGCATGTAATAAATTGTGAAGAACAAAATTTGAAGACGAGGATGCTAGCCGAGAATCACCAATGTGAGTTATAGGACGGTTTTTACCATCTCCAACCATTATTTGCTCAGGGCCATTATATGGTTCAAAGGAGAGATTAAGATTTTGAAAAGCAGAGGTTATGTGATTTGTTGTAGCTGAGTCAGGATACCATTGAGAGTTGGAGAAGGACTGAGAGGCAGTGCAGTGAGCCGAAGGAGATTTTGGAGTATTGTACTGGTAGGCTTCAAAGCGGTAATAGCATTGAAGACTAACATGGCCTACACGATTACATTCTTGACAGGTTGGTTTGTTGAGATTTTGGGAAGATGAAGAAAAAGAAGGAGGTGTTCGACCACCATGATTTCTACCACCATGGGGAGAGTTTCGACCACCACGAGAAAAGGAAGAAGTAGTATTGTTAGCAGATGGGGTTGGCAAAAGAACTTGTGGAGTTGTGTTGAGAAAAACACAACTTTCAAAGGTTAGAAGTAGATTAAACAACTCGACTAAGCTGATAGGGGTAGCACAAATAGAGATTGAGGTAACAAAGGACTCGAAATCAAAGGTGAGACCATTTAGGAGACAAGAGACAACTTTAGAGTCACGGAGTGGTTTTCCAGCAGTAGTCATAGTATCGTAAAGAAGACGAACTTTTCTGCAGTAGTTAATCACAGAGAGGGACCCTTCTTTGAGATTGGTGAGTTGGTGGCAAATTTGCAAAAATTTTGGCTTGAGATTGAGAAGTAAACATGGTTTCGAGTGAAACCCAGAGTTCTCAAGAGCTACGAGACGATATTGCTTGGGTAAGAATGGATTCAGTAAGGGATGAAAGCAGTGCACTAAGAAGTAGTTGATCGGTTCGTCTCCATTGAAGATAAGTAGGGTTGGGTGTAGGAGCAAGGGAAATGGATGGAAAAGGTGAAGCAGGTGGAAGAATCAGGAGAGGAGGTGGAAATTAACCATCGATAAAGTGATAAAGATCCTGACTGTGAAGGTAGAGGATGATATGAGCACGCCAGAGAAGGTAGTTATCTGAGCTGAGTTTGATGGAGACAATGTGGGAGAAATTATTTGGAAGCTGGAAATTCGGATGAGGAGGACCATCTTTGCCAGAAGAACCAGTGGTAGTCATGGTGGGAAGGGAAGGAAAAAAAAAAGGAGGGACGTTAGTCACTTGGTGGCTCTTGATACCATAATAGAGTTTAAGATGAATGAAATTCTGAATTTTGATTGATAAACAATGTATACAAGCTGCCCTTTTATAGCAATACAAAGGAGAATATTTCACCTAGACAATATAACAAACAGAGGACGTACTTTGCCAAAATACAAGGCATTGTGAAGAGTTTGTTAGAAACAACTGCTAGTATAATTACAGTAGTGTCCAGAGGACACTTATAAACAACCTATCTGTGTAATTCCAGAAGCCTCTAGAACTATAGCTAATGTGTGTGGGTCTTGCTCTGTCACTTGTGATTTGGAGTCCAACATGGAAGGCTCAATAATGATCATTTTGAAAAGTAAAATACAGTCGCATATATGTAGCCACGTGCCAATGGAAAATTAATGAAAAATGCCACAAATTATCTACTCTTCTCAAATAACCATAACAAAATATCCTTTTCGTTTTCCAAAGCACCAACTGATTCCAACTTCTAAAGCCTTCTGACTTCCAAGCACCAATTGAAGACCTCATCTATCATTCACAACCAATTCTTGAATTTTAACATTTTCATCCAAGACCTCATTCCTTCCTTCAAACAGCGGCCCAGTACCCAAAATATTGTCATACCACAATGAGACTTTCCCCTTCCAAACCTTCCATCTAGAATTTCTAAGCAACTCGGGCATGACCTCCATTATTTTCTTCCAAAACTGTGAACCTGAGTTGCTATCACCACTAAGCACAATATGACCATGCTTTAGTACATGTTCTCCTTTAAAATCGTGACTTGTTATAGTGTCCTAAAATACATTAGGGTTCTTGCATGACACAATCATATTTTATTAAATTTACCATCTAGCTAGGCTGCTCTATTGTGATCCATGCATAACATCTTAAAAGTTTAGTATATTTATGATCATCTCTATCATGTTTTATCAGGCTAATTACTGTCCTCATCTTTGAATTTCGCAATTGACAAAATAAAAGCCATTTTTGGTCGCTAAAGCCCATATATGTTATAGTGACAATAACTAGGGGTACTGAAAATTTTTAAGTCGACTTGAAAAACTGACCGGACTGGACTGGACTTAATTGAATTCACCCCTACTCAGTCTCGGTACTCCATAGTGTCTCCAAAATTCGGTTTTCAATCCCGTTCCGGGTGTATTTTTTTTGACCGGACCGGAGTGAAACCGACCAAATCACTGACATATAAAATTTTAAATATTTTTTAAAATATATAATATATTATTTTATATAGTAGTTGTATAAGTTAATTATATAATTTTCTCTAATTTATCAGTATTGGCTATATAAATTGTAAAGTAATATATGTTATTATATGTAGATACATACTCTACTAAAGTATTAAGTTAGTAACTATTAACATCATAAATATAATTATAATTAATTTTTTTTAATGAGTTAGTTACATAATCCACATTAAAGAGACTAATTAATTTTAATTTTACTATTTAATTAAGTTTTTTATTATTTATCTACCAAAAAAATAAATGAGAAAAAAAAATATTTCTAGCTCATATGGATCGAATCAGACCAAATTAGACTGATAGCCTGGTCCTTAGGGTAATCAATCGGTCCGGTCCAGTCCGAAACCGAATTTGACCGATTACACCCCCTGTCGATCGATGACATTAGCTTAGCAGAATTTATTTCCCAGCTCGATGTCTTCATTTAAATTAAAAAGACATCTATTATCTATATACTTATTTGGGATTCTTAAGAGGTTCCCAGTGGGAATTACATCTACATAACCTCATTATTTTTGTTTTTCAAACGTTGGAGACAGTAATAAATTAAAGACTAATTATTGGGAATTTTAAAAGTTGACGTTTCACGCATGCAAACTACAGATTATATATACTAGCCTATAACCCGTGCAATGCACGGATCGCTATTTATTCTGAATTTTATAACTTTAAATAATTACTATAAGCTGAATATGTATATCAAATATATATAAAATAGAGCATGAATATATAAAAGAGTTCATTTTACCAATAAATATTTCATAGTCAGTTTACAATATTAAAAATGTAATATATATATATATATATGGTTGTTCAATTTAGAGCAATGTAAAATAGATACAATAAATATGAGACACGATTGTTCAACTAATATTTCTTCTGGATTTTTCTCCTCTTGGATGATGAAGCCTGAGATTTTTGATCATTTTCATTTGAATTTGAGTTGATGTCGAGATCGATGTGTACAATAGTTTCCTGAAATAAGATTATAATATCGTTAAGAAAGCTTATGTATAAAACATTTTAATCATTAAAGTTGTATTAAAGAATACTATAATAGTGTACTGATCAACACCCATAACGAATTGATTGAACAATGAGAAGTAAAACCATTATAAATATAAAATCGGATAGAAAATATGATTAAATACCAAATCATGTAATTTATTGTTACCTTCTTAATTGTCTTTGATTCTATAGATTCGGGATCAAATATTTGCTGAACCGTGTAGTTTTCTCGTCCATATTTTAAATTGTACTCATCAAGTCGTAGTAGGAGGATGTATTCTTTGCCAACAATTTGTTGTAGATCATTTGGGAGACCATCATCATTTAGGTCCTACACAAATACAAATATATATATGTTATAATAATGGTATATCTAATATTTAATGTAGTTATTATACTTTCTATATCAATATTCAGTCTAAAAATATTATATTTGCTATTTTCGTACCTGGTCTTGTTTTTCTGTAAGTTCTTTCGCAGTTTTATGTAATATTTTCTCAGCCTCTTTGTCAAATAGGACCGACGACGTTGACCCCGAATCATCAACCAGCTCCATATTTATCCGATACCTAAATACCGAGACACTTATTAAATAAACTGCACATTAAATTAAAATATAGATGTTCATGTGTGTGTTTGTGCAAATGAAAATATACATTAAATTTGTTCTGTAAAATTACCTTGGTACAATAAGTTTTGGTTCTGCCTTACATCGTTCACACCAAGAAGTTCCTTCAATGAATTTAACTTTTGTTTTGCATATAAGGCATGAACTATAATACCATCCAAATTTGTTGTCTATCTTGACAATTTTGCATGAGCACGTCACTAATATTTCCTACAATATTAAATTGTTATTAGATATTATAGTGTGTAATCTTAACAAATGGTATATTATATTAAATTCCAAACACAAAATCAATACCTTTGTCTCTGCAGTCCATTCGAGTTCTTTAATTTCAGCAATTGTTTTTCTATTGTAGAATGGAAGTTCTGTATTAGATATCACCGGTTGCTCTAATTTCATGGTTCTGGCATCCCTTTGGAAAACATCTTGTAGCCTAATTCAATCAAAATAAGTTAATAGATATATATAATATGATGGTTAAATATTTAGAGAATAAAAAGTAATAAATGTTATTATTACTTCTCTCGAATTCTTGATACGTCAGGAATCTCAAGGTTTATGTACAACTTTGTCGCATTTGTTGATGATAGATTAAACTCGCCTGGGGAAGAACACATTATTTCAAGTACAGATGAAACAATAATATTAAATTTTTATGCAGATTTTCCATTTCAATAATGTAAATGTTACCTCTAAATGCCTTGACTATTGTCGAGGTAACTACCACCACAGATGGTCTTGGATTGTCCTTGTAAAAATCATCATTGATTTGCATTGCGGCAGACCCCCATAAAGTTGCCTGTATATATTTATTCCTAAAATTTAACATGCGTGAATCAGTCATTTTTATAAGTAATACTATTAAACAACAAATTAATTTATCTACGATTTAACATTTAATAGATTGTACTTACTCCTCTAATAGTAACTGAATCGTTCGTAGCATGACAGGATGACCCTTTGCATTTCTCTCCTCTATGGCTCCAACAGATTCTAATCTTCCAATTACATCTGTAAATGAGATGATATTATTTTGTTATGTGCAAAATATTATTTAAGCCTAAATTTAATATATGAGATTATAACAATTTATTACATAGAAAATAAAATACTTACCAATGAAGTATGTTGGGTTATAGCAATGTTTCGCTATAGTTTCATAATTTGTAACGATAAAAATTTATTACATAGAAAATAGAATACTTACCAGTCAAGTATGTTGGGTCATAGCAACGTTTCTCTATAGTTTCATAATTTGCAAAATCAAACTGGAACTTAGGTACTGATTGACTTATCTGATTAAGCTCAGCAACCAAAGTCGTTGATGTGAAGAGAATCTTATAGTTTGTAGCCACCGGACGATACTTCCCTTTACATTCTTCAACAACAAAATTCTTTATTGCATATGTAAACCCTTCATTCAACAATGGTCGAAATCGTTGAACCAAATTCTTCCTTATACTTGCATGAATTAGAGTCCCCTTTAAAATAGAAATGAGAAGATAAATTAGATTAAATTTAGTAGTGTCTAAATAAATGTAAAATCTAAGTATGATAAAATATTTAAAAACAACTTACATTGATATCTGTTATTATCAAGTCAAGGCTAAAAAGCTCATGTTGATTTGTTATATTTGTTGCATCCCACATACGTAATATTCTAACTTCAATATTCCATGATTCCTTTTCAGTTGACAATTTATTCAAAGATGTGCAATCCATATTCATCTCAGTCATTCGTACCTACATAAATTATAAATTTAAACATGTTAGAAGAGTGCAGATTTTTATATATTGCAAGTATAAAATATATAAAGGCAACTTAAGAAATAAAAAGAACTGAAAAATAGATGAGAATTAAATACCTTAAGGCAGATTGTTGAAGATTTCATTATATACAATATTTTTTGTATAGAAACGACCATTGGAGGCTTTCTTTGTGATAAGAATTTTTAATCCTTCTCTTCTCTTTACTCTAGATATTGCAACATATAGTTGACCATGACTAAAAACTGCTTTTTCAAGAAAAAGACCGACATGTTCTAGGGTTTGACCTTGACTTTTGTTGATTGTCATTGCGAAGCATACAGAAATTGGAAATTGTCTTCTCTTCAATATAAAAGGCAGTTTAGAATTAGATGGGGACAAAATGATGCGAGGAATGAATACTTTTTCTCCAACGTGGGTTCCAGTCATGATTTGTGCCTCAACAACCCATTTTGATAACTGAGTAACTATAAGTCGAGTACCATTGCAAAGACCATTACTCTGATTTAAATTCCGAAGTAGCATTATTGGTACCCCTACTTTCAATCTCAATTTATGATTTGGAATACCAGGAAATTTCAAAGAGTTTAAAAATTCTACTGGAAACATCGTTTGTTGTTCTGTAATATTGTCACCGGCTTTACATATCGAATCGGCACTGTAGAATACTTGCTCTTCCAAATCGATGAGCTGATCCATCATGTAGTCATTGATATCTTGGACAACATCATTTGTAGGTGCTAGAATTGCTCTTTCTCTTAAGTATCTTGAATTATTACATTTATCTCTCAAATCTGGATATGTGGCATTTACGATATCGGCAATAGGATGATTATTAGGCTGAACAATTAAATCAGGTGGTATCTCAATCATACCTTCACTTTCAACACAACTCAATTCACCGTCACCCATTCGTAAAATCCAATTTGCAAAATCTCTTGTACCAATGTCCCCCATATTTTGGTCGAGTCTCATATTTTGAGTCATTGTAAAAACTACGCAATTTCTCCACAATGAAGATCTATTAATAGTTGCCTCAACTATTTGCTCTCTCTGACCATTGGATACAACTGGCAATATTTGACGGAAATCACCACCAAGAACAACTGTCTTTCCCCCAAATGGTTTTTCTGCACTATTTACATCAGTAAATCGTAAAATATCCCTCAAAGAACGATCCACAGCTTCAAAACAATTCCGGTGAGCCATAGGAGCCTCATCCCAAATTATGAGACTGGTTCTTACCATTAACTCTCCAAGTTGAGAGCCTTGTTTAAATGAGCAAGTTGAATTATTTGACACATTAATTGGTATTTGAAATCTTGAATGAGCAGTCCGACCACCAGGCAATAATAGAGCCGCAATTCCAGATGAAGCAACTGCAAGTACTATTTTTCCTTCTGAACGTAATCGAAATATCAATGTCTTCCAAAGATAAGTTTTTCCTGTACCACCATGTCCGTATACAAAAAAGAAACCACCATTTCCATCATTCACAGATTCAATGACAGAGTCATATATTCTTCTTTGTTCAACATTAAGATTAACAAATAACTTGTTATGTTCCTCCTTTAACCCAACCCTATTATAGTCCAACTCATCTTGTAGCAATCTGTTATTGCTTTGCCCAAGTAGTAATACATCTGGATACGGCATATTTTCAAACTCTCTTAATGATCTTCCACTTCTTACCAACAACTGCTCAATTTCACAAAGTGCATAGTTTTTTATCTGTACCTCGGTAAGATGTAAGTTTTCACAATTACAGACTCTTCTTTGGTGGTGAAGAATGTCTTCAGATAACAACTCCCAATTAGCAATCCATAATTTATAAGGATCTGCAACCTCACAAAAAATTAATAATGTGACAAATAATTCACGTAGTTGCTTACCAGATGCCCATTGCGAAGCATGATTTAGAGCTTCATGCCACTCTTTATCATCATCAAGTAAACCAAGGGCATAACATGCCGATCTGTAAGATGGATACAATACATTATCTACTGTTCTTATTTCTTCAAAAGATCGAGGTCCTCTGACTATATTAAGAAGCATGCGTAAATAAAATCGTTCACCACTCCCAGGATGTGAGTAATATATTCGGCCTACACATCGTCCTTGCTTTCTCAATTTCCATTCCTTATCTCTATTATTCCAAACCCATTTAGATGGGAAATCCGAATATGTTAAATTTCTTGCTTCCTCATATATAGAATTTGCCTTCATCCATTCAGTAAACTTTGTTTGTAAAATATTTGGTCGATTGAGTACATTTTCTAAGTCATCTGAATCTTCAAATATGATTGATTGTTCATTTTCAAGATGGAAAGTCAACCTCTCCACTGCCGGTTCACGATAATGAATGTCGAACCGAAATATTCTCCAACATGCTTCCGTCGCAGATAGATATCTGCAATCTAAATACGATTTAATCTCATCAATATTAGTAACGTGTTGTGATCCTGTAGAACCATCTATATGAAGATTTTCTTCCAGAATGAAAGTCGCACGGTCTGGTCCCTTATTGATGTACTTGAACAAATACTTTATAGATCTTGAACGATTGCACCATTCAACATTTATATGTGCTTGATATTTCACCAACAGGTCCACATTGTAAGGAACAATGAATCTGTTATCCAACTTAAGACCATTCTTTTCAATATACATATCAGGATCATCTCTTCTCCTATATACTGCAAATCCATCTTCATCAATTGACGTCTCCCTGCAAAATTTCTTTGGAAAACTTTTACTACACTTGTTATTAATCATACAACTTGCTTTGGAATTTAGAAATCCACATGGACCATGAACCATATACTGTTTCACTGCATCATAAGCAATTTTATCTTTGTTAACATCTGGGATCTCTGCGGATATTATTCTATCTATTTCTGTCGGAGTTGGATGCTTGTCATCATAATGTAAAAAGAGCAATAAATGTGCATGAGGTAGTCCTCTCTTTTGGTACTCAATAGTGTAGATAACTGAAAAGACAATATAAATTTAATTAGATAAGCACATATTTCTCTAGTTTAGGATAGTAATGAATATAATAGATGATAAAAGAAGTATTACCAGCAAGCACCCTCCCGAAGTGTTGGCCATGTTTTAAGTCACGAAGAAGTTGATCGAGTTTAATTTTAAAAACCCTTGTGACTATATCTGGTCGATCCTCTGCTTTTTGTCCTGGATTCTTAGATAGGAAATTTTCAATTTCTGTCCATTTTGCATTACATGTGAATGTTATAAATAAATCGGGATAACCTGCCCACCTACAAATAGCCATTGCATCTTGATAATTTTCAACCATATATCTTGGGCTTCCTGTGAAACTCGAAGGTAATACAATTCTCTTTCCAGTAGATGCAGGGGTTGTATCTCCTCTCAGAATTGCATCTCTTAATCCACTATATAACTCAACCCTTAATTTACATTGGTTTCTTCTCACCCACATTAGTCTGGTCTCTTCAATACATGTGTATGCATCAACAATAAATTGTTGGAATAAACGATTGCCATATATTAATGTGTGTCCTTCTCGTTCACGTTCTTGCAATCTGTATGCATAATATTCCCTCATAGTAATGAATTCTTTCTTTCTTGATGAACTTCTATGATCAGTCCTACGTAAAATACCAAGCCTAAATCCATCTTCCCCGTATGGAAAAAGAAGAGGATACTGTAGTGCCATATACGATGGATGCAATTCATTAATCCTTTTCAACCCACCTTCTTTATATTCTACAACAATATCCCGATGAGCATCCTCACTACCAATATCACCAATAATAATTGCAGCAATCTCTGAACAGGTAGGCAAATTATGTTCTCTTCCATCTGTTGTTCTTGAACTAATAAGACGTAGTCTCATTTGATGAATATCATCCTCTGAGAAACGGTCCCTTACCATACGAAAAACTTTCACCAATTCATTCGTTTCATTAAGCATCTGGACTAATGCAGTAAGAATTGATGACTCAATATTTTTATTGGAGTTGTTGTGATTCAATACACTCATTCGATTTTGTACCTCATTCTCAGTGTCATAGAAGTATAACTGTGCAAATTGAGGATTAGAACCATCTATTGGATGTAGGGTTCCAATTTTATGATGATTCTGACCATTAATTCGAAAGATGTATGGACCACCTCCATTATTGATATTCTTGTCTACATTTCCACCCATTGAAGTCATAGCAAGAACGGCATTATAACTTCGTATTTGTGTTTTAAATCTTCTACAATGTTGCCCACCCGTATGACTTAACAATTCTTCTAAGAAAGAAGGTGGCTTCTTAAGTAAAGGTAGCACAACTTGACCCTCCATACAACAAAGAGAAAATCTTGGCTGAGTTGGCATCCTTGATTTTTGAGTTCTCTCTTCATACCATAATATTGCACCACAATAATCACATTCATAAGATGGAGGACCAAAATTCCAAGGCTCTGTGTATTTTCCTATAATGTAGAAAAAAAAACCAAAAAGCATCATTACTATTAATCCTATTATAGAAAATGTGTTATTATACATCAATTAAGTAATTGAGTCATTTACTTGGTGGTTCGTCGGTTGTACTATCTTTGCTTTGCTCACCATCAACACACGGAATTGCTCCACTTCCTATATCATCCATTATCATTCGTCTTCTACGTCGCACAATTATACCATCATTTATACTGTCACTACTTTGCTCATCATCACGATGCATTCTTGCTCTACTCCTTTTATTATTAATAATCCTCTGTCTTCTACTACGTGCTAGTCTAGCATTTTCCATTTTTTATTTTTCTGAAGAATATAAATGATCACAAAGGAGAAACTGAACATAAATGCATTAGATAAATATGAGTAGTTTAACTTAACATAAGCAAATTAATTAAATCACGAATAAATGCATGACAATGGTTACCATGAAACAAATTATCCCAGATAAATAACAAAATAACTAAAGATCAGAAGTGAACATAAATACATCAGATACAACTAAGAAATAAATATAAATGCATCAGATAAAAGATCAATTGTTTATCTTAATATAAGCAAATTAATTAAGTCACGAATAAATGCATCAGAACAATCACCATAAAACAAATTATTCGAGATAAAGAACGAATCAAGTAAAGATTAGAAGTGGAAATAAAAGGATAAGATAAAGATCATTATTAGTTTAACTTAATATAAATAAATTAATCAGAAACAAATTAACTTATTTAAAAAAAACAGACGACAAATAAACTGAATAATGAAAAAACGAACTCATCTCCTAACAATAAATGAAATCATTATCTAAATAACAATGATGGAGGTTTTTTTAGAGAAGAATAAAAAAATAAAATCATGAACATTTGTTTTTCTATTTTTTTAATAATAATCATTAGGTAAACATATATAAGGAATAAGGAATTTTCCAATTATTACTTAGTATAGTACTTGGTAGATTAGTAATGAAGGGAAAAAAATTATTACTCGGTAAACCGACCTCCTCTCCTTCACTTCTCATTCGCATCTCTTCACTCCTCTCTCTTTTTCTCTCTGCTCAGACCTCTCTTTCTCTCTCTCACGCGGAATCGGTAACCTAGCTTTCGTTACTCCCTATTTCAAGTTTCGGCCACCATCTCCCTCTCTGCCGTGTCTACCTCGCCGTCCATACACTTCTCTATTTTTTCTCTCTGCTCAGACCTGTCTCTCTCTCTCTCACGCGGAATCGGGAACCCTAGCCTCCGTGTCTCTCTATTTCAAGCTTCGGCCGCCGTCTCTCTCTCTGCCTTTGTCTATCTCGCCGTCCTTCACTTCTCTCTTTTCTCTCTGCTCAGACTCTTCTCTCTCTATCACGCGAAATCGGAAACCCTAGACTTAGTCGGTTTTTTTTTGTTAGGGTTGAAAAGTGGTCTGATTTTTGTGTATTGGTTGTGTCGTTACAGGTTTCAGAGGGGATTGAAGCGGAAACCAACGATCTTGATTAAGAAGCTTCGCAAAGCGGTAATTTCTCTTCATCGTTGTTGGCCGTGATCACATTTTGCACATTTTGTTTGTTTATGTAAGTCGATTGACATAAATTATGTTAGTTCATGAATGTGCAGTATCTACATGATTAAATGAGCTTTCTTAGAAGTATGATTGAGCTAATTTTTCAGATCTAAGTGTGTGAATTTAGTTGAATTTTTTTGGTTTGAATGAGTTTATTGAGTTGATTTGTACGTTAGATTTATTGAGTTTATTGTCGGTTTATTGGTTTTTCTTGGCTCGGGTGGTTCCTCAATCTGTTTATTTCTGGTTTGGTTTCTAATAGGTTTCAAGTATTTAGATAAACTTATTTTGTTTTATTGTGTTTAATGTGTTTTAATAAATCTGATTTAGAGTTATATACTTGGCATGTTATATGTTCTGTTGATTAGAGTTATTTCATATGCTTATTGTTTGAAAAAGAATATGTGAAATCTGGAAGCCTGTTTTCTGGCAGATATTAATTAGTTGTGGTATGATTTTAGTACTTCCATAGTCATTTAGTCTCCCTATTCCAGGTCGTAGATGCTCTTTCCTCTTGCGGGAAAGCCATTCCTTGAGTTGAGATACTATTGCTTAGATTAGATGGTTAGCTTAGTAGATGCTTTCTTCTAGCTCTACAGAAAGCACTTCTTCTTTTTAGAAAACAACTCAAAAGAGTCTTGGGAGACATTGATCTGCACCATCTTTTTTCCCTCTTTATTTTTGCAGCATTTTCTTGAAACTGGCATTTTGTAAATCTGATTTTGTTTTATTAATGTGTTTTAATAAATCTGATTTAGACTTCTATACTTGGCATGTTATATGTTCTGTTGATTAGAGTTATTTCATATGCTTATTGTATGAAAAAGAATATGTGAAATCTGCAAGCCTGTTATGTGGCAGATATTAATCAATTGTGGTATGATTTTAGTACTTCCATAGTCATTTATTCTCCCTATTCCAGGTCCTGTCTGTGTTCCTATTGATCTATACTGTTGCGAGGAATTTGACCCCACATCAGTACCAACCCTTTCCAACGTAAAGTTGTATGGAATGGTCGTATTTATTACTATTTATTTTCACTTCTATAGATGCTTTCCAGTAGGTTTTTTTTCCCAAACCCAGTTTAGGAATTTTGTGAAATTTTCAGAAATGGTTTAAACTAACCCAGTTTCAGAAATGGTATAGTGGTGCTTTTCCTCTGTTTCCTATATGCAGTTTGTGAAGGATAAACATAACCATTGAAGGTGGATATGATCCGTTATATATGGATATTTAATTGGGTTGTTATCAAACTTAATCTACATATTTGGTAAGTACAGAGTGTTTTGTTTGTTTTTCTTTCAACAATGTTTACATTGTTTTAAACTGATATTGATCAAAAAAGAAAAATATATTGTTTTAGATTGATGGTTTCCCTATTTTTGAACCACAGAAATCTGAAACATTCCAGTAGGTTTTTTTTCCCAAACCCAGTTTTGGAATTTTGTGAAATTTTCGGAAATGGTTTAAACTGACCCAGTTTCAGAAATGGTATAGTGGTGCTTTTCCTCTGTTTCCTTTATGCAGTTTGTGAAGGATAAACATAACCATTGAAGGTGGATATGCTCCTTTATATATGAATATTTAATTGGGTTGTTATCAAACTTAATCTGCATATTTGGTAAGTACAGTGTGTTTTGTTTGTTTTTGTTTCAACAATGTTTACATTGTTTTAAACTGATACTGATAAAAAAGGAAAAATATATTGTTTTAGATTGATGGTTTCCCTATTTTTCAACCACAAAATTCTGAAACTTTATATCTTTTATGAATTTCCAGAATTTATTGTATCTGTGACTTCATTTCTTAGGACTATGAAGAAAAACAGAAAAGACATAGATATACTATATACACCATAAACACAGGAAAGACATAGATATACTGTATATATATTAAACACAGAGAGGGCAGTCGGACTGACCTGTTTTTATTTTCCTTTCAACTTCAGCAATTTCAGACCAGAGAAGCACTTGAATCAGAAAGTACAGTGGAGAAAGTACAGTAGTCGCCTCAGTTTATTTGAGAGAGAAAGAGGAAAGAAGGAAGTGCAAGAATGGAGGGCAATTTTCAAAGGAAATAGTGAATGAAATCAGCCGGCAGTTTCTTTTAGAAAAGCAGAAAACTGCTTCCCCCTTTTTCGTTTCCCAAGTTGCACTGCTTCAGACTATACCTAATTTTTTTGTTTCCCAATTTGCACTGCTTCAGACTGTAACTTTTTTTTTCGGTTGGCTTTTGTGTTGTTTTCTGTGGCAACTCTTCTGGACTTACATTATTATACCTGTCTTGTAATTATTTATAAAAACACTGAGTCACAATCATAACCGTTTATCTATTTAAACGTAACTTACATGAATAGAAGGTCAAATTGAGAAAGAAGCCAATGTTGTGGAGAAATCGCTTGGCAGGAGGTTTTAATTGTAACAGATTTACATGAGTGAGGATTACATGATTGGGTGAGATTTGATTGTACCCGAATATTACGTGGAGAAGGTGAAGTCTGGAATTCAAACCGCTGTACGTGAGGATTTATTTCTAACCGTTTTACATGAGTGAATTTTACATGATTGGGTGAGATTTGATTATAGCCGTAGTTTGCGTAGAGATTGCCAACTCAGGGTTTGGAACTCCGCTTTTATATAATTAATAGATGTGAACTGCTTCCTTCGCGAATAGCCTATTAGTCCCTTGGGCTTCCTGTTTATCAAAAGAGTTGATCTCCAATATAATATTGGACCGACCACCGGGAGAAAAGGAGTGTTCAAAAGGAAAGCATGGAAGATCAAATTCGTCATTCTCTGCCTGCCGACATTGATGCATATGGTACTCTCTCTCTCTCCCTCTCTCTCTCTCTCTCTCTTGTAATTTGTGTTGTATTTAGTAATTCTCACAAGTCTCGTCGATACAGCTTGTGTCATATGCTTAATCTGTGTTAAATTTGTGAGACATGATTATAAAACTTGCAAGTTGAAGCGCCCTAGCTAATATCATCGCAAGGGGCTGATCAGTTATATAATCAAGAAATTGTTATTAATTCCTGACTGATTAATACAATACGTACATATGTTTCCGAGAACTTCAAAACACAGATCTGTGGGACTAGAATATGTAACTAGACAAAAACAAAAGTGTCTGAATAATTAGCTCTATATATATTTTTGGTTTGCCTGAATGTTTTTAATTTATTCCCTTCAATCTCAGGTGTTGTAAGATCAACTAGAGATCGTCCGCCAGCTCATTATACATTCAAAATCAAGAATTTATGTGTTGTTTGAGGCAAATTAAGGTTGAGAAATGTGAATCAGGCCAGTTTGAAGTTGGCAGCTACCAATGGTGCTACATTTTGAAGATTTATAGCCCGATGTCGTCTTAGCGCATGCATGTTGCATGTTGCATGTTTTCGTTTGTTTTTGTTTTGGTTTCCAATAATATAAATCTAATTGTTTTTCTTTTTCGTTTCTAGGAGTTTGGTACTGAAAACAAATGGGAAGAAGAATAGGGATCATGTGAAGGATTACATCTCTATGTATTTGGCAATAGGAAATCAAAATAATCTTTTGCCTGGTTGGGAGGTTAATGTAAACTTCAAATTCTTTCATGTGTTTGATCAAATACGAGACAAGTACCTGTGTGTTCAAGGTAGCTTTCCCTCAACTTAGTTCACTCATTTTATGTTGGTACGTAGAGTATAAATTATTATCTATAGTACTCTATTCTGAAATTGATTTCACTGTACTTTTATAAAATATTTAATATTATTTAGAACTAGATCATGCACAAGCACCGTGCACACCGTATATATAAGTTCTTTGTTTTTATAGTGCTGTAAATTTTCCAACTAACTTCAACATCGTCTTAGATTGTAAAACGCTTCCATATCCTAAAGACTGAATGGGGATTCGATCAATTACTTTTGCAAGATACGCCCAACGATCCTTTGAATGGTTATATTGTTGACAACTCTTGCGCCATTTCCAGCGATTTTCGTATCGTCGCAAAAAAAAATCGCCGCAATTAACTCTTATTTCCAGCGATTTTCGTATCGCCGCATAACTCAAAAGCAATGCATTCGGAAATCTAATGCTGAAATTATTGTTCTCTTATTTGCGGCAACTATTTGATCTTTTGCAGCGCGTAACTGTCGCTGCAAATAATATTTGTAACTGTAGCAGTATTTTAATTGCGGCGAATGGTTAAATCGCCACAATAGTTGCTTCAACGGCGAATAAAAAGCGCTGCAATAGATCTTTAAGAAAATTTATGCCTTTTCCAACAATTTTATTATTGTCGCAAGAAATTTTCCAAATAGGCATGACTTTTTGCAGCGATTTTAGTCGCTGCAAAAAGTTTTGCCTATTTGAGCAGTGGCATACCTTTCTATCGATTAGAGAAATCGACGCGATAGGTATCCTTTGCAGCGAAAATTGTCGCCATAAGAACACATGTGACCAACTAAAATGTGATTTGCGGCAAATCCAAAATCGCCGGAAAAGTTAAATTAAATTTAAACTCTCCGCATTTTCTTCATTCGAGATCACCTTGGTCACTAAAGATGACAGATTCGCCGACTGTGAGGCACCTGGTCCCTTCAGGAACTCCTCAAAATACTTCACAGCTCCAAGGTGTACCTCCTCCACTGTGCACAACTCCACTCCATCAGGCAGCGTCAGCAACTCCTCTTCTTCTCTTGTTGGCAACTGCATGAAAAAAACTGGAGTTCTAATCACCCTCTTCCAACCATTTCTTCTTGGCAATATGTGCTAATCTAATTTTCTCATTATTTTCCCAATAGTTTAGTTCTGTTTTTGCAACCAATAGTTATGTTTCTAGCTCATCATCTGCACCCGATTGGAGCTGAAAATCCAGCTGTTCAACCTTTTCTTCAAGCTCCCAAATCTTATGATTCACGTGGCCAAAAACACTCCTATTCCAACCCCTCAAAACTACTTTTAATTTCTTCAACTTTGCTGCAAGCTTAAGAAGACCATTCTCTAACACCGGCTCCTTCCAAACTGTCACAACGCAATCCTTAAAAGAAGGATATTGTAGCCACATATTTTGAAACCGGAATGGTGACGGACCATATCTTGCTTCAACATTCGAACCCTTAATCAGCATAGGCGCATGGTCCGACGTTCTCAGAGATAGATACTCCATAGAAGCCGATGGATGTACTCTCAGAAATGCTGCATTCATCAATGCTTGATCTAGACGAGCCCAACTCCTAACACATCCCTGTTTGCCATTGCACTACGACATCTTTCGGCCATGCACAGGAAGCTCTAACAAGCCACAAGTTTCTAGACATTCATTGAAATTGGCCATTGCCACTAAGGATCTGGGATTCCCTCCCACCCTCTCCCCATCTTCTCTGATTATGTTAAAATCTCCCACCACCAACCACGGCACTTGAGCACTGTAAGTGCAGTTTAAATCATGCCATAGCTCCCTTCTCTCCAAGTAACTGCATTTAGCGTAAACCAGAGTTAACAACATCTTCTGGCTTGCTTCACCAGCTAAAACTGTAAGGAGTTGATCCGACATATCAACAATGTCTACAGATAACTCATCCTACCACAATAACCAAGCTTGCCCCCCATTGATTCATTCAAACAGAAGTTTTTAAAACCCAAGAATTTTACTAATTTTGGAAGTTTCTCCTCCCCTGCAAAAGGTTCCGCAACCGAGACCATTGTCACCTAAGACTTTCCAATTAAACTTTTAAGCCTACGCATCGACGTGCCTAATCCCCGCACATTCCATACCAGTATATTTCCTATCATAGATTCATTTTTGAAGGGCACGTTAGCACCCGCTGAGACTGACGCAAAACCATTCCATCTCTGAGCTTACGATGACCTTGGGATAACTTAGCCTCACTTTCAGACTCAAAGCCCCTTTCCTTTGCCAAATGACACAATGATTGATCCTCATCTTGGTCTAACATATTAGCCTCCTCTACTATGTACTCCAACGCTTCGATTCCTCTTTCCTGTGCCATTACCTCATCAACTATATTTGACGAACCACCCACCTCCCAAGCTAGCCTATTCCCATCATCCTGGATCAAGACATCAACAACCGGAGATGCCTTGGAAGACTGCAATGGAGAATAACCTAATTGATTCCTCACAATCTCTCCTAACTCCACGTCCTCCACCTCTCTGCTCAGTCCCCCTCTCTCAACCTCCACACCTTCTGATTCCTCAACCTCCCTGGGTGCCCCCATTCCCTCAACCTCCACACCCTCCACCCTCTCAACCTGCCCACCCTCAACCTCCCTCCTCTCCCCCACTTCTGACTCAATCATCAAAACTTTGGCCGTAACCTCCGTATTACTAGAAGCCAACACCTTGTCCCTCATCTTATCTGCTCCCTCCAGAAAGAGTTGTTTCAACTCGGATTCCACCCTTGCAGTCTGTATCTCCTGCTCACTAGAATCCTTCTGTGCTCTTTTCTCAGGCCACATTAGTTTGTCTACATCGCAATTCTCATCCTTTCTTTTCACCGCCCGTTTCTGACCCATCCTACATGCCACAGTCGTATGCCCCTATCTTTGACATTTTGAACAATAAAAACCTAATTTTTCATATTTCACAGGTTGCCATATTTTTCTCTTAGCCACCACAATCGGAAAGCCTGAACCAATTCTCCTGACAGATCAACCTCTACACCAATACGCGCACCAGTTGCACAAGAATGAGATAATGTGGCATTATCAGTCCCAAGATATCTCCCAAACCTACTAGCCAAAATCTGTAAACAGTCTCGACGATATACATGCAACGGCAGCCCTGGTAGGAAAATCCATTATGCTGCCATTGACGACTCCTCCTTCAGATCAAACTCTTTTGTCCATCGACAAATACAAAAGCTGCACCCATCAATAAGCCTACCTTCTGTCGCCCATCCATGTACAAAATCCCTCTCACTGGCCATCTGAACCAATACATGATAATCATCCATGAAACTCACAGTTGAAATCTCAAGAAGACCCCAAGTCTTCACAATTGCAAGGCGCACTGCATCAATAGACGGTCTCGAACGTAAAAACTTCAGAACTAATGCAAAATGAAAGTCCTCCACCGCTTTGTTCATCTCAGCCTCTGTGAAAATGAAACCCAACTCACCATCTACCTCCACCGGATACTGCATTGGCATTTTAAAACCAAACGAGACGTTGCTAGAATGAGCCAAAGCCTGCATGTAAGACTGCTGGTTAGCACCAGCAGCTCCATCCGAATGTGGCCCCTCTGCCCTAGACGACAGAGAGGCTACGGGCGCCGCCATGGGGCTTAACCCTAGAAACGAACCAAGGCACAAGAGAAAACTGGGATTCCGCAAACTATGGAGCTCAAAACTTACAAAGGCTTTATGCACATATGCATGGGATATTTATTTTGATAGTTGAAGATTTCTTATAACCTTTAACAATTTAGATGTAGATGGGAGTGTAAGACGCTTTCATAACTTAAAGAATACTGAATGGGGGTTCACTCAATTACTTTTGCATGACACCTTCAACGATCCTTCAAATGGTTATATTGTTGATGATTCTTGCATTCTTGGGGCTGAAGTTTTTGTCATCAAAGGTATTGGCAGGGGAGTGTGCTTGTCGATGATAAAACAACCTCAAACCAATTATTTCACTTGGAGGGTTGACAACTATTGATATATGTCTTCATTGTTGAATGGCGTAAATGGTACTGTTAAAAACTGTCAAGAGCAGAAAGTGAAGATGAGAAGAAACTGATTCTCATTGATACTTTTGATTATACAAAGGTCATATATATAGTTGTTACAAAAAGCAGAAAAGTAAAAAAGACTACTGAAAAAATTAACTTTTGATTATCTACACAATTACAAGCATCAATTCAGAACTTTTATGGACAGTATGGTAGAGGCAGCTTTATGCATTGTGTCCCTCATACTTCTTTGTGAGTAGCCATATATTTCCTTAGCTGTGTTCTTCTTTTCTATGCCATTTCTTGTCTCTTTTTTACTGCTGCTGCTATCTTTTTCTTTCCATGTACTGCAGCATGCTTTATCAACTTTATGCATTTCTTGAGTGCTGTAGTGTGTTTCAAGTATGCTTTGGCTGCTGTCCTTGTGTAGAACTAGATTGCATTTTATTTTGTTACATTCATTCTGTAAGACTCCCCCTCAAGATGGGCATATATATTTACAATTTCCATCTTGGATAATAAGAACTGAAGTGTAGAAGTTGGCAAGGTCTTAGTGAAAATATCTGCCCAGTGAAATTTTGAGGACACATGCATTGGTGTGATAATACCAGCCAAGACTTTCTCTCTAACAAAGTGGTAATCTAGTTCTATATGCTTGATCCTTTCATGAAAAATTGGATTCTTTGTAATGTGGATGACTACTTGGTTATCACATAAGAGGGAAGCAGATTGTGTATGGTCAACATCAAATTCCTTTAGCAAACTGAGAAGCCACATGATGTCACAACTTGAAGATGCTAATGCCCTATATTCTGCCTCAGCTGAAGA
The DNA here is from genome assembly GCA_003123785.1 of Pterocarya stenoptera. NCBI lineage: Eukaryota > Viridiplantae > Streptophyta > Magnoliopsida > Fagales > Juglandaceae > Pterocarya > Pterocarya stenoptera. Next base: position 108,632 of record QEOT01007114.1, on the reverse strand, counting down.
TCTAGAAAATGTTCCTTGCTGCTTAGATTTCCAGCTTATTAGTGAGTCTCTAATGAATATACAGAACCCTGTGATAGATCTTCTTGTCTAGAGGCAAGCAGCCCAATCAGAATCACTATAGGCCCTTAGATGTAAAGCTAATTTGGATGACAAGTGAATGCCTTGACGTATGGATCCTTTGAGGTACTTGAGAATCTTATAAGCTGAGTGTAAATGAGATTGTGAGAGTCTGTCCATGAACTGGCTTAGAACATTTACAGCATAAGTGATGTCGGGTCTGGTGATGGTTAAGTAAATTAACCTTCCAATGAGCCTTCTATAAGCTGTAGGATCTTGGAGGATTTCTTCTGTGGTGTGGCTCAATTTATGGTTCGGTTAAATAGGTGTGGAGACTGTCTTTATGCCAAGTAAACCTGAATCTTCTAATATCTCGAGGGTGTACTTCCTTTGACAAAGGTTAATTCCAAGTGAGGACCTAGCAACTTCCAATCATAGGAAATACTTGAAGGGCCCAAGGTCCTTAATTTTGAACTTGCTGTGAAGGTAAGATTTGAGTGACTCAACTTCTTCATGAGAGTTACTTCCCACTATGATGTCATCCACATAGACTAAAAGTGCTATAAATCCATTGGGATTGACCTTAGTGAACAAAGAGTAATCAGATGTTGATTGGTGAAATCCAATGGCAGTGAGTGAATTTGAAAACTTTGACAACCATTATCTAGATGCTTGCTTAAGTCCATAGAGAGACTTATTTAATTTGTATACCAAGTTCTCCCCTTCAATCTGCTTACCCTTGATGTGATAGCCTAGTGGTAATTGCATATAGATGTCCTCATCAAGGTCTCCATGTAGAAAGGCATTGTGAACATCCATTTGAGTGGGGGACCAGTTTTTGATGGCTGCTATGTCAAGGAAAACTCGAACTGAGCTTTGCAACTGGACTAAAAGTCTCTTGGAAGTCAAAGCTTTCTTTTTGAGTGTAGCCTTTGGCCACAAGTCTGGCTTTGTGCCTTTCAAAAGATCCATTTGATTTCAGCTTGGTCTTATAAACATATCTACAACCAATTGCAGTTTTGTTGGGGGGTAAGGTGGTGACAGTCCATGTGTTGTTTTCTTCTAGAGCATGGAGTTTAGCTTTTATGGCATCTTGCCAATGCTTAAGCCTGACAGCTTCATTATAGGACTGGGGTCCATGAAGTAATGAAAGTGAAACAGAAAATGACTGGTGAGAGGGAGAGAGATTTTTGTAAGTTATGTAATCATGAAGGGGATGAATTATGGAGGAGGGAAGGAAGGGTTGAGATGCTGCAAGCTGGCAATGATATTGATGAAGATAAGCAGGTTGGTTGACTCGTTCGGAAATGAGCAGCACAAAAGGCTATCCCAAGTGCAGGAGCGTGTCGAGTAGTAATTAGGAATAAATTCCTAGATCGTCTCCACAGGGAAAGTGCTAAAAATAAACTCGTGTAAAATGGTGGAAATATTTACGATGGGAGAATAAAAATAAAAAGCGATGATATGTACAATGGATGAAAGAGTGCAGTGAAAAGAAGATTTTTACTGATCGTGAACCAGATTCATTTTTGGTTGATTTGCGTGTTTGAGATGCTGTGAAAATTAAAGAAATTAAAATGCGAGACAGTGAATTTAAATTACTGAAAATTAAAAGACTGAAATTTAAATGAGCTGGAAGATTAAATGGCATAAAATAAATTGCAGAAAATAAAAGTGCAGGAAATTAAATGCAGAAATTTAAAGTGCAGAAAATAAAAGTGCAGATAATAAAAGTGCAGAAAATTAAAGACAGTAAAATAAAGGACAGTAAAATAAAAGTGCGAAAATTAAAGGTACTGAAAAATAAAATTAAGTTTGTCCAAGAAAATTAATCACCAAATGTTAAGTCTGAATAATTGATGGTAGAGACATTCAAAAGTCCAATTGATTACCACAGGGATTTCTCAAGCATTCACTGTATTCGAAAATCACAGTGAATCAAGAGAAGTATATAGATAATCAACGTTTCTATAAATACCAATCAATTAATCAAATTCACAATTATGAATTTTATTGTTGATCTAAAATAAAAGTACAGGAATTACAAGTGCTGAAAAAAATACAGGACATTAAATTAAAGTGCATAAAAATAAATTGCATAAATTAAAATAAAAAAAATAAAATAAAAGTAGAGATTACAGACGAAGGAGAACAGTTCGATAACACAGTTGGTCCATTTAGGCTCTCAACTGCATCACCGAACTCCCTCACTTCATCTGCATTTTCTCCCAAAAATAATCTACAGACTACATCCTACTCTACTCTACTGGGCGTCTCACCCGCCTCCTCAACTTCGTCTGCCTCCAAGCCTTTTATAGGCTTCAGAATACTGCATTGAGCTGTGTCTGCTTAGCTGTGCGTCTGACTCCATGTGCGTCTGCCTTCAGCATGTGCGCATTTGTTCCCCGCGTGCATCTTTTCCTATTCTTTTCTTTTCTTTTCTTCTGTTTCCAGCGTGATGCCACTGCTTCTCCTTCTTTTCCACTTCTTTCTTTTTCTTCTTTTTTTTCTTCTCGATTTCGGCCTTCTCTGTTTCTTTTTTTCCGGTTATATTTTTTTCTTTTCGTTTCTTTTCCTCTGTTTCTTCTTCTCTTTTCTTCTTATTTTCTTTTCTCCGTGCACGTTCCGTTTCAGCCGTTCTGCCCATGCGTTCTTCTTCCTCTTTCTCTTTTATTTCTTTTTCTTCTTCTTCTTCTTCTTCTTTTGTTTCGGCCCGTTTTTCTTCTTCCTCGCTGTCTGCTTCCAGTGCTCGGCCTCTCTCTTTTTTTCTTTTCTTTTATTTTTTTCTTCTCTGCTTCGTTCGGCAGCGTCGCCTTTCTTCCCGTTTGGTTTCGCATGCAGCGTCTCTGGTCAGCCATTTCTTCTTCTTCTTTCTCTTTCTTTTTCTCTGCTTCTCTTCCCAGTTCGGCCACCCGTTGCTTCGTTCGGAGAGGCTGCATGCATGAACGCGCTGCAGGTGGCTGTGGAACTTTGTACGTGCATGCGGTGGCTGCGGCTTCGTGGAGAATATGACTGCCGGCGTCGTCTGAGCAGAGTGTGGCTGTGCAGTGGGCGGAGGACGGCATGAAGGTGCTAGGACTGGCCTGCGGAGGCAGTGGTGCATGTTGGCGTTTCCTGGACGTGGAGGATCTCCGGCGGCTCACTGGGCAGTGGGGACTTGATCTCCGGCGTCCTCTGGTGTCGCCGGTGGCTTCAGGTGGGCGGAGGGCTGCCCACAGTGGCAGCTCGAAGGTTGAAGATGACTTGTACGACGTGTCGTTTTCGTCTATTGACAAAACGGCACGTCGTTTAGCTTAAACGGTGAAACCATCAACGTTCAAAATGACATGTCGTTTTGGTCCGTAGACAAACGGCACGTCGTTTAGCTCAGACAGCAGATTACTTCATGGTTAAAACGACATGTCGTTTTGGTCTGCCGACCAAACGACATGTCATTTAGTCTGCGCTGAAAATAAAAAATAAAAATAAATAAAAATAAAGTAAAATAAAATAAAATAAAAATTAGACAAGCAAAATTAAATAAAAATAAAAATAAAACTTAGACAAATAAAATAAAATAAAATAAAGAAAATAAAATAAATAAAATTAAACAAGAGATGAAAAAAAAATATTAAAAGTGTGTTGTGCATGAGAAATTATTGTCCAAATAAATCACAAGTTATAAAATCAAGCATAAACTATGCTTTTAATCAATTTAATTCACAACTTGGATTTATGCCTCTTAATCAATTTATCCATCTAAAACCAATGATAAAATAATAAAACAATAAAAAATATATTGGTTTTAAATAGATAAAATATGCAATAATGCAGCTCAATCATTGGTTCCTATTTCTGGTGGACCTTCGAATAGGGAAATGGTCAAGATGAGGTGAGGGTGCAGCAAGTGAGGGAAGGGTGGAGGGGTTAGCTGGTGAAGAAGGTTCTTCATTAGTGTGTGATTGAGTGAGAGTTTGAAAAGTTTGGGGAAAGGAGAAGATGTCATCTGGTGGTGCAGGAGGAAGGACCAGGTTATTTGGGAAGGAGGACAGGCCATTGTCTGATGGGGAACCAAATTTGAAGGGGAAAATGGATTTATGAAAAATGACATTTCAAGAGATGAAGGTAGAGTGAGATTCAATATCATACAGCTTATAACCTTGGACATTAGCAGGATAGCCTAAGAAAATGCAAGGTTTAGCTCTATGTTCAAATTTGGTTCTATTGTGTTTGAGAGTGCTAGCATAAGATAGACATCCAAAGACCCTAAGGTGAGAATATGAAGGTGGTGATGAGAAAAGCATCTCATATGGGGATTTATTGGAGAGGAGAGGTGTGAGAATTCTGTTAATGATATAGGCTGTTGTGAAGATAGCATCTTCCCAAAATTGGATTGGTAATGATGCTTGAAAGAGAAGGGCTCAGGCAACATTCAAGAGATGTTGGTGTTTTCTCTCAACAACACCATTTTGTTTAGGGGTATACACACATGAGGTTTGATGAATGAGGCCATATTTTTTGTAAAAATCAGTCATAGCAAATTCAAGTCCATTGTCAGTTCTGATTTGCTTAATGTCTTTGTTAAATTGGGTTTGTATGAGATGAAAGAAAGATTGCAGGAGAGATCTTGTGTCTAATTTCAGTCTCATGAGGAAAACCCAAGTAACTCTAGAATAATCATCCACAATGGTTAAAAAATAATGAAATCCTTGAAGGGAAGCATGGGAGTATGGATCCCATATATCACAATAGATTAAATCAAAAGGAAATAAACTACTTGAAACACTTGAAGGGAATGAAAGTTGTTTCTGTTTAGCCAAATGACAAACTGTACAATGAGATTTATCTTTGGACTTTACATAAGGTACATTAGAATGAATTAAATTCATTCTTTGAGAGGATAAATGTCCTAATCTGCAGTGCCATAAGTCAAAATCTTGATGTACAGCAGCTTGGTTGACTCGAGTTAGACTAGATGGGCTTGAAGATGGAATATTGGTGTTGTCTGGTGGTGAAGACAACAGGTAATAGAGAGCAGCATGGACTTTAGCAAGTCCAATCGTCATCTATGAAGAGAGGACCTGAATGAAACAAAGATTATTTAAGAAAAATAGACAAGTGTATGGCCTTTGAGTAAGTTTATTGACTGAGATGAGATTGAAAGCAAAAGAGGGAACACACAGGACATCAGTAAGAAGGAGAGATTCTGAAAGTTTAACCGTGCCTATGTGTGTCACTTGAGCTTTTGTGCCATTTGGAAGTTGTACAAAGGCTTGAATGCAGTAGGAAGAATCAGTAAAAAAGGAGGTAGAGCACACCATGTGATCAGTGGCTCTTATGTCCATGATCCATGGTGTGTTATGAAAGGTATTTTGTTGATCTTGTAAAAGAGCAGTGAGTTTCTCATGACTTGTGACATTGAAAAGATAGGGGTTATGAAAGACGCTAGGATTGGAAAAATAGTGATGATTACCTGCTAGATTGGAGTGAGATGTTGTCGAAGGGGCAAGTTCTGAGATAATTGGTGAGGGTTTCATAGGTGATGGCAGAAGTCGTTTATTGTGTCCTGAGGTCAGCTGAGGGAATTGAGCATTGACAAGAGCCATGAGGTGCTGTGTTTGTGCCTGAGAGAGGGTTAACTGAGAAGTGCTTGGTGCAGAAGATGCATGTCCTCCAACAACAGCTTGATCCACAATGGAACCATCAAGAGCAACCTGGTTTGCGGAGTAAGCAGCTTCCAAAACCATTTCCAAACTTAGATTTGGTGAATTTGAAAGTGGGTGGAAACCCTATTAGTTTGTAGCATTTCTCCTTTGTGTGTCCCATCTTCCCACAATGTCCACAAACCAAATCTGTTTCCTCCATTTTCTTCAAGAAATTTTGATAAGCAAGCAAGGCAGGTGGTTCTCTGGTAGGAATAGCTATGTTTCTTGCTTGCCTTTGCCTTTCTTCTTGTAAAATAAGTGAAAACGTCTTATCTAGAGAAGGCAAAGGGCTCATTAAGATAATTTGTCCTCTAACAGCAACATAGCTATCATTTAAACCCATTAAAAATTTGAAAACATAGTCTCTTTGCTGAACTTCACCAACATTCTTTAAAGCATCACATGTACATAAACCATAAGAGCAACAAGGAAGTGGTCTATAGCTATGCAGTTCTTCCCAAATGGCATTAAGTTGGGTGAAGTAGTCACTTACAGAAAGTTGCCCTTGAACTATGCCACTGAGTTTGTGTTGAAGGTGATATATCCTAGCTTCATCAGGTTGTGCAAAACGTTCTTTGAGTTTATCCCATACCTGTTTAGCTGAAGTCATGAAGAACACATTAGAGGCTATGTCCTTTGAAACTGAATTTAAAATCCAAGCAAGCAGGATGTTGTTGCATCGAAACCAAGATACATAAGAAGGATCTGCAAGGTCAGGAGTGGAGATGGTGCCATCCAAGAAACATGACTTATTCTTGATTGAAATGGAGAGAATGAAAGATCTGCTCCAAGAAATGTAGTTAGAGCCAGTCAAGGTGGCGAAACAATGACAATGTTTGCATTGTCACTATGATGCAAGGAAAATGGGCTATTTGGATCTTCTGTAGGAGAAGAAGAAGAGGAAGATGAGGAGGCCATAGATTAGGTGAAGGATGATTAGAATCTAGAAGGTATTGCAGGAAATTGTTCCTGCTCTGATACCATGTTAAAAACTGTCAAGAGCAGAAAGTCAAGATAAGAAGAAACTAATTCTCATTAAGACTTTTGATTATACAAAGGTCATATATATACTTGTTACAAAAAGCAGAAAAGTAAAAAGGACTACTGAAAAAATTAACTTTTGATTATCTACACAATTACAAGCATCAATTCAGAACTTTTATAGACAGTATGGTAGAGGCAGCTTTATGCATCGTGTCCCTCATACTTCTTTTTGTGCAGCTATGTATTTCCTTAGTTGTGTTCTTCTTTTCTGTGCCATTTCTTGTCTCCTTTTTCTTGTTGCTGCTATTTTTTTCTTTCCATATACTGTAGCATGCTTTATCAACTTTATGAATTTCTTGAGTGCTACAGCGTGTTTCAGGTATGATTTGGTTGATGTCCTTGTGTAGAACTAGATTCAATTTATTATGTAAGAGGTATTCTTTATCTTATATTTGGAATCTTTGCATTTATATAAGAATTTCAAATGTTTTGAGTTTTATAGTTTAATATATGAGTAATTTAGTAGATTGCCACGAATTAGTACAATAGATATAGGAAGTTGAAGCTCTATCCAAGGGGTCGACCAGCCATGGCAACCTCAGATCACAGCTTCTGCTTGTCTCTCTATCTCTTATCTGCCAATGATTCAGAAATTGTGACTCCTAACCGAAAATTGTACGCAAAATACAAGCTGCAAATAAGGGAAGGGCCCCAGGCAAGAGGAGTAAATTAGAGCCATCCAGCCGACACTAACCATGAATGCAGATACATTGAAGTATTGAAACCGCTACTTCATGGCTTAATTCAAGCATATATAAAAGGAAATGGCCCCAGTTCTTTGAGCTCCTTCCAAAAACAGGATAATTATTTATTCAATAAATTTGAATCAAAATCGGAATAATCCGAATCCTATTATACAGATCATAACATGCATGCATGAGACCCTAAATATAACTACAATTAATTAAATTCAAATAATCTAGTAGTAGAATTTAGTTCCCTCTGATATTCATTTAAAATGTCTATTATCTATGTACTTATTTGGAATCTTAAAAGTTCCCACTATTTTGCCTAGTTTGTTTTCACAATACATCTCATCTAATCATTACAATTTTTTCAAATTTGCACATAAAATAAAATAAACAATTCAACTTTTTCAAATCCCAAAACAATAATAATATTAAAAAAATATATTCTAACAATATTTTATTCAATTTTCTATTTTTATCTCAACTCATCTCATCTCATATGTGAAAACAAACAAAGCAAAATAGGCCATCCATAGAGTAGCTAGTACCCCAGGGAAGAGAAGTAAATAGGCCCATCCATACAGTAGCTAATATGTACCCGGATTATACATATATACCTGTACTCTTTTATCTTGCAGCTGAGCACTGATTCGATGGCGCCTATATATATTAGGGAAAATGCTGGGGATAAGATGTGTTAATCCAAATTTTAATCATCATCCTCTCACACACTACAAGAATAAGGCCCTTTTCCAGCGATTTCATATTCGCTGTAATAGAAATCGTTGATAATAGTACTTTATTGCGACGCAAGCAAAGTCGCTGTAGCAAATTTGGTTTAATAGTACTTTGTTGTGGTGCAAGCAAAGTGCCAAACTTTTTGTGTCGATATTTTGATCTTTTATGAAAACTTTAGTGTATTTACAGCTAAATTCATTTCCAGAAATGGAAATTAGTCGCAAAAAGTGAAATCTATTGTAATGGTGTTTTCTTTCTGGCGGTAGAGGGAAAATGCCACAAATTTCACTTTTTGCGGCGACTAAATGTTGTCGCAACAGAACAAGTGACAAGTAGAATTTTCACCGAAGACAAAACCCCAATCCCTCTCTTTCTCTCATTTCCTCTTCCCCCCCCCCCCCCCCNCCCCCCCCCCCCCCACCCACCTATGTCGTCCCTTCTCGTTAGCCCCCACCAAGCCTCACAGCTAGGCCGCACTGCCATCTCGACAGCACCACGATGCCAAACTCTCACCCTCACTCTCAAATCCTCTCTCCTTCTCTCAGCAGCTCCCTCTTGATCTCTCTCACCCTCCCCTATGCTAAGCCATCAGCCGCAATGAATGGCCGCACCACGAGCGAGCCACCATACCTCACCAGCTGACTACCCGTTCCTTTCTCTCAATCCATTGTTGCACCCCAACCCTGACTCTACTCCCTCACAATTTCTCTGTTTTCTCCCTTTCCTTGCCATCATGTGCCATCGCAAGCCCAGCCACATGTGTCGATTTCCTCTCAGTCATGCGAGAAGCTCTTTCATGTCCACCCTTTGAGTTTCTCCATCTCCCAGCCCCGATACCCCTCAATCTCTGCCTCATCTCTCTATTTCTCTCATCTCACAGCCGCTAGCCACCGTCCATGACCAACCACCACCACCCCTCATCGTCCACGAAAATACGCCCCACACCGCAGCCCAGCTCCAACGCCTTTCTCCCTCTCGAGTTCTCTCCGAATCTTCCTTCTTCCTCTCAGTTTCTCGCATATTTGGCAAGCACTCACACCAGCAGCCACCAAGCATCGCCCATACCTCAGATATTCACCAACTGAAGGCCATGGGACTACCTTGCAAACAACCACCACCTCACGTCAGAAAACACTCAGCCCACTGTCACAACAGCCATGAAGCTCAGTGATATGAACCCCCATCTTGGTGCCCATCACTCAACCTCTAAATTTTAGTATCAGTCATATTTCCTTAGCTCTTAGATTAATAAGCTTACTTGATTAAATGGTGTGTGTTTGAATATATGGACATATTTAATGTATGTATCGTATGTGTTGGTCTGTGATTAGGTTATGTGAAGTTGTGAAGTGATGGGGATCATTGTGCAGTTGTGATGTGGTAGGATGTCATGTGAAGTGTCAGGATGAGCCATGTAGTTTTGGAGTACTGTGTGAAGTGTTATTTTGGTTTAGGTTTGTATAATTAATGATTGGTGTGTAAGAAGGTATAAAGTTTTATGATTGGTGTATCAATGATATGGGCAGAATATATATTGAATGTGTAGGTTTCAATAAACTATGAAGAATTGATATGGTGATTGGAAACTTGCTATGGAGTATGTGTGATTATATGTATATTGAGTTTAAATGGATGATGGGTTGAATATGTGTGTTGTATTCATTGTAGCTTATTGATTGACAATAGTGTTTGTGAAGGTTGGGATGTTGGGGAGCCATGTGATTGTGTTGTTTGTTGTTTATTAGGTTTAAATGGATAATGGGTTTAAGTGATGTGTATATATTAATTTAGTTGAAGAATTGACTTGACTTGACTTGAATGCAATGGTTTATGAATTTGAATTACATGAGAACTATGAGGTGCAAGAATTGAATAGATTTTAATGTTTAATCTTTAACTTCATTTGTAGTTAATTATCGAGTATAGAAATTGGTTGTAATTAGATGATTGCTTTGGGAAAATGCAACCTCATTGATTGTATTGAGATGTTGGCTATGAATGTATAAAGTTTGAGTATCAAGTTTGAGTATCTTGAAGTGATGAGATTAAATGTGAAGTTGTGTTGGGTTGTGATATGACTGTGTAGTGTCAAGTGCGGGAGCTAATGTGAAGTTGTGATGTGGTTGTTGATTGAGCTGCATTATTGCATATTTTATACATTTAAAACCAATATATTTTTTATTGTTTTATTTTATCATTGGTTTTAGATGGAAAAATTGATTAAGAGGCATAAATCCAAGTTGTGAATTAAAATTGATTAAAAGCATAGTTTATGTTTGATTTTATAACTTGTGATTTATTTGAGCAATAAATTCTTCAAATGCACAACACACTCTTAAATTTTATTTTTCATCTTGTGTTTAATTTTATTTATTTTATTTATTTTATTTTATTTTATTTTATTTTATTTTACTTGTCTAAGTTTTATTTTTATTTTATTTTATTTTCTTTTATTTTCTTTTAATTTAATTTAATTTTTATTTTATTTTATTTTTGTTTTTCAGATTTGCCTAAACGACATGTAGTTTTTCTTAAACGGAAAAAATACATGTCGTTTACCCCTAAGAACCAAAACTGTCGTGTGCTAAACGACAGGTCGTTTAGTCAATTGATGAAAACGACTTGTCGTTTCTCTCTGGGAATCAAATGACCGTCTGCTAAACGACGTGTCGTTTTTGTTCATAGACAAAAACGACATGTCGCCTCTGTCATCTTCAACCTCCATCGTTGCGTGCTTTCGGATCGGACCAGCAGCTCCAGCTCACGAAACGCAGCTCATCCACGCCACCAAGCTCCTCCACCTGCTGGAAAACTTCGTCAACCACCCTAAGCAACCTCCTCCTTCGAAGCCACCAGCTCAACACAGCATCCTCCTCTCTACCCTCTCGGAACAAAGCAACGTGAATCTTACATGGCAGCAGCTTGCAGAAAACACATGCGGAAAGCTTGTCACGATCACATGCAAAGGAAAACACAGCTTGCAGGAAACACATGCGGAAAGTTTGTCTCGATAACAAGCAGAGCAGCAGCATTCCTTCAGTGGGCATTCACGTGGGCAGCAGATGATGACCTCAAGGAGCTGGAAGCAGCAGCTGGTGCACGCGGGAACAGACGCATGCAGGCGGACGAATGTGCTGGAAACGAAAACAGAAAGAAAAAAAATAAAGAAAAGCAGAGAGATGGAGAAAAGCAGAGAAAAGCAACGAAAAGAAAATGCATGCGGGAGACATATCTGGTGCAGCAACTGGAACCGAACGTGCGCACGGGAAGATGCTGGAGCAGGAAGAAAAAAAAGAAAGAAAAGAAAAAAGAAGAAAGAAAAGGAAGGGGAAGATGCAGGCGGGTGAGACGCCCATTAGAGTAGAGTAGATTAGTCTGCAGATTATTTTTGGGAGAAAATGCAGATGAAGTGAGGGAGTTCGGTGATGCAGTTGAGAGCCTAAATGGACCAACTGTGTTATCGAACTGTTCTCCTTCGTCTGTAATCTCCACTTTTATTTTTTTTATTTTATTTTAATTTATGCAATTTATTTTTATGTACTTTAATTTAATGTCCTTTATTTTTTTAGCACTTTTAATTCCTGTACTTTTATTTTAGATCAACAATAAAATTCATAATTGTGAGTTTGATTAATTGATTGGTATTTATAGAAACGTTGATTATCTATATACTTCTCTTGATTCACTGTGATTTCCGAATACAGTGAATGCTTGAGAAATCCCTGTGGTAATCAATTGGACTTATGAATGTCTCTACCATCAATTGGACAAACTTAATTTTATTTTTCAGTACTTTTAATTTCCGCACTTTTATTTTACTGTCCTTTATTTTACTGTCTTTAATTTTCTGCACTTTTATTTTCTGCACTTTAAATTTCTGCATTTAATTTCCTGCACTTTTATTTTCTGCAATTTATTTTATGCCATTTAATTTTCCAGCTCCTTTAAATTTCAGTCTTTTAATTTTCCAACTCATTTAAATTTCAGTCTTTTAATTTCCAGCAATTTAAATTCATTGTCTCGCATTTTAATTTCTTTAATTTTCACTGCATCTCAACCAATCAAATCAAACAAAATGAATCTGGTTCACAACCAGTAAATCCTCTCTTCACTGCACTCTTTCATCCATTGTACATATCATCACTTTTTATTTTTATTTTCCATCGTAAATATTTCCACCATTTTACACGAGTTTATTTTTAGCACTTTCCCTGTGGAGACGATCTAGGAATTTATTCCTAATTACTACTCGACACGCTCCTGCACTTGGGATAGCCTTTTGTGCTGCTCATTTCCGAACGAGTCAAGTTTTTGGCGCCGTTGCCGGGGATTGCAAATGTGGTAAAATATATAAAAAATTTTCTAACTTTCTTTTGTTTTCTTTTCTTTTGTCTCAAATATTATTTTTTTTGTTTAAAAAAAAAATTTTTTGTGGCAGTGTTTTCATATTCACATCATTTTATAATCTCGGTCCTTTCTCTATCGATGCTTGCATGCGTAGATATAGAGACGAGTTGGGAAGATTTGCAAAGAGAGTTCAAGTAGACACTGATACTCTCTTTGACAATTTGTTTGACACGCCTTCTAATTCTGATTCCCATTCTACTTCATCAATTTCTTCATCTAACATGAGTGTGCACGAAAATCAAACTAGGACTCTTCAAGAGTACCTTCACCCTACACGCACAACAACACCATCAAGCATTTTATTTCCTCCTAATACTCCTCCAGTGGACTTCAAACCTAGTATGATACAACTTCTCCCTACTTTTCATGGTTTGGAGAGTGAAAATCCATATGTGTATATACGGGAGTTTGAAGAGGTTGTTGCTACTTTCAATAGTCAACCTGGCACTATCGATGCTTTTAGACTTAAGCTTTTTCCTTTTTCATTAAAGGATAAGGCAAAGAGTTGGATGTATTCATTGAGACCACGGTCGATCGGGTCATGGGCTGAGATGACCCAAATTTTTTTCAATAAATACTTTCCTCATCATAAGACTAACGCTTTGAAAAGACAAATCTCAACTTTTACACAAAAGGATAGTGAGACTTTGTATCAAGCATGGGAACGTTTTAAAGAAACACTTAACTTGTGTCCCCATCATGGTTATGAAAGCTGGCGTCTAGTTAGCTATTTTTATGAAGGTCTTACTCCTAGAGAGCGTCAATTCATTGAAATGATGTGTAATGGTGAATTTTTGCAGAAGGATCCGGATGAGGCAATAGAGTATTTAAATGAACTTGCAGAAAAGGCTCACACTTGGACAGGACCAAATGCTTTCGACAACACCAATCGAGCACGCCCAAATCAAACTCAGTCTAGTGGAGGCATCTACCATCTCAGAGAAGAAGATAACTTGAAGGCAAGGATGGAAGGCCTGACTAGAGAGTTAGAGGCAATAAAGACGAAGGGAACTACGACAGCTCACATTGTGCACCAAGCTGATGCACCTAAACTATGTGTCGTGTGTCAGGGAGTAGATCACCTTGTACAGGATTGCCCAACCCTTACGGAGATGAGAGGAGTATATAAGGAACATTGCAATTCGCTTGGTATGTATAAAAAACCCTTTTCACCCTATTCGGAGACATACAATCCTGGATGGAGGAATCATCCCAACTTTAGTTGGAGGAATGACTCCAATTCACATCAAAATTCTCAAGGGCCTTCTGTTTCTACTTCTTATGTGCCCCCACATAAGAAAACCCTTGAGGAGACATTACAAACTTTTATGCAGGGTCAAGCTAACATTAATAGCCAGATAATGCAGGCTGTTAATGACTTGAAGGGCTCTATTGGTGAATTGACCTCCGCATTGCGCATTCAAGAGAAGGGTAAGTTTCCTGCTCAAACTCAACCAAATCCCAAAGGACAATCAGAGGTAAGTAACTCAAATTCTTATGATTCAAAAACTGAACATGCCAAGTCCATCACCACTCTACGCAATGGTAAAATAATTGATAAAAGTGTTTCAATGAAAGACCATGAGACCGACAATTCTTCAAATTCCAAGAGGGATGGTGAACTTGACAAAGTTGAGTTAGATATGCCTGTGAAGACCCCAACCCCTGCCCCTTTTCCCCAAAGGTTGCAACCTTCTCACAAATTGGTTCAAAATGCTGACATTCTTGAAATTTTCAAACAGGTGAAAATTAATATTCCTTTGTTGGATGCCATTAAACAGATTCCATCTTATGCAAAGTTTTTGAAAGATCTGTGTACAGTGAAGCGTACGATGAAGGTACAAAAGAAGGCTTTCCTCACAGAACAGGTAAGTGCCATCCTCCAAAATAATTCTCCTCCAAAATATAAAGATCCAGGTTGTCCAACAATTTCTTGTGTCATTGGGAACTTTAAAATCGAGAAAGCTTTACTTGACCTTGGTGCTAGTGTCAACCTCCTACCCTACTCGGTATATGAGCAATTGGGTCTTGGTGAGCTTAAGCCCACCAAGGTAACACTCCAACTTGCCGACCGTTCAATAAAAATACCGAGAGGAATAGTTGAGGATGTATTAGTACAGGTAGGCAAATTTTACTTCCCGGTGGACTTTATTGTTTTGGACACAGAACCTGTCTTTGATGTTTGCACTCAAATTCCTATAATTTTAGGAAGACCATTCCTTGCAACCTCGAATGCTTTAATAAATTGCAGGAGTGGTGTGATGATAATTTCTTTTGGCAACATGACTTTGGAGTTGAATATTTTCAATATTTGTAAACAACCTGGCGATGATGATGACGTGCATGAAGTGAATTTGATTCAAACTCTTGTTCAGGATCAATTTGATTTGACATTTTTTTCTGACCATCTAGAAGCCTGTTTGGTTCATTGCGAAAATTTTGATGATGATTCTATGCTTGCTTCTATGAATTTTTTGCTAGGATCCACTCCTATAATGGACACTGATAAGTGGAGGGCACGTTTTGAGGAGTTACCTCCTCGTGATGTTGTGCCCCTCCCCTCAAATGTCCAAACACCAAAACTCGACTTGAAACCTCTACCTGCTGAACTCAAATATGCATTTTTAGGCAAAGCAGAGACATTACCAGTTGTCATCTCTTCAAAACTCGATAAAATTCAGGAGAAGAAATTAATTGATGTTCTCATTGAACACAAAGATGCAATTGGATGGACCATAGCTGATATAAAAGGAATTAGTCCTTTGATTTGCACTCACAAGATATATTTAGAGGACAATGTTAAACCCTCTAGAGAGATGCAGCGTAGACTCAACCCCAACATGAGAGAAGTTGTTAGAGCAGAGGTGTTGAAACTTCTTGATGTAGGGATCATCTACCCTATTTCTGATAGCAAATGGGTTAGTCCTACACAGGTAGTACCGAAGAAATCTGGTATGACTATGGTAAAGAATGCAGAAAATGAGTTGATCCCAACTAGAGTTACTACTGGTTGGCGTGTGTGCATTGACTACAGGAAGCTAAATTTGGTTACTAGGAAGGATCACTTTCCTCTACCATTCATGGATCAAATCCTTGAACGGGTAGCTGGCCATAAATTTTATTGCTTCCTAGATGGTTATTCTGGTTATAACCAAATTGAGATTGCTCTTGAAGACCAAGAGAAGAC
>QEOT01007114.1:54700-82859 GCA_003123785.1 Pterocarya stenoptera | reverse complement strand
CTCTCTCTCTCTCTCTCTCTCTCTCTCTCTCTCTCTCTCTCTCTCTCTCTCTCTCTCTCTCTCTCTCTCTCTCTCTCTCTCTCTCTCTCTGTTGTATTTAATTCTCAGAAGTCTCGTCGATACAACTTGTGTCATATGCTTAATCTGTGTTATATTTGTGAGACATTATAAAACTTGCAACTTGAAGCGCCATAGCTAATAACTGGGAGGAAGAAGAGGGAAGAAAAAGTGAGAATAAATAACTAGGAGGTGGAAGTGTGATTGTGTGAGTCTATGAGAGAGCTTAGAGAGGCGAAGAGTAAAATGAGGAAGTTAGGGCTTTTAGGCTTTTATATCTCAGTGTAGACTGTAGTGGATGAGGGGCTTAAATCATGAGTTTTTTGCTTAATGTGCAGGTATCAGGTAATTACCCGACCTTAACCGTTTAAATTTGGAAAATGGGAAAAAAATTCCGAAAACCAAAACAAGTAAACGGTTCGATTATTTTGATTCGGATCGGGTCGGGTCAGATACACGGATATTTCAAACAGCACTAAAAAACAGTATGAGATTTTGCACATTCTCCACCTTGTCAATTTGAAAAACCTAAACCAATTGTGAATTAATGACTCTCTGATCCCCCATTCACCAATCCTCAAGTGTACGTATCACCTCTTCAAGAAGAAGTATCTAAGATTGATGCACATACTTCCAAAGTTGTACCCAATCCAAGCTTCCTTTTACTTAATGGATAGATGCTTTTAACACTGCAGTAGACCTAATCAAGAGGTTGCCTACTGCTTTACTGAATCATGAATCACCCTATGTCAAGCTTTTGAACAAAAATCCAGACTACTCTCTCTCAAGGTCTTTGGATGTGCTTGCTACCACTCATTTGACCATACAATAGTCACAAACTAATGTATAAGTCAAAAAGGTGCATCTTCTTAGGCTATTACTCAAATTACTATGGCTATAAATGCTACGACCCAATCACCAAGAAAATGATCATCAGAAAACATTTCATCTTCGATGAGAATGCCTTCCCTACTCAAGAATGGATATCATCCCTACCTAGTTCTTCAACAATAGCATTAGTTCTTTCACAGGTTTCCAGAAATAATTCTCGATCTAATTTTTGTACCCATATTTCTATATCTCTACAGTAAGTCCTTTGTAGGTGGATGACACATCCTCTAATCATCCAACCTAGCCCATTGAAGAATCCTCTATTGAAATATTACCTGAATGCATTGATTCAACCCTTTCAGTTGATGACCAAACAGCTTCCAACCTCTTACCTAAATTCACATCATTCTCTTCAGCTGTAACGATCTGGCCCAATAACAATTCTAAGGAGAATTTTATTGGGCCAATAATTGGATTTAAAGCCCATTAATATTTATGGAATAAGCGGGCCCTATGAAATTAGTAATTGGCCCAAGAAATCTTTTTAAAAGCCCTAAGATATTTATTAGACTATTAGAATTTTTTTTATTGTAATCATCATCGATTGATGTCTTCTACGCAATCTCAATCACTCACAATCCTAAGTTAAATGAACTGCTAGATTATAATTTTAAATTTAAACTCTCGTCGATCACTAATCAAGTCCAAATCTAACTCTACGGCACCCTCTCTGAATTTCTTTATATACCTATTCCTTTCCCTCTGTTATGTCCCCAAGTTGTAGTATCAAATTCACGTTTAGCCCATTCACCTAACCCAACCTTCCTCCCCATCTGATTTTCTTCTTTCATAGTCACAGATTGAGTTTAATTCTATGAAGTCAGTGATTGATTTCGAACTAAACACGTTGTTGGAGACCTCCTCCCAGTTTTCTCTCTTCCCTCTTTAAGCCACTACAACCTTCCTATTCCTCTCTCAATATTTATTCACTGTCATGGCAACATTGATGCAAACCTCCTACGACAACCTTCACCGACTCACAATAACTATTCCCTTTCACAAACCACTGTGAACTAGCTAGCCTCCATGTCGTGGTTGCTTCCACCTCCAAACCATGCAATATGCACAACGGAAATTGCGAGTTGTGCCTAGCTGCAGCACTATGGACGTACAACTTCCAGTAAGCTCAGTGACGGTAGGCCGCCATCAACTTTCCTCCCACCAACGTCACAGCCACAAGAAAGTAGCCGCACATGCTCCTCAATGTTTCTTTCCTCAACCACAGATAACATCAATCACCACCTCTCACCTTCATGTCGCCAACCACCAGACTCCTGCACCCAAGGCCACGACAACCACTAAGTGGCACGACCATGCCCATGTCCAAACAGTCCTCTGGTTTAGCCACTTAAAAATGGAGCACCTAAAGCCAGCCATTACACCTTGGTCAATGATGGAAGCTCCACCATCTTGCCGAGACTACACTATAAGCTTTACTCTCCACGTTATCTCTCTCTCTCTCTCTGCGTCTTGATTTTCTCTTTCACTACAATCATCGTAAGCTCTCTCCCTCACGTTAGTCTCTCTCTCTGCCTCTCCCATTTTTTTCATGTAACTTTCTCTCTCCATGAAATTTTATCTCTTCAGGAAATTTTTTCTTGGATTTATAATTAGATTGTGCGTGCTTTATTAGTAATTTATGTGACAATACGTGTATTTTTATAGGTATTCAACTCTGTTCTAGAAATATTGGATTAATGCTACATGGTAAGTAGCTTGATCATAGATTAGGATTAGCATACATTAGCTAGTTATATATATATATATATATATAAATATATATATATATTATTAAGGCCAGTTCTTTGAAAGCCTATGTACAACGCATGTTATAATATTGACAAGCACGTCATTCGTCATAATTAATGATCATGTTTCAATCCCCATATTATATTTATATATGTATTATGCATCTCATGTATCTTACATTGCGTAAGACACATAAGCTTTTCATAAGATCAAGTATAAGATAAAGATCAAATTAATTAGATTGTCATTTAGATGTATGGTACCAATGCAGTTAGGGTGGATGTGCAAGCCACAAACTCAAGCGTGATCTATCAAAGTATTTTATCAAATCAGATAAACGGTTCTCCTTGTGAACACAGGATGTGGGACCGGTGCACAACCTTACACACAAGGTTAAGTGTGTTGGCCAATCAGACAAGTCAGTTAATTAGTTAGATCAGTCAGATAATCGAGATCAATTAAATCAATCAATAAATAAGAAATATTTTTAAGTCATGCATGTCATCAACATATTTATGACATATCATGATTTTAATTCTCAGCATGAAATATCTTATGAAAAACCTTTATGCTAAGTATATGATGACTTTCTTACTGAGTCATCGACTTATTTTAGTTTGTTTTATGTTTTCAAACCACCCATGTCAGAACATTTATAAAGATAGAGTTGTAGAACGAGATTTGGCCCAGGGAGGCATGACATAGGCCTAGATCATGCACAAAGCTTCCAAGTTATTTGTACATTACAAAGTTTGAGAGATTTTAATAAATATTTCCTCATAGTCTCTTTTATAGTTTCAGTATTTCTAATAAAGAGTGATTTTATTTATTATATAGAATCTTTATATCTTGTGCAATTCTAAGAAAATATTTTAAAATCAAATTCAATATTAGCACTCTGGTTCTCCTGGATTTTGTAAAAATGACTTTGTTCTTAATCGTGGGGAGCGAGGTGCTACATCAGCAAATGAACAAACCAATGACTCTCCATCTCAAATGCCTACCTCAATCATCTCCACTCGTCCCATGAAAACCATATCACAATATGGTTCTTGGAGACCAAAGGCATTTGTAGACTAAATATTATACGCTTTAACCAAGCATCCCTTGATGGTCCTCAACTCTGTTATCTCTTTCTCCACTGTGTTGCTATCAGTACCTTCACACTTTTCTCAAGCAATGAAGTCCTTGAATGGCACCAAGCCATGAGTGAAGAGTTCACATCCCTCAAAACCAATTGTAAAAGTACCTTATGTACCCTTGTGGACATAGGATATGAGACCGGTGCACAACCTTGCACACAATGTTAAGTGTATTGGCCAGTCAGACAAGTCAGTTAATTTAGATAAGTCAGATAATTCATATCAATCAGATCAATCAAATACCAGAAATATTTCTAAGTCATGCATGTCATCAACATATTTAGGAACAATCATGGTTTTAATTCTCAGCATAAAATATCTTATGAAAAACCTTTATGTTAAGTATGTTTACATTATGATAAACTTCTTATTGAATCATCGACTCATTTTAGTTTGTTTTAGGTTTTTAAACCACTCATATCAGAACATTTATGAAGATAGAGCTGTAGGATGAGATTGGCCCAGGGAGGCATGACAGAAGCCTAGATCATGCACAAAGCAGCTTTTAAGTTATTTGTACAGTACAAAGTTTGAGAGATTTTAATAAATGCTTCCGGATAATCTCTTTTATAGTTTTAGTATTTCTAATAAAGAGTGATTTTATTTATTATATAGAATCTTTGTATCTAGTGCAATTATAAATGTTGTCACTTGTTATCTTCCCACACATGACCAAGTTGTTGATATCTTTACTAAAAGACTCACATCTTCTAGATTTATCATTCTTTGGGACAAGCTAAGGGTGTGTTCCCCACCCATTAGGTTGCGGGAGATGTTAAGATACAATCATCCAGCAATGTGTTGAGTCTAAACTTTTACCCATTATTTGAATAAAAATTCAGAGCAGTTTTGCCTGCAAGTATACAGGTGTCGTAGTACGTTACAGGATCGAATCCACAAGGATTGACTAATGTGATAAAGGGAATAAAATGAAAGGAGATTAAAAAAAAATAAGAACATAAAACAAAATTGAGATTACAGGGTTGAGGATTTTAAACGTAACAGAATATAACTGAAACAATAAAATGACTTAATATGGAGAACGACTAAGGTTCCGAGGATCCGTCTAATAATTTATAAAATTGTTTCCAATCAATTTAACTCAGTTAGACTAGAATAATGATTCTGTCTATAACTGGAAAATTTAACAATTAAGCCCAAGAAAATTAATTACCAAATATTAAGTTTGAATAATTGATAGTAGAGACGTTCACAAGTCCAATTAATTACCACAGGGATTTTTCAAGCATTCACTGTATTCGGAAATCACAATGAATCAAGAGAAATATATAGATAATCAACGTTTCTAAAAATAATACCAGTCAATTAATCAAACTCACAATATGAACTCTATTATTGATATAAAACAATATTTAAATTATTAGACTTCACCTCTTCACCTTAATATAAAAAAAATTAGCCAACCATGTTCATCACAATAACCATGGATTTTAATGATCTATCCTCCATTAGAAAACTAAAATAAAACACAACACCAAATATTCCAAAACAAGCTTAATAAATTAACTCTCAAATGAAATAAACTTAACTAAACAAAAAAAATAAAAGCTGAATTAAAATAAAACACTGTAAGTAAAACACTAAAGCTGAAAGAAAAAATAAACTCTACACGTAAAGAAAATTTGTAGTTCTTTCCCAGTTTTGCCCCGATCTGATCTCACCTTTCTCTCCTAACTCTCCCGAACTCCACTCCTCACTCACTCTCCCGAACTCCTCTCTCCCGACTGATCTCTCCTGAACTCACTGCCCCGAACTCCTCTCTCGAACTCCTCTCCCTCAACTGATCTCCTCTCCTCACTCCAAACTCCCCATTTTAGAGGCTTCAAAGAGAATAAACAACTCAACTACACTGCATGCACGTTCGGTTTCTTTATTTATTTTTTTATTCTTTTCTGTTTCAGTTGCCCACCCGCCTGCATCTTCCTCTTCCTTTTCTTTCTTCTTTTTTCTTTTCTTTCTTTTTTCTTCCTGCTCCAGCATCTTCCCATGCGCACGTTCGGTTCCAGTTGCTGCACCAGATATGTCTCCCGCATGCATTTTCTTTTCGTTGCTTTTCTCTGCTTTTCTTTATTTTTTTCTTTCTGTTTTCATTTCCAGTACATTCGTCCGCCTGCATGCGTCTGTTCCCGCGTGCACCAGCTGCTGCTTCCAGCTCCTTGAGGTCATCTGCTGCCCACGTGAATGCCCACCGAAGGAATGCTGCTGCTCTGCTTGTTATCGAGACAAACTTTCCGCATGTGTTTCCTGCAAGCTGTGTTTTCCTTTGCATGTGATCGTGACAAGCTTTCTGCATGTGTTTTCTGCAAGCTGCTGCCATGTAAGATTCACGTTGCTTTGTTCCGAGAGGGTAGAGAGGAGGATGCTGTGTTGAGCTGGTGGCTTCGGAGGAGGAGGTTGCTTAGGGTGGTTGATGAAGTTTTCCAGCAGGTGGAGGAGCTTGGTGGCGTGGATGAGCTGCGTTTCGTGAGCTGGAGCTGCTGGTCCGATCCGAAAGCATGCAACGACGGAGGTTGAAGATGACAGAGGCGACATGTCATTTTTGTCTATGAACAAAAACGACACGTCGTTTAGCAGACGGTCATTTGATTCCCAGAGAGAAACGACAAGTCGTTTTCATCAATTGACTAAACGACCTGTCGTTTAGCACACGACAATTTTGGTTCTTAGAGGTAAACGACATGTCGTTTTTTCGTTTAAGAAAAACTACATGTCGTTTAGGCAAATCTGAAAAACAAAAAAATTAAATTAAATTAAAATTAAATTAAATTAAAATAAAATAAAATAAAATAAAAATTAGACAAACAAAATTAAAAAAATAAAAATAAAACTTAGACAAGTAAAATAAAATAAAATAAAATAAATAAACTAAAATAAATAAAATTAAACACAAGATGAAAAATAAAATTTAAGAGTGTGTTGTGCATTTGAAGAATTTATTGCTCAAATAAATCACAAGTTATAAAATCAAACATAAACTATGCTTTTAATCAATTTTAATTCACAACTTGGATTTATGCCTCTTAATCAATTTTTCCATCTAAAACCAATGATAAAATAATAAAACAATAAAACATATATTGGTTTTAAATGTATAAAATATGCAATAATGCAGCTCAATCACAATGCTCCAGACATACAAGCAGATACTAAGGTCAACTCTTGTCCAACTCATGGCTCACTTTCTATATCATATTGTGAAGATGTGCAAGGCAAGGTTCTTTAAATGAAAGTAGCACAACTGGCTCAGAAGATATATCCTCAAATCATTATGCTACTGTTACAGATTTTCTTTCTTAAATTAGCTGCAATTTCTTTTTATTTGTTGTAATTGCAATCCCAACAATCACGAGATCTTATACTTGCTGAAAGTGTGTGTATATATATACATACTTGTGTCTATAATGAATATGTGTGCATTTTGTGCAAAAAGTTTCATTTTCTTATTTTTACACCCACTCATCTAACTATAGTTAATTATGTAATTAGTTGTGTACTGCACGCGGCTTATTATTTCTCATTCACTTGTAATGCACTCTTATCTGCCCTATAAAAAACAAATCAACCCTTACAAAGGCTTTAAAGATAATGAGAATTCTACTCATTAGCCATTGAAAAATCATTCAGAAATCGTATATGAGATTTTGCACATTCTCCACCCTGTCAGTTTGAAAAACCGAAACCAATTGTCAATTGACTCTTCGATCCCCGATTCACCAATCGGCAACTGTATCACCTCTCCAAGAAGAAGTATCTAAGATCGATGCACGTACTTCCAAAGCTGGCTTAAGCCATACTGAGGAGATCAAGGAATTATTTCTAGATGATTGAATTATATTAATTATATTTGATTTTTTAATATAAAATAAAAATTTATGAATAGAAAAAGGAAACTTAAAAATGAAGGACATGATAATATCAATGTTGTTATAAAAGTTCCTCTCCTCTCCTTATTTTACTTATCATCCAAGCTAGTTATTTGCTTTTCGTTTGATTTCAATATTCTTCTTCATTTGTCACATATTATATATTCTTATAACTCATGATTCCATTCTTTTTCTTAACTTTATAACTCTGTTAATCCTATAATTCCTTGACTAACTCCGCAACCAAACAATTAGAATATATTCGGATCAGAAGATCAGTTCTCGATCCATTAATGCATATATATAATAAGGTCGATGCCCATGCATGCAGGAGAACAAAAAGTGTTCAAAAGGAAAACATGGAATTAGATAAAGCATGCCATTCTCTGCCTGCTGACATCGATACAAATGGTATACATGCATGACTCTCTCTCTCCCCAGTATTGTTGTTTGATTTTTAGACATATGATCAATATTGGTTTCATTTTGTTTGCTTAATTATATAATATATTAAAAAAACTAGGGAATAATTAGTTATATATATATTTAGAATAATGTTATATACTTTAGCTGACTTATAATCCTGACTTCGTCGGTTTTATAAATCCATGTATATATATCCCATCCATTAAAAGTCAAAACAGGAAATAAATTATATTAATATTAATTAATACATTGGTGATGTGCGTCCAATTCATGCATAAAGTTATTAATATTTTTAAAGAAAGATTTTTAGTAAACTGATATATATCTTTTGTCTGAACTTGCCTTCCAATCTTTATGTCTCAGGAGTTGTAAGATCAACTAGAGATCTTCCGCCAGCTCAGTACACATTTCAAATCAAGAATTTCTCGGTGCTGTTTGAGGGAGAGGTTAAGAAATGTGAATCGGGCCAGTTTGAAGTTGGCGGCTACAATTGGTGCACTTTGAATATATATATCAATTTCTCAGTTGTTTTTTTTAATTATATAAAAAATAAATAAGTCCAACCATTTTCATTTTCATTTTCATTTCCATTTTCAGGAGATTGGTACTCCAAACAAATGGAAAGAAGAATAGTAAAAGTCACATCTCCTTATATTTGGCTATAGAAAATCAAAATACTCTTTCGCTTGGATGGGAGGCTAACGTAAACTTCAGATTCTTTGTGTTTGATCAAATACGAAACAAGTACCTGTGTATTCAAGGTAGGTTTCTAACATTTAATATTCTTTAAGAAGATTTACAAATTCAATGGTAAATATTAGATAAAAGAGATGGCTCCGTTTGCATAAAAAAAGTGTCTCATCTCTGATCATGTCACCTGATCATGATATCTTTTTTTTTTTGGACAAAATTTTTAATAAATATTTACTCTTTTATACATATACAGATAAGTTAAATTTCGATTTAAAGCTTAGCATAGGATTTTCTTTATATATATGCATATTGTTTTGGGATATTTATTTTGATAGTTGAAGATTTCTTGTAACCTTTAACAATTTAGATGCAGATGGGAGTGTAAGACGCTTTCATAACTTAAAGACTGAATGGGGGTTCACTCAATTACTTTCGCACGACACCCTCAACGATCCTTCAAATGGTTATATTGTTGACGATTCTTGCATTCTTGGGGCTGAAGTTTTTGTCATCAAAGGTACTGGCAGGGGAGTTTGCTTGTCGATGATAAAACAACCTCAAACCAATTATTTCACTTGGAGGGTTGACAACTTTGACGCGCGGAAAGAAAACCAATTTTATTTCTCTAATGTCTTCGTTGTTGAAGGGCGTAAATGGTACCCTTTATCTTATATTTGGAATCTTTGCTTTTATATCAGAATTTCAAATTTGAGTTTTATAGTTTATATATGAGTTTAGTAGATTGTCATGATTTAGTATTATATATATAGGATGTTGAGGCTCGATCCAAGGGGCCTACCAGCCACGGCAACCTCAGATCACGGCTTCTTGTCTCTCTATCTCGTACCGGTCGATGATTCAGAATTAATCGTGACTCCTAACCGAAAATTGTACGCAAATACAAGCTGCGAATAAGGGACCAAGTCAATAGCAATCACCTTGAAAAAACAAGTCAGGGATCTCTTGATCAATCCTTCATGCGAAAATATTATTAATTTCTCTTTTTCTGTTTGAGGTTGAAAAAATTATGACAGAACTCTTATCTTGCAGTTGAGCATTGGTTCGAACGCAGTTACGTTTCCTGGGGTTTCCCGACCTTTTCGTCTCTGAGAGATCTCAAGGATCCGTCAAATGGCTACTTAGTGGATGCTGCTTTGTTCGTTGAATGCAAAATTGATATCATATCTGAAGTGAAGGATTTCTCCGGATGATCTAATTGGAGACAAATTAATTAGCTATATTACTATATATTAATATACAATAATTCAGTTGTTATGGAAGCGATACATTCGACACAAATTCCGCAACATTATTATAATATATTTCTAATTTTCTATATCAAATGTAAGAATTAAAGATATATAAAATGTAATTTTAAGATCAGTGACAAAAATCAAAGCCATCCAATATCCTAAATTATCATAGATGGATTGGGCATCCATGAATCAATGTCATGACATTTGTATTTCTTGAAATCCACTCGTACGATTCTTCCCATATTTTTTGTGTGTGAACTGTGAAGTGTATGTCCAAGAAATCCACAGCACTAAACCAATCAGCTTGTTTCGAATGACGTTACGACTTAATGGGCCATTCATATAAATATATATATATATTAATTATTCTCGTATTATTCATATTTTGCATTCGTTCAGGTTGGGTTTTTGAGTTGGCTTCCTACGTACTCTTAGCTAGCTCCAAAAAAGAAAAATCCTGGCATTTTCTCATATTATTCATGGATTATCTCGGGAAAAGCTGGCCCTCAAGAATATACATGACTTGGACCGATTTGTTTTTTCTTTTCAAAAACACTTATATTAATTAGGATATGAGAAACTTATAAGGATCGATGTGAAAAATTGATTGCCAATTTTATGGTCTTTTGATGGTTGATATATATACATGACTATGATCATTTTGAAAAGTAAAATACAGTCGCATATATGTAGCCACGTGCCAGTGGCAAATTAATGAAAAATGCCACAAATGACAGCAGCTTGTTGCTACCAGAAAAACCGAGATATGTTGTAGTGATATTGAAGAAAATTATATATAGAAAATTATCTCCCACGCCGATTTAGTAGAAAAACATCTACTCTTCTCAGGTAACCATAACAAAATATCCTTTTCGTTTTTCAAAGCATCAACTGATTCCACAACTTCTAAAGCCTTCTGACTTCCAAGCGTCAACTGAAGACCTCATCTATCATCCACAACCAATTCTTGAATTTTAAAATTTTCATCCAAGACCTCATTCCTTCCTTCAAACACGGCCCAGTACCCAAAAAATTGTCATACCACAATGAGACTTTCCCCTCCCGAACCTTCTATCTAGAATTTCTAAGCAAGTACTCCGGCATCACATCCATTATTTTCTTCCAAAACAGTGAACCTGAGCTGCTATCAGCACTAATTAAGCACAATATGACCATGCTTTAGTACATGTCTTAAAATACATTAGGTCTCTTGCATGACACAATCATATTTTATTAAATTTTCCATCTAGCTAGGCTGCTCTATTGTGATCCATGCATAACATCTTAGAAGTTTAGTATATATAAATATATATATATATACTTTTTTTTTTTTTTTTTAAAAGAAGAACTCATCTTCATTCAAGATAAAATAGTATAAACATTTATCAAGCCAAATAGCCTGAGAAAGAAAGTCTGGAATACAATCCCACCATATCTCATCACTATCAACCTTCCATGCATTGCGGGCAAGCTGATGAGCTGCCCTATTCCCTTCGCGATACACATGATTAAAAGAACAACTCTCAAAACAACTTTTCAGCCGTTGTACCTCTGCAAATAGGATACCAAGAATAGAATCCTCCATGTTATTTCCCTATAGACTTGAACTAGCAACAAACAATCGCTTTCAACAATTAAATTCGAGATGCCCATAGTGGAGCACAATTGGAGACCACGAAAGACTGCCAATAGTTCTATAGCCTCTGGGTTTTCCATTTCACCTTCCAATTTACTAGTAGTCATCACCACATTACCTGACACATCTCAAAGAATAACGCCAACTCCTGCTTTTTGAAGGTCCCCAAACATAGCCCCATCTGTATTGACCTTTAAAACACCATCTGGCAGGGCCATCCATCTTAGAAAATTTTTGACTTGTGCCTTCGGTTTGATGGAAACTGCTTTGAAGCTGTTTAGAAGACTCAAAGCGTGATTAGTCACTTGTTGAGGGCTCAAACAAATGTTTTCAAACTCCATCTTATTTCTTTTATACCAGAAACCCCATGCAAGACTAAAAAATAGGGCCAATATGTTTAAGGCCAATATGTTTGAATCCTGTCCCTCCATAATCAGCATAGCTAGATCCAAAACATTTAAGAAAGTCACCTGGGGTAAACAGGGGGAGTTGTTGTTCCCATAATTCTCTAAGCTGACTACATGTAAAAATAGCATGAAGAACATCCTATTCTGGGAAAGAACAGAAACTACACGGAGCCTCACAAACCACATGCTTTTTTAACAAATTAACCTTTGCTGGTAGACTCTCTGTACAGGCTTGCCAGGCAAACACTTTGATTTTGTGAGGCACTTGCATCTTCCATAAAGCTTTCCATAAACGTTGTTTTCTATTCATATCAGACAATTCTACTACATCATTCCCCTGTTGAGAATGAATAAACTCATAACAGCTTTTAACAGAGAAGAGTCCACTCCTCTCATAATTCCATATTCGCTTATCAGCTATTTCACTTGGAGAAATCATCACTTTCGAAATGTCTGCCACTATTCTTGGATTAAAAAGGGATCTAAGCTTTGTAATATTCCACCATCCTGTTTCTTCATCTATTATAGAGGCCACAACCACCCTTTTGTTCTGAATCTGCAACCCAGGCATTTGATCCAATGATTTATGTCCCGGAACCCAGTGTTCGGTCCATAGCTTTGCAACTTTTCCATCTCCAATCCTCCATCTACATCCATCCCTTAACCATTTTTTAGCCTCCCAAATGCTCCTCCAAGTGAAGGAAGGACAGAAGCCTAAACTGGATTCCATAAAATTTTGGAAAAGTATTTAGTCTTGAGGAGATTATGAAGAACTGAGTTTTCATTTTGTAATAGCCTCCAACCTTGCTTCGCAAGGAGAGCAAGATTAAAGGTTCTAAGATCCCTGAAACCCATTCTCCCTCGTGGTTTCCTTTCACACAATTTTTTCCAACTAACCCAATGAATCCTTTTTTCCTCCTTTTTTTTGCCCCCACATTACACAAACTAAGAGGTCTGTCATCAGCAACTACAAAAGGATCTTTGTTCTTGGGGATAAGGGTGATGTATGTATGGTTCAGAGAATGAAGAAATACACGTGTTTAGAGCCTACAGCACTGCTTTAGTAACAGATTTGCCCACCACATGCCAATATTTCTGGAAGAAAGCTGGAGACATTCCATCCGGGCCCGAAGCTTTTGATGAATTAATTGCTAATAAGGCCAACAAGACTTCTGCTTCTATGTTATCTTTACTCAGTTTTTCATTTATAGAATGCGTAACTCTTCCAGCCAAAGATTCTAGAAAATCAGTATCCCCTTTAGGATTAGAGCTTTTAAAGAGTTTCTCAAAATAATCCAGTATAACCTTATCTCGTCCCTTTCCAAACTGCCACACCCCTTCCTCATCTTTTAACTTCACCAACCCGTTCTTTCTCCTCCTTTGGGAAGCCTTCATATGAAAATACTTCGAATTTTTATCTCCTTCTTTTAACCACAAAACTTTCGATCATTGCCTCCACATTACCTCTTCTCTTTCCATCCATTTTTGCAAATCCTCTCGAGCCTGGTTATGGTCTGTAATGAATTCCCCCATTGGATCGATGACCTGCAATTCCTCCATTTTTTGTCTAGCCTTTTGTACCTTCTTCTCAACATTGCCAAAACAGTGCCTATTCCAACTATCCAACTTTGTCCCACAATCCTTTATTAAGTCCATTACACCCTCCATACTAGCTCCTTCCACCCTCCACCTCCAGATTGTCTTAATAATTTTTTCACACCCTGCTTCCCCTACCCACATTTCTTCGAATTTGAACTTTCGTCTATATCGAACAATTTCCCCCTCTCTCTCAGTAGAAACCCATATAGGAACATGATTTGAATAAGCCACCAAACTATGGGTAACTGAGGCATTTGGAAAAAAACCACACCAATGCATATTCCTCAATACTCTATCTAGTCTTTCACAAATGCGATGAGACCCTCCCCTCCTATTACTCCATGTATACTTGTTGCCTTGAAAACCCCTATCCATTAATTCACAATCATTTATCGCCTCCCTGAATGCAGTGATTTGCCAATCAAACCGTGGTCTTCCTCCTCATTTTTCATGATGGTCCAAAATTTCATTAAAATTGCCAATCACCATCCAAGCTTCACCATTTTTCCTACTAATTTTTCTTAGTAACTCCCACATTCTAAATATTTGGTTAACTTTGGGAAAACCATAAATACCTGTTAGGAACCAAGGACCTTTTTCGGGTACATCTTCAATCAAAGCATCAATATTATTTTGGAAATAATTGAGAATATTCAAATTTAAATCCCTCCCCCATAGCAAGGCAAGACCCCCCCCCCTTTCTACCACAACAATCAACCACTAAACAATTCGTAAATCCTAATTTATACTTGTATACCTCGAATTCATGAGCCTTAAGACGAGTCTCCTGTAGAAACAAGATATTGGGAACTTCCCTCTTCACAAGGTCACAAAGGGTATGAATGCCCCGTGGGTTCTCAAGCCCACGGGCATTCCAGCTTAAAATCTTCATTGATTTTGGTGGGGTTGTTCAACAGTCTCCGCTGATCCCAATTGTGCAAACTGTCCGTCATCCATCAAAACAACAACATCCGAGCATCCCCGCTTGACAAATCTTCCTTCATCCTCTTCATCTCTGACTAACTCTTTTCACTTTTTTGAGCTGCTTTGCCGTTGTGAATCTGCACTTGCTGAATTATGATGCCGAGAGAGAGTTGACATCCGTTTCCATTTGCGGCTCGTAAATCAATCTGGACATTCTTGTTGCAAGAAGACTTTGCCTCTTTTTCGAACCAAACTTGCCTCTGCACTAAGCTGGTCTTCCTCGAGATGAGGCGGAATCCCACTTACTGTAAAAATAAGATTTTTTGTCCCCATAGAAGAGACAAGTCACAAGAGTTCCCACGTTCTCCGGTTTTT
Source organism: Pterocarya stenoptera (assembly GCA_003123785.1). Lineage (NCBI taxonomy): Eukaryota > Viridiplantae > Streptophyta > Magnoliopsida > Fagales > Juglandaceae > Pterocarya > Pterocarya stenoptera. The sequence continues at coordinate 67,820 of QEOT01007114.1, read as the reverse complement.
CCTTTTGCATTTGACCTCCAGCTCCTACTTTTTCCTCCACTAAGAATTTTACTCCCGACTTTTGCCTTTTCTCCACACATGTATCAATGAGTTCCTCCACTCCAATTTGTCTTTTTGTTTCTTGTGTCAGCTTGGATGCTTCCCTTTTGTTGACCACCTTTCCTGTGTCTCCTGGTTGCTGCACTGGTCCATCATGCCCTCCCAATCCACCTGTACCTTCACGGTTGCCGCCGTTCACCCCTTCAACCACTGTTCGGTCTGCATTCTCTAGGCGTACTGCATTATCAGAACCCATCGCACCCTCAGAGACTACCATCATTGCCTCCACTGAACCTGTGCTAAGAGCCGAGGGAACGCTGCACACCACCCTACTTCCCTGCTGTAAATCGACAGTGTACCCAATCACCTGAGCTTCCACCTATCAAGACCGTGTCATGTTGCTTTGTTGCCCCATCCTTCCTCTGCCCTCAATTCTCTCTGGCCCATTTGATCCCACTGGGGTTCCTAAATTCGTTGCACCCTCCTGCAATGTCATCTCAGTCTCCATTGAAGCTACATTGTCCGGTGAAATGATTTTACGTCCCGTCCTCGATATTACTCTGTTTTCCCACGAACACCCCTTTCGAATTGCTCACCATAGCTGATAGCCCTTAGCCAAGCACCATGTGGAAGAGATTCTTCATCAGCTACCGGTGTTACGTTCTTTCTCATTCGACAGTCCTTAAATCCGTGCCCCAAGCAGCCGCATTCAAAGCAAAAATTTGTGAGCCTTTCATATGATAACCAGACCCAGAAGGAGTTACCATCTCCCATGGAAAATTTGGTACCTCTCAGCAGAGGTTTTAGAACATCTATTGTAACTATTGAAATTAATGTGCTTATCTTCATTACATGCAACATTTATTTCCTGCTGTGTTTCAAGTAAATGGTTGAGTTAATATGTGTTTGATTACAATGTAATGTAAACTGAAGAGTCACAAGTCTGTTTATCTATATAGCTGTGTGATCAAGAAAAAAAAAAAAAAGGAAATGAGATACGTACTCTTTGTTTTTTCCAGATTTCTCTCTGTTTTTCTACTTCATCTCTTCCCTTCACTTTCTTATTTCCTTCAACTCTAACAGCTGGTATCAGAGCAGCTTTGGTCTGCTTTGGGTTGAAAATATGTCTGCCTTTGGAGCAACAGCACCAGTCCCTATCTTCAATTGAGAAGGGTATGATTTCTAGAGCATCAAGATGAAGACCTTCTTCATCTCTCAAGATCTGTGGGAGGTGATAGAGAAAGGAGTTACTACTCCAACTGAAGGCCAATCTACTGCAGTCCAGGAACAAATCAAGGTTGAGCAACAAAAAGATGCAAAGGCATTATTTGTGCTTCAACAAGCTGTAAGTGACTCTATTTTCCCTAGAATGATGCGAGCTACAACTTCTAAGCAAGCATGGGATATTTTACAATTAGAGTTTCAAGGAAATGCAAAAGTAAAAATTATCAAACTTCAAGGTTTGAGAAGAGAGTTTGAAAATTTTAAAATGAAGGAAAATGAAAGGGTTAAAGAGTACTTTTCTAGATTAATAGAGTTGGTTAATCAGATGAGGACCTATGAAGAAGAAATTTCTGACCAACGCATTGTTCAAAAGATTTTAATCAGTCTCACAGAGAAATTTGATCATGTAGTTGCTGCAATAGAAGAATCTAAGGATTTAAATACTTTAAGTATTACTGAGTTGTTGGGGTCTTTACAAGCACATGAACAAAGAGTTGAGAGAAGAATAGAAGATACTCTTGAAAATGCATTTCAATCTAAAGTAAATGTAAGATCTCAAAAGCCAAAAGATTTGAAGAAACAAAGTCAGAATTTTTCAAAGAAAGGAGAGAAAACTTGGAAAGATGAGAAGAAGAAAGGTAAACAAAGGGAATTTCCACCTTGTGGAATCTGCAAAAGATCCAATCATGCTGAAAAGGATTGCTTTCATAAAGGCAAACCTCAATGTACTAATTATAAAAGATTTGGCCATATTGAGAAAGACTGCAGGTTTAAAATCAGCCAACACGCAAACTATACCGAGGAGAAGAATGAAGAACACCTTTTTTTGCTTGTCAAGCTATTGTCAACAAAGCTAGCAACATCTGGTTTATTGATAGTGGATGTAGTAACCACATGGTAGCAGATGAGAAAGTCTTCTCGCAGCTTGATGAATCCGTCAATACAAAAGTCAAGATGGGAAATGGTGAATTAGTGGAGTCTAAAGGCAAAGGAACAGTTGCTATTCAAACAAGGAAATGTACCAAGTATATTAAAGATGTTTTACTTGTCCCTTCCCTTGAACAAAATCTGTTAAGTGTTGGTCAAATGATTCAAAATGGTTACTCTTTACATTTTGGAGATAATACATGTCGAATTCTTGATGATAAAAATAATCTAGAGATAGCAAAAATTAAAATGGGCTACAATAGGAATTTTCCTATTGAATGGCAACATCCTAAAGCTATGAGTGCAGAGGTTAATAATTCCACTCTTTGGCATCAAAGGTTCGGGCATTATAATTATGATGCTTTGAGACAATTGCAGCAGAAAGATATGATCAAAGATTTGCCTCTAGTGCAAGAACATAAGGCTGTTTGTGAAGGATGCATGCTTGGAAAGCAACACAGAAGATCATTTCCATCTAAAAGTACATGGAGGGCCAAAGAACCATTGCAATTGGTTCACTCAGATGTGTGTGGTCCAATGAGAACATCATCACTAAATCAAAACAGGTACTTTCTTTTATTTATTGATGATTATACAAGAATGACTTGGGTCTATTTCTTGAAGGAAAAATCAGAAGTGTTGAAAATTTTCAAGAAATTTAAACTAGCAGTTGAAACTCAAAGCGGTTTCAAGATGAAAGCCTTGAGAAGTGACAGGGGCACCGAATACAATTCTCAAATGTTTGACAAATTCTATGAAGAAGAAGGCTTGGAACATCAGCTCACGATTGCATACACTCCTCAGCAAAATGGAGTTTTTGAAAGGAAAAACAGAACCGTAATGGAGATGGCTAGATCAATGCTTTTTGATAAAAAAATTGCTCTTAAAATTCTGGTCTGAAGCAGTAATCACTGCTGTTTATTTGTTGAATAGATGTCCCACAAGTGCTTTGCCAGATAAAACACCATTTGAAGCATGGTATGGCAAAAAACCTTCAGCTAATTACTTAAATGTGTTTGGTTGTATCTATTTTGTGCATGTTTCAGCTCCAAAGAGACACAAGTTGGAGGAGAAGTCTCAAAAGGGGATCTTTCTAGGATATAGTACTCAATCAAAAAGGTATAGAGTCTATATCTTGGAAAGTGAAAAATTGATCATAAGTCGAGATGTTCAGTTCAATGAAGGTGATTTCTGGGATTGGGATGCCAGTGAGGTTTCAAACAGAAGTATTCTGTTCCAGTTGAAAATTCAGAACTTGAATTGATCATGCTGCTCAAAATGAAGAAATTGAAGACCTTTCCGATAGTTCAGATGATTAATCACCAAGGAGGTTTAGATCTTTGAATGAGATTTATGAGAGTTGTAATTTCCTCTCATTAGAACCTGAGAACTTTGAAGCAGCCTAAAAGGATGAAGTCTGGGTCAAAGCCATGGAGGAGGAAATGAAGATGATTAAGAAAAATGATACATGGGTGCTGGTTGATCTACCTCCAGAAAAAGAAGTTATTGGTGTGAAATGAGTTTATAAAACCAAGCTAAATCCAGATAAGTCGGTACATAAATATAAGGCCAGATTAGTAGTGAAGGGGTATGCTCAACAATTTGGAAGAGACTACAATGAAACCTTTGCACCTGTTGCAAGGTTTGACACAATCAGATCATTGATTTCATTGGCAGCAAACAAGAAATGGAGAATTTATCAGCTAGACGTGAAGTCTGCTTTCCTAAATGGAGAATTGCAAGAAAAAGTATATGTGAGCCAACCAGAGGGGTTTGTTGAAGAAGCTGGAAAAGTGTTGAGATAGAAGGCTTTGTATGGCCTAAAACAGGCACCTAGGGCCTGGTATGGGAAGATAGATAATTATTTTCTTAACCAAGGATTTCAAAGGAGCAAAAGTGAACATACACTCTACACAAAGTATCAAGGAGCTACTGATATATTAATTGTTTCCTTGTATGTTGATGATCTGATTTTTACAGGAAACAATATTCAAAACATTGAAAGTTTAAAAGAAACTATGATGAAGACCTTTGAAATGACTGATCTCGGCAAGATGAATTATTTTTTGGGAATGGAGGTATATCAAGAAGAGGATGGTATCTTCATTTCTCAAAAAAAATACACTGAAGAGTTGCTGTCCAAGTTTAATATGCTCGAGTGTAAAGCAGTAGCAACTCCTCTAGTTGCAAAAGAAAAATTTTAAAAAGATGATGGAGTTAAAAAAGCTGATCCAACTCAATTTAGAAGTTTGGTTGGCAGTCTTCTTTACTTAACTGCTACAAGACCATGGACTATAAATTATGGAATTTGGTTTAAGCATTGTCCAGATGGAGAACTTATTGGTTATAGTGACAGTAATTGAGCAGGCTCAGTGGATGATTTAAAGAGCACCTCAGGTTTCTGTTTTAGTCTAGTCTCACGTGTATTTTCATGGAGTTCAAGGAAACAAAATGGTGTTGCTCAATCCACTGCAGAAGCTGAATATGTTGCAGCTGCAGGTGCTGCAAATCAAGCTATTTGACTTACTAGAATCTTGAAAGATATGGGAGAGAAGCAGCTGAAATCAGTTGAGATTTACTGTGATAATAAGTGTGCAATTGCCATTGCCAAGAATCCTGTTTTTCACAATAGGACAAAGCATATTGCAATAAAATATCACTACTTAAGAGAAGTTGAAGCTAGTGGAGAGATTCGATTGAAGCACTGCAGTACTGAAGAACAACTTGCTGACATTTTCACTAAATCTCTGCCAAGAGATAGATTTCAAATGTTGAGAACCATGTTGGGAATTACAGATAAACACATTAAGGAGAAGTATTGAAATTAATGTGCTTATCTTCATTACATGCAACATTTATTTCCTGCTGTGTTTCAAGTAAATGGTTGAGTTAATATGTGTTTGATTACAATGTAATGTAAGCTAAAGAGTCACAAGTCTGTTTATCTATATAGCTGTGTGATCAAGAAAAAAAAAAAGGAAATGAGATATGTACTCTCTGTTTTTTCCAGATTTCTCTCTATTTTTCTACTTCATCTCTTCACTTCACTTTCCTATTTCCTTCAACTCTAACTATACGCTTCATGATGCACCTGCTTACTTCCATCAACCTCCTGCAGCAACACTAGGTGTTTGTCGAAAGACCAGGGCCCCTCTCGCTGCACTCTTTCTTTATCTCATAGGTCATCAAACTCAACCAAACTCAGTGTCGCATTGAGGTCGTGAAACTGAACCCCTCTCACTATACGCCATGCCCGCTTCATTGTTAACTTAAAAACTTCTCGGTTGTAATATTTTTCTGTCATCAATTCCATGAGCAATACCTTACCTCTACACAAGGATATTTCTTCTAATCTATCGGACTCAACAATCACTTCCGCCTCTTCTTGTTCAGTCAATGAAAATCTTTGCCATAAACCTTCCAAATCTTCAGCCATCCTGCCTTTCACCCCAGGATCTTACTTAGTTTCAAGGAAAAAATAAAACTGCACTAAGGTAGTCGACATACCTCTACCCAGACTTTCGTCTAAGAGAGGGAACCGACCTAGGATGCATGTTTTCAGTTTATTGAAACATTAGAAGTTTAGTATATTTATGATCATCTCTATCATGTTTTATCAGGCTAATTACTCTCCTCCTCATCTTTGAATTTCGCAACTGACAAAAGGAAAGCCATATTTGGTCGCTAAAGCCCATATATGTTATAGTGACGATAACTAGGGGTACTGAAGATTTTTCGGTCTAGACCGGAAAAACCGACTGGACTGGACAGGACTAAATCGAATTCACCCATACTCGGTCTCGATACTCCATAGTGTCTCCAAAATTCGATTTTCAGTCCCGTTTTGAATGTATTTTTTTTTTTACAAGACCGGACTGAAACCGACCAAATTATTATATGTAGATACATACTCTACTAAAGTATTAAGTTAGTAACTATTAATATCATAAATATAATTATAATTAATTTTTTTTTAATGAGTTAGTTACATAATCCACATTAAAGAGCTTAATTAATTTTAATTTTACTATTTAATTAATTTTTTTATTAATTTATCTACCAAAAACATAAATGAGGAAAATAATATTTCTAGCTCATACGGATCGAATCATAGCAAATTGGACTGATAGCTAACGGTCCGATCTAGTCCTTAGGGTAATCGATCGGTCGGGTCCGATCCAAAACCGAATTAGACTGATTACACCCCTCGTCGATGACATTAGCTTACTAGAATTTAGTTCCCAGCTCGATCTGTTCATTTAAATTAAAAAGACGTCTATTTTCTATATACTTATTTGGGAATCTTAAAAGGTTCCCGGTGGGAATTATATCTACATAACCTCATTATTTCTGTTTCTCAAACGTTGGAGACAGTAATAAATTAAAGACTAATTATTCGAAATTTTAAAAGTTGACGTTTCATGCATGCACACTACAGATTATATATATGTGAACTGCTTCCTTTGCGAATAGCCTATTAGTCCCTTGGGCTTCCTATTTATCAAAAGAGTTGATCTCCAATACAATATTGGACCGACCACCGGGAGAAAAGTAGTGTCCAAAAGGAAAGCATGGAAGATCAAATTCGTCATTCTCTGCCCGCCGACATTGATGCATATGGTGCTCTCTCTCTCTCTCTCTCTCTCTCTCTCTCTCTCTCTCTCTCTCTCTCTCTCTCTCTCCATTCTTGTAATTTTTGTTGTATTTAGTAATTCCTAGAAGTCTCGTCGATACAGCTTGTGTCATATGCTTAATCTGTATTGACAGAATCATACATTTCCCAAATTAAGGATTGCACAAAATCAGGGATTTCTTATTGCATCAGTTACAATAGAATCATTTCCATATATGTAAATTACATATTTAGTTTCATTGTAAACTTATATATTTTGTACAACAGACTACCAAAATTAATATACAAAATCATTCAAACACGTTCCCTTTCTCTTTTAACATGGTATCAGGCTAGAACACGGTCTTGCAAAGCCATGACTGAATCATCCAATCCAACTCCTCCTTCCCCAACCCTCCCTTCCCCTTATCTTCTTCATCCCTCTTATTCACCAAGCTTAACCCTTGTCAATGGCCTTCTAACCGGCGAAAACTATCCCAAATGGCAAAAAGCCATGACCCGAGCTCTCAATGCCAAAAACAAACTTAGTTTTGTTGATGGTACCCTCAAAATCCCTGAACCTAACACACCCGAATACACCCAATGGAACCAAACAAAGGATATGGTCCTTACATGGATCCTCAATTCTATCAGCCCCTCTCTTGCCAATTCTCTTGAATACCATACCAACCCACGTGATGTTTGGGTTGATCTTTCCTCTCAATTTTGTCATGGCAATAATGCCAAAATTTACCAACTCAAACAGACCCTCTCTTCTCTCCGACAAACCACAAATTCCATTCATGATTACTACAACCAAATCAAACAATATTGGGATGAACTCGGTCATCTCCAACAGAGCACTAACCTCACAGCTTTATAGCAGCAAGCCGAAGATGAAAAGGTGTTTCAGTTCCTCCTCGATTTCAACGATTTATTCGCCTCTCTCCGCACTCAAATCTTGGCCATGGATCCACTTCCACCTATTGGCAAAGTCTTCTCTATTTAGTTTCAAGAAGAATAACAGAGGATGCTCCACATTTGACCCCCTTCATCAGAAACGATGGCCATGGCAGTCCAAACTAGCTAGCGCCCGAAAACCCCCTTCAAGTGCACAGCTTGCGGCAAAGACGGACACACCCGTGATTGTTGTTGGACCATAGTGGGTTATCCTCCTGGTCGCAACCCCCAACCCAAGACCCAGCCGTCGATTCTCAGCCAGCCCCCATCAAACATCAACCAAACCACTGTTGCTCCGTCGGCCTCAAGTCCGATACCTGGCTTGTCACCAAAGTTATACCAGAAGCTTCTCGGCTTGCTCGCGCCATCTCCATCTCCGATCAAGTCCTCCTTTGTCAACTTTATTGGTAACATTTTCTCTCCTCACCTTGATTTTCCTCTCAATCGGCGCCTCCATTGGGTGGTAGACAGTGGCGCGAGCCACCATATCTGCCGCCACCATATCTGCCACCACAAGGCTGCTTTCACCGATTTAGAGACCCTAGCAACCCCCCACTCTATTCGGCTTCCCACGGGTCAGGAAATTCCAGCCGAGGGTCTCGACACTTGTGTTCTCTCCTCATCTCTAATCCTAACTCAAGTCTATTTTATTCCCCTTTTAACCTTCAATTTATTATCTGTTTCCCAAATTGCCCTTCACAATTCTTGCATTATTACTTTTTCTTCTAATAATTGCTTATTTCAGGACCCATAGTCGATGAAACTGATTGGAGCAGGTGAACTATGCAATGGGCTTTACGTGTACCGTTCCTGGTTTTTGCTGCTCAATCCACTGCTAATAAGACTATATGGCATCAACGTCTAGGTCATCCCTCTAGTTTTACTATTCCTAATGTTTTAGATTCTCCTTGTATTCTTTCTGATTGTGATGTGTGTGCTCGTTCTAAGCACACACGATTACCCTTTCCAAATTTTGCTAATAAAAGTATGTTTGCTTTTAATCGGATTTTTTGTGATATTTGGGGTGGATATCATACTTCTTCTTTATATGGAGCCCATTATTTTCTTACCATTGTGGATGATTTTTTCTGCACTACTTGGATATATTTAATGAATTTTAAATATGAAGCTTACACTCATTTAACGCATTTTTTTGCTCTTGTCAAAAATCAATTTAACACCACTGTTAAAATCATTAGAACTGATAAAGGGCAAGAATTTCTCTCTCTCTCATCAATTTCAAACCTATCTTCTTGACAACGGTATTATTCATGAACGTACATGTGTTAAAACTCATCAACAAAATGGCGTTGTGGAGCGTAAACACCGGCACCTTCTTAATGTTGCCCGCAGTCTACATTTTCAAGCACACTTACCCCTTCCTTTCTGGGGTGATTGTGTTCTCACTGCTGCATATCTAATCAATCGCACTCCCAGTCGTACTCTCTAAAACAAATCACCCTTTGAGGTTCTCTTCAACAAAACACCCAACTACGACCACCTTCGTGTGTTTGGGTGCCTTTGTTATGCACAAACTCTTCATGCTCACCGTGATAAATTTTCTCCCCGTGCTACTAAATGTGTCTTTCTAGGCTACCCCAGCACCCACAAAGCCTACAAACTCTACAATCTTGATACACAGTCTATTTTCTATTCTCGAGATGTCACCTTCCATGAACAACAGTTCCCTTTTCAGGACATTGCTGACACCTTCTTCTCTTCTTCACCTCCAATCATTCCTCTTCCCGTCCCTGAACCCGTCTTACCTACTTCCCAAACACCTCTTACCTCTCCTCCAATCCCACCCTCCCCACCTTCACCTCCACCCATCTCTCGTCCTCGCCGTCACATTACACGGCCTACCTATCTCCAAGACTACATATACCCCACCTTACATGCAGAGCCCATGGCACCCTTACATGCTACAACGGCTTCAAGTACTGCTCACCCTTTATCTGTTTTTCTTTCATATTCTCTCTCCCTCATATATTACTTATTTAAATGCTATCACCTCTTGTGTTGAACCCTCATGCTATTCTGATGCTCTCCAACATCCTCATTGGCGTGAGGCAATGTCTACTGAGCTCTAGGCTCTAGAAGCTAACTCCACTTGGACGCTTGAGCATCTTCCACCTGGTAAGAAACTCATTGGCTGTAAATGGGTTTTCAAAACCAAACTCAAAGCTGATGGATCCATTGAGAGGAACAAAGACCGGCTGGATGCCAAGGGCTACACTCAAGTTGAAGGTCTTGACTACCATGAGACTTTTGTTCCGGTAGCTAAGATGACTATTGTCCGCTGCTTATTGGCCATCGCTGCTACAAAAAATTGGATCATTCATCAGCTTGACGTCAACAATGCCTTATTGCACGGCGATCTTGATGAAGAAGTCTATATGAACCCCCCTCCTGGCTATTGCACTAAGGGGGAGACCCGTGTTTGTCGACTCCGAAAGTCCCTATATGGTCTCAAGCAAGCCTCATGCAACTGATTTTTCAAACTAACTAATGTGTTTCTTGATGCAGGTTTTCATCAATCTCAGGCAAATCACTCCTTATTCACTCTTATCACTCACACCAGCATCACTATTGTTCTTGTATATGTTGACGACATCTTAGTTGCTGGCAATGCTCTTCCCCAAATTGAGTTTTTCAATAATCTACTCTCCTCTCATTTCAAAACCAAGGATCTTGGCTCTCTAAAGTTCTTTCTTGGCCTCGAAGTTGCATGCTCTCCAGTAGGTATTTTCCTAAATCAGCGAAAATATGCTCTTGATATACTTTCTGACAGTAATCAGCTTGGTACCCGGACTGACCCTTTTCCGATGGAACAACATCTGAAGCTTTCCAATGAAGATGGACCTCTCCTTCCTAATCCTAGCACTTATTGTCGTCTGGTTGGTCGTCTCATTTATTTGACCATCACTCGACCTAACATTGTTTATGTCGTCAACATTCTCAGTCAGTTCATGCATGCTCCTCGTGTTCCTCACGTGACTGCTGCTACGCATGTTCTCCGTTACATCAAAGGGAGTCCTGGCCAAGGCATTTTTTTTTCTCTTCCTCCAACACCACTCAGGTTACCGCTTATACTAACTTTGATTGGGCCAGCTGTCCCACCACACGTCGTTCCACCACAGGTTACTTCATCCAGCTCAGTACTAGTCCGATCTCATGGCGTACAAAAAAACAGACTACCGTTGCTCGCTCTTCCACTGAAGCTAAATACCGCGCCATGGCTGTGACCACCTATGAGCTCACCTGGCTAAAGCAACTTCTCACTGACCTTGGCATCCCTCATCCCGAGCCTTTTTACCTCTACTGTGACAGTCTACACTTCACATTGCTCACAATCTAGTATTCCATGAACGCACTAAAATTCACTCTGGTCTCCTCAAAGCGATTCACACTCCTTCACATGAGCAAATTGCAGATATCTTCACCAAAGCCTTAGGTCAAGACCTTTTCCATCATTTCTCATTCAAGTTGGGCATTACGAATCTCCATGCGCCAACTTGAGGGGAAGTATTGATAGAATCATATCTTTCCCAAATTAAGGATTGCACAAAATCAGGGATTTCTTATTGCATCAGTTACAATAGAATCATTTCCATAAATGTAAATTTCCATATTTAGTTTCATTGTAAACTTATATATTTTGTACAGTAGACTACCAAAATTAATATATAGAATCATTCAAACACGTCCCTTTCTCTCTTAACAATCTATGTTAAATTTGTGAGACATGATAAAACTTGCAAGTTGAAGCGCCCTAGCTAATATCATCGCCAAGGGGCTGATCAGTATAATCAAGAAATTGTTATTAATTCCTGACTGATTACTACAATACGTACATATGTTTCCGAGAACTTCAAAACACAGATCTGTGGGACTAGAATATGTAACTAGACAAAAACAAAAGTGTCTGAATAATTAGCTCTATATATATTTTTGGTCTGCCTGAATGTTTTTTATTCCCTTCAATCTCAGGTGTTGTAAGATCAACTAGAGATCTTCCGCCAGCTCATTATACATTCAAAATCAAGAATTTCTCTGTGTTGTTTGAGGCAAAGGTTGAGAAATGTGAATCAGGCTAGTTTGAAGTTTACCGCGACTACCAATGGTGCTGCATTTTGAAGATTTAGATTTATAGCCCGATGTCGTCTTAGCTCATGCATGTTGCATGTTTTCTTTTGTTTTTGTTTTGGTTTCCAATAATATAAATCTGATCGTTTTTCTTTTTCGTTTCTAGGAGTTTGGTACTGAAAACAAATGGGAAGAAGAATAGGGATCATGTGAAGGATTACATCTCTATGTATTTGGCAAAAGGAAATCAAAATAATCTTTTGCCTGGTTGGGAGGTTAATGTAAACTTCAAATTCTTTGTGTTTGATCAAACATGCGACAAGTACCTGTGTGTTCAAGGTAGCTTTCCCTCAACTTAGTTCACTCATTTTATGTTGGTAGAGTATAAATTATTATCTATAGTACCCTATATATTCTGAAATTGATTTCACTGTACTTTAATAAAATATTTAATATTATTTAGAACAAGATCATGCACAAGCACCGTGCACGACAAGTTAATTAATTATATATATAATTATGTGTGTATGCGTATAATTCCTTTTAAGATCTTTGTTTTTGTAATGCTGTAAACTTTCCTTGTTGAAGGACATAAGTGGTATGCTTTATAATATTGTGTACTTTGGAGCTTGCTTTTGTATAAGTAGTTTATAATATTGGGTTTGCTAAATCTGTTAGGAAAAGTTCATAATTAGATTTATATATAATTTATATATATATAGGTTGTTGTTACTCTCTCCACGGAGTACCAAAAGCGATGCATGCTTGTTCGATCTCTCTCTCTCCAAGTACATGATTCTGAAATTGTTTCTCCTAACCGGAAGTTGTACGCAAAATTCAAGCTGCGAATAAGGGACCAAGTCAATGGCAATCACTGTGAAAAATATGGTCAGTCGTGATGATCTCTCCCAGTCTTGGATCCTTCATGCAAAAAGCTTATTAATACTCGTTTTTTGTTTGATCAGGTTAATAATGGAGAAAAATATGATTGAACATCTTGCAACTGAATTAGCATTCTGGTTTCCTGACCAAATTAACTCTTGTCTTGCAGGTGAGCAGTACTGGTTCTGTAAACCTAATGTTGGCCGTGGTTTCAAATATTTTTTGTCTCTGAGAGATCTCAAAAATACATGATCAAAAGGCTTCTTGCTGGGTGATGTTTGATGTTTTGATCGTTGAATGCAAAATTGATGTCATATCTGAAGTCAAAGGCGTTCTTTGAGTAATTGGAGAGAGCTTTTTTTTTTTTTTTTTTTTTTTTTTTTTTTTTTT
>QEOT01007114.1:7835-45165 GCA_003123785.1 Pterocarya stenoptera | reverse complement strand
ATAAGGAGTTGTGGGAATGTGTGGAAAAGTATGCTCGAAGACTTCAACCACACATAGATGAGATGGAACGAAAAATGGAACAATTACAAAAAGATCAGCAGCGTTTAACAGCAGAGTTTCAACGTTTAGAAGAAATGGGGGGTCCGTCTGCTGTTTAGTCTGCTGTTTTTATGCTAAAGTTTGTTTGTTCATTTTCTTTCCATCTCAATAAAATTGGTCTTCGAGTATTATAGTCACAACAAATCTCCTTTCCTTATTTATTTATTTATGTTTTTTTTTATATAAATATAGATAAATATGACACACAAAACACCAAATAAACAAATGCAAAGAAAAAAAAATGATTGTTTTTTTTTTTTTTATAACACGCATAATACCAAAAAAAAAATATGCAAAGAAAAAAAATGATTTTTTATATATATATATATAAATACGATGTAATAACAGAAACAATTTCAAATATGTACGAGAGATTTTAAAGAAGAACTCCCTGGATAGGCGAGAAATGCTTGGGGATGAAGAACAACTTCATGTGAAAATCTTTTTTTTTTTTTTTTTTCATCCAGCGGTTGAAAATCAAGGAATCTTGGTTTCCAGTTTCAAGCCGTAAGGCTAGGCCGGTAGTGTTTCAGAACCTCGAGCAGTAAGGCTAGACTGACATTGTTTCAGTCTAGATGGCATTGAGCTCCGAGTTAGTCTCCACAAAGCGTTGAGCGCTCGGGGTCTCTATAAAAAGGACTACCTTCATCATTTTGAAACGTAGAACCAGTCCTCTGCATTTCTCACATTTCTCAAATGGCCGAGCAACTTCTTTCATTCTCTCAATTGGCCGAGCAACTCTCTGTCAACAATGTTCCTGATTTGAATCAGGAACCGATTACACCACAACCTTTTGTCTTCTGTCCTGATGCCTTCAATGCCATGAAGGGAACAGAGATACATTTTTCCACCCGGTCTGATGCTGAGGTGGTTGCAGGATCCAGAATGCTCGGTGCCCAAGATGCTGCTTCTGTTACAACCTTGTCCCATAGGTTGCTGCAACGGGTGAAAGAGGTAGATGAACTTAAAATTCAAATTTCTAATTTGCAGCAAAGGTTGGCTGATAAAAGTAAAAAAAATAAAATATTAAAACAAGAAAATAAGGAGTTAAAAAAATGTGTGGATTTGTATGCTCAAAACCTGCAACCACGACTAACGGAGCTGGAACAAGGGAAAGAACAAATACTGAACAACTATCAGCAATTAACAGCAGAGGTTCAGCGATTACGAGAAACATGAAGATGGTCTGCAGTTAATTTAGTTGTTTTTTTTTTTTATGTACTTGTTCTGTTCTTAATTCCAGCTTTATAAAATTAGTCTTGAGTATTCAAGTCCGAACAAATCTCCATTTTATTTATTTTTATTAATTTTTTTATATATATATATATATAATACGCAAAATACCAAATAAACATACAAAAAAAATGATGATTTTTTTTTTTTATTTTTATATATATGAATATGCAGAACACCAAATGAGAACATATGCAAAGAGGAAAAAAAATGATTTTTTTTTTAAATGCAGTGAATTTTAATGAAGTAATTAATGCAAATACAGAAAAGAAATGACTCATACAAAAGCGGGTTTTCTAAGACTCAATATCCCAAAAGAAATACCGCAAAACAAATGGGATAACAGGCAAGATAACTACTCTGCCAAAGCGGACACTTGCGATCATTGTGCAATCGCGTGTCGGTATCACTTCATCATGCCAGGAAATCCTGGACGCTGACATGGTATTTTTTTTTTTTTTATAAATAAAGATAAAAACTACGAGTTTAAATTTAAACAACACTCCCCGGCAACGGCGCCAAAAACTTGACTCGTTCGGAAATGAGCAGCACAAAAGGCTATCCCAAGTGCAGGAGCGTGTCGAGTAGTAATTAGGAACGAATTCCTAAATCGTCTCCACAGGGAAAGTGCTAAAAATAAACTCGTGAAAAATGATGGAAATATTTACGATGGGAAAATAAAAATAAAAGGTTATAATATTTACAATGGATGAAAGAGTGCAGTGAAAAAAAAAAGATTTACTGGTCGCAAACCAGATTCATTTTGTTGATTTGATTGTTTGAGATTGCATTGAGAATTTAAGAAATTAAAGGGCGAGACAGTGAATTTAAATTGCTGCAAATTAAAGGACTGGAATTTAAATTCACTGGAAAATTAAATGGCATCAAATAAATTGCAGAAAATAAATAACAGAAAATTAAATGACAATAAAATAATAGTGCTGGAAATTAAAGTGCAGAAAATTAAATTGCAGAAAATAAAGGACAGTAAAATAAAGGACTGTGAAATAAAAGTGCAGTACAATAAAAGTGCTGAAATTAAAAGTACTGAAAAATAAAATTAAGTTTGTCCAAGAAAATTAATCACCAAATGTTAAGTCTGAATAATTGATGGTAGAGACATTCAAAAGTCCAATTGATTACCACAGGGATTTCTCAAGCATTCGCTGTATTCGAAAATCACAGTGAATCAAGAGAAGTATATAGATAATCAACGTTTCTAAAAATACCAATCAATTAATCAAACTCACAATTATGAATTTTATTGTTGATCTAAAATAAAAGTACAGGAATTAAAAGTGCTGAAAAAAATAAAGGACATTAAATTAAAGTGCATAAAAATAAATTGCATAAATTAAAACAAAAAAAATAAAATAAAAGTGGAGATTACAGACGAAGGAGAACAGTTCGATAACACAGTTGGTCCATTTAGGCTCTCAACTGCATCACCGAACTCCCTCACTTCATCTGCATTTTCTCCCAAAAATAATCTGCAGACTAATCTACTCTACTCTACTCTACGGAGCTTCTAACCTCAGCTTCCCTATTTCGTTCATCTACAAGTCCTATTTATAGGCTTCAAAAGAAAGCCACTGCATCGCTGTTCGTTTGTAGCTGTCCATGTGCGTCTGTGAGTTTCATTTCTTTTTCCTCCATGTGCAGCGTTCGGCCAGCTTTCTTGCTGTTTTTTTTTTCTTTCCTTTCTTTTCTTTTTTTCTTCTTTTCTTCTCTGCTTCCCCGTGCGTCCGGTCGGCCCGTCTCTCTTCCCTCTTTCTTCTTCTTTCTTTTTCTTTTCTTTCTTTTCCTCTTCTTCCTCTGCTCAGCACTTCGGCATCTTTGTTCTTCTTTCTTTTTATTTTTTTTTTCTTTTCTTTCCTTTTCCTCTTCTTCCTGCGTTTCCACTTCGGCAGCTTTGTTCTTCTTTCTTTTTATTTTTTTTTTCTTTTCTTTCCTCACTTTCCAGCTGCTTCGTTCCATCCGCATGCATGTTCTGCTTCATGCTTCGGCTAGTCTGTGCAGGTTGTTCACGTGGACGTCGCTGCAGGCATGGTGGAGCTCGGCTGGTGGAGAGGTGCAGCTGCGCTGGAAGTGGCCCAGATGATATTTACGTGAAGGCATGCATACACATGCATGGAGCTTCATATGACCCGCAGCTGGTGGCTTCAGAGGAGGGCCGTAGCGTTGCTGTTGGAGGTGGATGATGGTTGACGTGGCGTCGGACTGGGAGGTTCCTGCCGCTGGAGTGGGCTGGGCACGGCTGGGCTGAGGTGCAGTGGAGGGTGACGGACCGAATGCATGGGTGGAGTTGGTGAGACTGCCGTGGCGTCGGACCGGCCGTGCATGGGGCGGAGGATGGATCGCCGGCGTCGTCTGGGGTGGCTGGTGGCTTCAGGCGGGCGGAGGACGGCCCACGGTGGCGTGTGGAGGAACTGCATGGAGAAGCACTGTGCTGCACAGGAGGTAACGGCGAGAGGTTGAAGATGAGTAAAAACGGCATCGTTTCGTTAGTTGGACAAAACGGCGTCGTTTCATTTAGACGGCAGAAACAATTAACGTGAAAAATGGCGTCGTTTTGGTCTTTAGACAAAACGGTGCCGTTTAGCTTTAGACGTTTAAATGAAACCATGGTGGAAACGACATGTCGTTTTGGTTTTAGACAAAACGGCACGTCGTTTAGCTCAGACGGCAGAAACTATTAGCTCAAAACGACATGTCGTTTTGGTCTGCTGACCAAACGACATGTCGTTTAGTCAGCGCAGTAATTAAAAAAAATAAAAGAAAAATAAAATAAAATAAAATAAAATAAAATAAAATAAAATAAAATAAGATAAAATAAGATAAAATAAAATAAAAATTAGACAAGCAAAAATAAATAATAATAAAAATAGAACTAGACAAATAAAATAAAATAAAATAAGATAAAGAAACTAAAATAAATTAAATTAAACAAGAGATGAAAATAAAACATTAAAAGTGTGTTGTGCATGAGAAATTATTGTCCAAATAAATCACAAGTTATAAAATCAAGCATAAACTATGCTTTTAATCAATTTAATTCACAACTTAGATTTATGCCTCTTAATCAATTTATCCATCTAAAACCAATGATAAAATAATAAAACAATTAAAAATTATTGGTTTTAAATAGATAAAATATGCAATTATGCAGCTCAATCAATTCCCATCCACCTCCCCCACCAGTAATAGGCACTTATCGAAAGACCAAGGTCCCTCCCTTAAAACCTTCCTTTTATCACTATCATTTTCAAACTCGATGAGCATTGTCATTTGATTCAACTCCCGAAACCAGACCCTTCTAACAGGGCGCCAGATCTTCCTCATCGTATTAAAAAGCGCATCTCTATTGTAATGTTTTGACGTCAATAGCTAGGCAAACAGGCATCTCTCACTCCGAAATGACGTATTCTCTAGGACATTTCCTTCTATCAGAACCTCTTCTTGCTCGCCCTCCGTCAGGGACAACCTTTTGTAAAGGTCATCCAGATCCTCCGTCCTCGTTGCAGTAGCCATAAAGAAAAACGAGAAGAAAACTAACCCCTACGTGGAAAAACCCCGAGAGGATGAAACCCTAGCAGAGCGTTAAGCCTGCTCAATTCAAGCCATAATCTGAAACCACAATCAACTTATAAGTTTTTCTTTGTGACTCATAATTGGAGAGAAAGCTTATTCGTCTCTATGCTTGCCATTTTTTTTAATCGCATTGCCTTCTATGTCAAACCACTAGAAAGTACGTTGAAGTAGAAATCCTCTTCAAACAAATTTTCTTATGTTTGATTAAGCTTTGTACTGATTTTACTTCAACATCCAGACCAATCCCATGGTGGAAATGTTGTACAAGTCAATTTCATGGTGACCGTACGTGGGGGAGGCTAGGTGATCAATTAAGGAACAGAAAATTGGGCGATTCAGGAAATAAATATATTTTCAATTATCTTAATTTGTGACTCCGAACAGAATTAAGGATGATTATTCTGACAGCTAGTCAAACAACAAAAGCTTGAAATTAAGATTGAGAAAATGCAAACAGAAAGAAAACTCTGAGTTAAGCTTGAATATACAATAACAAACACATTGTCATAAAATTGGAATAATAATGACGATACTTCTGAAGCCCACAAGTCGGGCTTGAATAGCTAATGGAAAAGGCAAAATTGTAATTAAGGCCAAATAGTAAAAGATGGAATAAGATAATTATGGTTAAAATCTAACCTAAGAATCTAGAATAAAATCATTCCTAAAAATAAATGTTACCATAAAAGAAAAATAATCAAAAATGAAAGAATAACTCAGAATGACGATTTGGAATGAAGAAGGGATGATTTGGGGTTGATGAGGGGCCCACTAGGAACAGTATGGTGACCACGACGTGCGCACCGAATAGAGCTTTCCATATTGGAGTCATATGTGCAATTCTGATACCTATAACCAAAGTTATGGGCGCGCGCTGAAGAGAGATTTCCGTATTGGGGTCATATACACGATTCTAACAACTGTAGTCAAAGTTATAGACAAAATACTGGGATGTGCGCAAATCAACCGAGGAATGTTGTTTCTCGCCTAGTCAAGAAATGTCGTTTCTCGCCCAACTAAGGACTACCATCTCTTCTCGCCGGTTTTGCTTCGATCTACCTTCTCAAGATAGTCCAGTGCTTTTAACGTCACCTCTATTAGCCGATCGTCATCGGTACGGATTCCCCTGCATCAATTTGGCTCTTGAGATAAACTCTAGCTTACACCCAACTTTGCTAAAGAATTAGCTATCTACTTTGCTTTCCTATATAATGTGATTGACCTATACACCTAATTCTTGGCAGCAAACCAAAATCTGATTCAGAAATTCAAGTGCATAGGCAAATGCAAACAACCTTTTCCCAACAACTAGTTAACCACTGAGTCAGACTCAAGTTCTATTGCATTGAAGTGAAACTTGCTGCATCTAGAATTGCACGCAGTACTGCGTCCGTTACTGCATCCTTTACTGCATCCATAATGAGTGGAAAATGCTGCCGAAAGCCTACGTCCAAAGTCCTTCAAGATCCCTCCACCTCCAACTAGGGTCAGGACTGTCAAAATTGCTCCCATCTACATTGATCAGCTTAACCCAGCCTGAGTTAGGTTTAGGCCTACTCAACTGTTGTAACCAAGTTACTGAAGCAGAAAAGAATCATTCAACCATAAGCAGAAAAGATTCTTTAAAGACATCCAAACATGCATATCACAACTAGACTTCTGGCAAAAATAGCCTGGTATTTTTGCATATTAATCTCAACTCTGTTTATTAGAGCACCCAAGGGGCTCAATATATTTTGTGGCCTAAGACAACCATTAAGTATAGGACAATTTAATTTAAAAATGATAATAATATTTAAATATTAAATATTAAAATTTTCTGAAATGCAAAACAAATATTAATATTATTCTGAATAATAATATCTATTAGTACTATAACAATTTGAAATATAATCTAATTTTTTTGTAAATAGAGTATATATTATCCCTTATCCATATATATACTTCTTTTAATACTTTATTATGAAAACAAATAAGGCCATCGATATCAAAATAAACATCATATTTTATAAAATATTCAAGAGTAATATATCATTATTTTGCTACTTCTATTCCAATTTCATTATTGTCTAAAAATTTTGTACATTTTGATTAAGATTGTTTTTTAGTAAAACTTTTATATTTACTTTTTTTTAAACCAAATTTTGCCATTTAAGATTGATTTTATTTTAGGCAAAAAAAATTTCACCTTTTATGCTAACCAATATTTTTTTTCTAGTTTATTTTTTAGGATCATAATATTTTTTTTTTTTCTTTTGAGGGCCTACTCAAGGTGGGGGCTTAGGCGATGGCCTTAGTTGCCTACCCCTTGAGCCGGCCCCTTACACCTTCGACCATACCAATTATAATGGACTCTTCGGTCGATCCCCCATTCATGTATAAGAAGAAGTACCTAATTAAGATCAAGTACGTACTTCAAAGCTGGCTTGAGCCATGAGGAGATCAAGAAATTCTAGATTATTGAATTATATTAATTTTATGTGGTTTTTTAGTACAAACAATATACAGAAGTACTACTCCATCTCAAATAGATTACAATTTATGAATAAAAAATTGATAACTTTGAAATGAAGGGCATATATATTAATATTAATCATGTTGTTATGAAAGTTCCTTTCCGTTCCTTCTTATTAAACTTTATTATAATTCGAGTTATTTACTTTTCGTATCATTCTATTCTTTTTCATTCGTTATATTTATTCCAATATCGATCGCACGCATTCATTTCTTTTTCTTAACTCTATTACTTTATTCATTCTATTCCTTTACTAACTCTCAAACAAAGCAAACATATACTATAAGATCAAGAGTTCTCCAATTCATGTATATATAAGGATGGCCAGTAGAAAGAAGTGTTCAAAAGGAAATTAAGCATGGAGTGCAGAACATCAAGAGTCGCTGTAAGAGCACCACCTTCTGAGGTTTTTGATGAAGCTGGCTGCGCTGGGGCGTCGCTGGATGCGCTGCCGCCGGCGAGTAGTGGTATATATTAATTAGCTAGTAAAATTTGTAGTAAGTTTATAATTTTTTTTTTTTTTT
Source organism: Pterocarya stenoptera (assembly GCA_003123785.1). Taxonomy (NCBI): domain Eukaryota; kingdom Viridiplantae; phylum Streptophyta; class Magnoliopsida; order Fagales; family Juglandaceae; genus Pterocarya; species Pterocarya stenoptera. The sequence continues at coordinate 37,203 of QEOT01007114.1, read as the reverse complement.
TTATCTTCTATGTATCTCAGGAGTTGTAAGATCAACTAGAGATCTTCCGCCAGCTCATTACACTTTTCAAATAAAGAATTTCTCGTTTCTGTTTAAGAACGAGCTGGTTAAAAAATGTGAATCAGGCCATTTTGAAGTTGGCGGCTATCAATGGTAAGTACAGCATTTTGACGATTCGATGCCCGATCTCTGATTAGACGTTGTTGGTCTCTCTTTGCTTTTGTTTTGATTTGTAATAAAATATTCTGACCATTTTCTTTTTCATTTCCAGGAGATTAGTTGTACAACTCCACACAGATGGGAAGAAGAATATATATTGCAATCATGGAAACGATCAAATCTCTTTGTATTTAGCAATAGCAAATCAAAATAATCTTTTGCCTGGTTGGGAGGTTAACGTAAACTTCAAGTTCTTTGTGTTTGATCAAATACGCAACAACTACCTGTGTGTTCAAGGTACGTAGCTTTTCCCAAAATTTAGTTTGCTTATATATAGTTGTTTCTATTCACATGAGGTTGATTCAATAATGTTTTTTCTATATTTAATGCTATATATATCATGAATATTCTTGCCAGACTATACTAAATGTTGAGTTGGAAAAAAAAATAAGAAATTAGTTCTACTATAAGAAAAAAGAGAATTTGTGACGATAATGACTATTTGCGACGAAAAACAGATACATTTTAGTAGAAAATAGTTATTTTCGTAACAAATAGCTGGCCATAAATAAACAGTTTTCTTGTATTGAATCTATTATATTTATAATTTTCCTTATTCATTTTTCTCTAGATCTCCCGCATTTATTACATTTCGAGAGTTGACAATTTATTATAATATATATTCTTTAAACTTTTTTGGTTTTGTTAAGTGCAGATGGGATTGTAAGACGCTTCCATAACTTAAAAACTGAATGGGGATTCGCCCAATTGCTTCCACTCGATTTTCTTGGCGATCCTTCGAATGGTTTTATTGTTGACGACACATGCGTCTTTGGAGTCGAAGTATTTGTTATGAAAGTGACTGGCATGGGGGAGTGTTTATCAATGGTTAAGGAATATCCTACTTCCCATAAATTCAATTGGAAAATTGACAAATTTGACCCGCTGAAAGACTATTCTTATCTCTCTAATGTCTTCCTTGTTGAAGAGCGTAAATGGTACTCTTTTATATATGATCTTTTGTTTGTTATCTAACTTTTATATATACATATAACAATTTCATGTGGGTTAGGTTTATCAGTTAGTAAACCATGTCATAATTAGGTTTATATATATATATATATAGGAGGTTGAAGCTCAATCTAAGGGGAATCAAAAGCGTAGCAGACGCATTCTTGTCTCTCTATCTCCAGTTTGATGCTTCAGAAACTCTTACTCTTGGCCGATCAAGATTGTACGCAAACTACAGGCTGCAAATAAGGGACGAAGTTAGAGGCAACCACCTTGAAGAAACAGGTCAGAGAGAGATGATCTCTTAATTGGGTCCTTCATGGAAAGCTTATTAATTTCTCTTTTTCTTTTTGAGGTTGAAAACATTAATATATATGTCCAATAATATTTATCTTGCAGGTGAGCGCTGGTTCTTGGACACTGTTGGCTGTGGTTTCCCAAGCTTTTTGTCCCTCAGAGATCTCATGGATGCCTCAAAAGGCTACTTAATGGGTGATGCTTTGTCCGTTCATTGCAGAATTGAATTCATATATGTTGTTAAGGACTTCTCGGCCTGAAGTAATTGGAGATAAAAAGCTATATATATATATATACACACACACATCAATATACAATAATTCAGTACTAGTTGTGCAGTTGAAAATTTCAACACAAGATCCGCAACATTATGTCAACTAAAGCAACTAGTAGTACTGTTACAAATGTAAAATGTAATTTCATAAGTGAAAGAAATCAAACAATTTCTATATTATCCTATATCATTGAGGGATTGAGCATCCATGATATATATACATATATATACATGTGTGGGTGCGCGCGTACGTGTATCTTTCTTGAATTCCGCAGCAAACTGATTTTGTTTCGAGTGACCTTACGAAATGGAACTAATTTTCATCATTATACTTGTAGCCATATATATTCTGCATTCGTTGTTGGGTGTGACTTGGCTTCCTAGTCCCTTGTCCCAAAACAAAATATTGGAATAAATGCTCTCTCTGATGTCGAACATAATTATAATTATTGATCTGATGGCTAATTAATTAACAAAAACTAAGAATTGAGACTAAAAATGGATGCAAAATACGCTCATGGAAAAAAAAAAAAAAAATCTGAGAGTAAAGTTTATTGATGAAGTACATAATCCAGTTCTGAAACTAACAAGTCGGTCTCAAATAGCTACAAAAATCCGAGATTATGAGAATGTTGCTTGAAAAGGCCAAAATCTCAATTATTGCATAAAAATAAAATACCTAAAATAAGAATCTTGCCAAAAATCTACCCAGATCAAAATAAAAATCATCTTTAACAATGAAAGTGAAGTATTTTCATAAAATGAAAAAAGTAACTTAAATTCACGACTTCAAGGGAAAACGTCACATTTCAAGATCGAAATGTGGTTTTATATAAGTAGCGGTGATTACGATATATGCATTGAAAAGAGTTTTCCTAATTGGGGTCATGTGTCCGATTATGATACCCGTACTCAAAGTTATAGTCAAAATACTGACACATGTGCAATATTAACTCAATCCAAGAAATCTTCGGGAATATTTTCTGTTTCTTGTCGTATTTGTATTGATCTGCCTTCTCAAAGTAGTCCGCTATCATCGTAGAATCTGTCAAATCCGCATCATCAAACCCGGATCCTCCTCCATCAGTTTATAACTTAAATTTTATACAGGTCTTCAATTCTCATTTGTGAAGATCAAGGTATAAATAGTTTTTGTAGGGTTTCAATTAAGTTTTGATTCTGATACGGTCTTATGCACTAAGAATATAAGCAATTTCGTGGAGGCTAACTCTATTTTTGGCACATTAAGAGTATCATCAATGGATTAGCCAAAGCTAAAGGACATTTTTTATAAATGTGAAATGAATTTGACTTTTGTCTATTCCATTCACATAAGTCCCCACATTGCATGGAATAGCTATTTTTTCTTTATATACCAATAAAATAATATAAGATGAATTTTTCTTTGTCTATTCACATCAAATCTCCACCTTGGATTATCCATTTATTCATTATATAGTAATGAGTAATTAATAATTAAAATAATATTTAATTTTTTAATTATTAATTTATTTTATTTTATCATATTTTACCATTCTACCTATTATATATTAATTAATAATCATATTCTAATTAAATTATGTTAATTAGTAATCATATTCTAAACAAAAAAGAGAAGGTTTGGTACCATGCAGTAAACTGAAGCCGTGCATTAATAGTTACTTAGAAAATATAGACATTTACTTGAAAGTAGTTAATTTACTTTAAGTCGTGCCCCCCAAATAGTTAATTTACTTGAAGCCATGCCCCCCAAATATCACCTGGTAATATTACTTTCGTTCAACTTAAAAGTAGACAGGAAAGCAAAGAGAAAAATAAATAATAAAATATATATTTGGTGTATTTACAGTAATTAGCTAATTCATTGAGGATATTCAAATATATACTTTTTTCAGCTCTGACTACCTCGTTCACTTTGGGTTCTACAGTCTTTATAGGCTTAGTCCAAAAGTACAACAGTAACTATTAGTTCTAACAAACAAATAGAAAGCCCATTCAAGTAGAAACCTGCCAACCTCTACTGTATTATAGCTTTTACAGCCAATACGTCATCATTTTCCATTTAGAATAATCCTCCAAAATGCTTTTGTTTATCTCACTCAATTACACTACTTATCACGCCTGATAGCTCCCGATACTCCTGCCTTATCTCCCTACTCCCAAGCTCACCATTCATTCTGTACATAACATGCCTCTCCCCATCAAAGCATTTTCCCCACAAGGGGAGGATAACGGTTCTGTATGAACCAACAGGGCTCCCAAGTAACATCTTTAGTACTTGGACCACACCTCTATGCCAAAACATCAACAATGGCATGATTAGCCTTCTATGGACTACACCTCCGTAAAATCTGCTCTAGCTCAGGCTAAGTTCTCCTACTAGGCCAACTGGTGGCAGAGTTGGTAAGGAGACGTTACAATTACTCAACTTCTTCTTCAAACAACAAACATGGAATACATGATGAATGTTGAAATCTAAGGGTAAGTCAGTTTATAGGCAACTTGACCAATCCAATGGATGTTACGAAATTGTCCAAAGAATCAAGGGCAAGCTTTAAATCTCGTAGAACACTAAAGATTGTTGCTTGCTAAGATAAAGTCTGTGGTAGACCCTGTCACCAATGCCAAATGATTTCTCTATTCTACTTTTGTCATAACAAAACTTCATAATTTCTTGTGTAGCTACGAGATTATGCTTAAGGACAGGAAGCATTTGATCACAAGCCCACCAAGAATCATCAGCTGCTGGATTGTGAGTAGTACTGGGAATGTGAGATTGTAGCTTAAGAGGGGCCACACAATAAACAGCTTCATATGGAGTTGTCTTGGTTGAGGAATAAGTGGTAGTAGTATACCACCATCCATCTAAAGGAAGCCAATCCACCCACTGCTTTGGTTTAGCTCTAGAATCTCACCTCAAATAGTGTTTAAGAGTCTTAAATGCTGATTTTGTCTTGCCATCACTCCGAGGATGGTAGGCTGAACTAATTGCTAAAGTAGCATCTAGGAGACGAAATAGCTCATGCCAAAAAGAACTAGTAAATACAGGGTCTCTATCCAAAACAATTGACTTAGGCAACCCATGCAACTTGAAATTGTTAGACATAAATAGAGAAGCAACAGTATAAGGGTATTTGAGGGGCACAAAAGGAGCATATTTAGTTAACCTACTTACCACAACCATAACAACATAAAAGCCTTTAGAGCTGGGATGACCTTCCACAAAATCCATGGATTTGCCAATCCATACTTGAGTAGGAATAGGTAAAGGCCGCAACAATCCAACAAGGTGCACAGTTTCTAGATTATTGAATTATATTAATTTTATGTGGTTTTTTAGTACAATTTATGAATAAAAAATTGATAACTTAGAAATGAAGGGCATATTAATATTAATCATGCTGTTATAAAAGTTCCTTTCCGTTCCTTCTTATTATACTGCTTAATTATAATTTGAGTTATTTACTTTTCGTATCATTCTATTCTTTTTCATTCGTTATATTTATTCCAATATCGCACGCATTCATTTCTTTTTCTTAACTCTATTACATTATTCATTCTATTCCTTCACTAACTCTCAAACAAAGCAAACATATATTATAAGATCAAGAGTTCTCCAATTCATGTATATATAAGGATGGCCAGGAGAAAGAAATGTTCAAAAGGAAATTAAGCATGGCGTGCAGAAAACCAAGTGTCGCTGTAGCAGCACCAGTACCTTCTGAGGTTTATTATGGAGGCTCATGCGCTGAGGTGGTCGCTGAGGCGGCGCAGCATGCGCCACCGCCGGCGAGTAGTGGTATTTATTAATTAGCTAGTAAAATTTGTAGTAACTTTATATTCTTTTTTTCTTTTTCTTTTTTTTTTTTTGTATGAATGTTTTGTTTTTTTATCTTCTATGTATCTCAGGAGTTGTAAGATCAACTAGAGATCTTCCGCCATGCAGACCAAGAGTCACTGTAGCAGCACCACCTTCTGAGGCTTATTATGGAGACTCATGCGCTCAGGCGGTCGGTGAGGCAGTGCTGGATGCGCCACCGCTGGCGAGTAGTGGTATTTATTAATTAGCTAGTAAAATTTGTAGTAAGTTTATATTCTTTTTTTTTTTTTTGTATGAATGTTTTGTTTTTTTATCTTCTATGTATCTCAGGAGTTGTAAGATCAACTAGAGATCTTCCGCCAGCTCATTACACTTTTCAAATACAGAATTTCTCGTTTCTGTTTAAGAACGAGCTGGTTAAAAAATGTGAATCAGGCCATTTTGAAGTTGGCGGCTATCAATGGTAAGTACAGCATTTTGACGATTCGATGCCCGATCTCTGATTAGACGTTGTTGGTCTCTCTTTGCTTTTGTTTTGATTTCTAACAAAATATTCTGACCATTTTCTTTTTCATTTCCAGGAGATTAGTTGTACAACTCCACACAGATGGAAAGAAGAATATATATTGCAATCATGGAAACGATCAAATCTCTTTGTATTTAGCAATAGCAAATCAAAATAATCTTTTGCCTGGTTGGGAGGTTAACGTAAACTTCAAGTTCTTTGTGTTTGATCAAATACGCAACAACTACCTGTGTGTTCAAGGTACGTAGCTTTTCCCAAAATTTAGTTGAACAATGTTTTTTCTATATTTAATGCTATATATATCGTGAATATTCTTGCCAGACTATACTAAATGTTGAGTTGGAAAAAAATTAAGAAATTAGTTCTACTATAAGAAAAAAGAGCATTTGTGACGATAATGATTATTTGCGACAAAAAACAGACACATTTTAATAGAAAATAATTATTTTCGTAACAAATAGCTGGCCACAAATAAACAGTTTTCTTGTATTGGATTTATAACATTTATAATTTTCCTTATTCATTTTTCTCTAGATCTCCAGCATTTATTACATTTCGAGAGTTGACATTTTATTATAATATATATTCTTTAAACTTTTTTGGTTTTGTTAAGTGCAGATGGGATTGTAAGACGCTTCCATAACTTAAAAACTGAATGGGGATTCGCCCAATTACTTCCACTCGATTTTCTTGGCGATCCTTCGAATGGTTTTATTGTTGACGACACATGTGTCTTTGGAGTCGAAGTATTTGTTATGAAAGTGACTGGCATGGGGGAGTGTTTATCAATGGTTAAGGAATATCCTACTTCCCATAAATTCAATTGGAAAATTGACAAATTTGACCCGCTGAAAGACTATTCTTATCTCTCTAATGTCTTCCTTGTTGAAGAGCGTAAATGGTACTCTTTTATATATGATCTTTTGTTTGTTATCTAACTTTTATATATACATATAACAATTTCATGTGGGTTAGGTTTATCAGTTAGTAAACCATGTCATAATTAGGTTTATATATATATATATATAGGAGGTTGAAGCTCAATCTAAGGGGAATCAAAAGCGTAGCAGACGCATTCTTGTCTCTCTATCTCCAGTTTGATGCTTCAGAAACTCTTACTCTTGGCCGATCAAGATTGTACGCAAACTACAGGCTGCAAATAAGGGACGAAGTTAGAGGCAACCACCTTGAAGAAACAGGTCAGAGAGAGATGATCTCTTAATTGGGTCCTTCGTGGAAAGCTTATTAATTTCTCTTTTTCTTTTCGAGGTTGGAAACATTAATATATATGTCCAATAATATTTATCTTGCAGGTGAGCGCTGGTTCTTGGACACTGTTGGCTTAGGTTTCCCAAGCTTTTTGTCCCTCAGAGATCTCATGGATGCCTCAAAAGGCTACTTAATGGGTGATGCTTTGTCCGTTCATTGCAGAATTGAATTCATATATGTTGTTAAGGACTTCTCGGCCTGAAGTAATTGGAGATAAAAAGTTATATATATATATATATACACACACACACATCAATATACAATAATTCAGTACTAGTTGTGCAGTTGAAAATTTCAACACAAGCTCCGCAACATTATGTCAACTAAAGCAACTAGTAGTACTGTTACAAATGTAAAATGTAATTTCATAAGTGAAAGAAATCAAACAATTCTATATCCTATATCATTGAGGGATTGAGCATCCTTGATATATATATATACATATATATGTGTGTGTGCGCGCGTGAGCGTGCATCTTTTTTGAATTCCACGGCAAACTGATTTTGTTTCGAGTGACCTTAGGAAATTGGAACTTTTCATATTTATACTTGTAGCCATATTTTGAATTCGTTGTCGGGTTTGTGACTTGGCTTCCTAGCTAGTCCCTTGTCCCAAAACAAAATAATGGAATAAATACTCTTTGTATGATGCCGAATATAGTTATAATTATTCTGACGGCTAGTTAATTAACAAAAACTAAGAATTGAGATTAAAAAAAAATGCAAAATATGGAAAAAAGAAAAAAACCCTAAGAGTGAAATTTATTGATGAAGTACATAATCCAATTCTGAAGCGAACAAGCCGAGCTCAAATAGTTACGAAAATCCGAGATTATGAGAATGTTGCTTGAAAAGGCCAAAATCCCAATTATTGCATAAAAATAAAATACCTAAAATAAGAGTCTTGCCAAATCTGGCTAGATCAAAATAAAAAACATCTTTAACAATGAAAGTGAAGTATTTTCATAAAATGCAAAAGGTAACTTAAATTCATGATTTCAAGGGAAAACGGAGCATTTCAAGATCGAAATGTGGACCAATAGGAGTAGCAGTGAGTACTACGATATGCGCATTGAAAAAAACTTTCCTAATTGGGGTCATTTGCCCGATTATGATACCCCTATTCAAAGTTATAGTCAAAATACTGACAGATGTGCAATATTGGCTTAATCCAAGAAATCTTCAGGAATATTTACTGTTTCTTGCCGTATTTGTATTGATCTGCCTTCTCAAAATAATCCACTATCAACGTAGAATCTGTCAAATCCGCATCATCAAACCTGGATCCTCCTCCATCAGTTTATAACTTAAATTTTATACAGGTCTTCAATTCTAATTTATGAAGATCAAGGTATAAATATTTTTTCTGGGGTTTCATTTAAGTTTTGATTCTGATAAAGTCTTATGTCTTATGCACTAAGAATATAAGCAATGTCGTGGAGGCTAACTCTATTTTTGACAAGCTAATATATACTTTTTTCAGCTCTGACTCCCTCGTTCACTTTGGATTCTACAGTTTTTATAGGCTTAGTCCATAAGTACAACAGTAACTATTAGTTCTATCAAATAAATAGAAAGCCCATACGAGTAAAAACCTGCCCACTTCTACTATATCACAGTTTTTACAGGCAATACATCATCATTTCCCATTTAGAATAATCCTCCAAAATGCTTTTGTTTATCTCACCCAATTACACTACTTATCACACCTGATAGCTCCCGATACTTCTGCCTTATCTCCTTACTCCCAGGCTCACCATCCATTCGGGTGAGGATAACGGTTCCATACGAACCAACAGGGCTCCAAAGTAGCATCTTAGTATTTGCATCACACCACTCATGTACCAAAACATCAACAATGGCATGATTAGCCTACTATCGACTACACCTCTGTAAAATCTGCTACTAGGTTCATTGGTACGGAAACGTTACAATTATTCAACTTCAAAAAAAAAATGGAATACAAGATGAATGTTGAAATCTAAGGGTAAGTCCAGTTTATAAGCAACCTGACCAATCCGATGGAGGATACAAAATGGACCAAAGAAGCAAGGGCAAGCTTTAATTCTCGTCGAACAACTAAAGATTGTTGCTTGTTAGGATAAAGTCTGAGGTAGACCCAGTCACCAATGTCAAATGATTTCTCTATTCTACTTGTGTCATAATGAAACTTCATACTGATAAAGTCCATGCCAAGCAAGCAGTCCACAATGGTTGCTTACTGCTCAGCGGGTAACTGCATTTGCAGTTACAAATTGAACGCAAATTAAATGCATTCATGTAGGTGAAGGGCCTATAAATTGACATTCCTAGTAAAAGCCTCAAACACACCAAGGGAAGAAAAGAAAAGAGAGAGCCATGAGAGCTCTAAGAGAAAAGAAAAGAGTTGAGTTGAGTGGAGTGTGATCCTCCTCCTCTGTAATATTTTTTTGTATACCACTATTTATTAGTGAAGCTCTTTTCTGTGGACGTAGGCAGTTGCCGAACCACGTTAAATTCTTGGTGTCACTATGTGAGTGGGTGTGCTCTTTTATTTCCACTTTTATTTATTCCGTTCTGCTTGATTTTCCCAACAAGTGGTATCAGAATGATTGTTGGAAGGAGTTCTTATAGAAAAATCGTTATTAGTGCGTTGCTCAGTTTGCAATTCTGAGCATACCATTGTCTTCGTCCTAGCGAGACAAGAAAAGCAATGAAAACTAGAGGCCGAATGAAAGCCACACGCGCCTCTACGTGCCCAGGGGAGGATCAGGTGCGTGACCCCTACTCTCACCACGCGCCGCACGCACTCTAGAGAAGTCTCTACGTGCAAAGTTCACGCGCCTCACGTGCTCTTGACCCAAGAAGGCACGTGACTCACACTCCACGCACTGCACGTGCGACAAAGTTCATGTTTTGGTTCTTTTGCTCATATTTGTACTATCCGAGTCCGAGTTTGATGAAACAAGACTCGTTTCCACCAAAATCAGGCGTTCCGGACACAATAGTATATGCTGTCCATTTTTCGATATCCCACCTTGAAGACCCTGTACTTGCATTTGGTATTTAGAATTAGTCTAAATCCATGGAGGATTCAGCATTAGGCGCCATGATAAATCTAACTGCCTCAAACTACAATCTTTGGAGACCTCGGATGGAGGATCTCTTGAACTATAAGGATCTGTCTAACCCCTTGGAAAATGAAGGGAAGCAGGCAGATGAATTTACGGATCAAGTGTGGAAAAAGATGCACAAGAAGACTATTGGTCAGATCAAGCAATGGATCTACCATAGTGTCTTTCACCACGTGGATCAAGAAACATATGCATATAACCTCTAGAAGAAGTTGGAGAATATGTATCAAGCTAAGATTGCTCGAAACTAAGCCCTCTTGATGAGATGGCTTGTTAACTTGAAATTGAAGAGCGACACCTCTGTTGCCGAGTACATTAGCAAGTTTCAAAACCTAGTTAACCAACACGGGTCCGTCAAGTTGAATCTTGGCAATGAAGAACAAGCTGGTGTACCATGAAATTGATCACTAGTCCACCAAGAATCATCAGCTGCTGGATTGTGAGTAGCACTAGGAACATAAGATTGCAGCTTAAGACGAGCTACATGATACACAATTTCATATGGAGTTGTCTTGGTTGAGGAATAAGTGGTAGTAGTATACCACCATCCATCTAAAGGAAGCCAATCCACTCACTACTTTGGTTTAGCTCCAAAATCTCATCTCAAGTAGTGTTCAAGAGTCTTATTCACTGCTTTTGTCTTACCATCACTTTGAGGATGGTAGGCTGAACTATGAGCTAAAGTAGCATCTTGGAGACAAAATAGCTCATGCCAAAAAGAAAAAGACAGGGTCTCTATTCGAAACAATTGATTTAGGCAACCCATGCAACTTGAAATTGTTAAACAATAAACATAAATAGAGAAGCAACAGTATAAGGGTGTTTGAGGGGTACAAAATGAGCATATTTAGTTAACCTACCCACCACAACCAGAACAACATAATAGCCTTTAGAGCTAGGATGACCTTCCACAAAATCTATGGATATGCCACTCCTTACTTGAGTAGGAATAGGTAAGGGCTACAACAATCCAGCAAGGTGTACAATTTCAACTTTATTCCTTTGACAGCTATAACAACTCCTACCATAATGCCTAATGTGAGACTTCATTCTAGGCCACAAAAAAATAAAAAATAAAAATAAAAAATAGATTGAGCCATCTGTAATGTTTTGTAAAAACCAGAATGACGAGCAATAGATTCATCATGAATCAAATTAAGAATTTTTTACTTGAAAATTATATGATCAGAAACATGAATCCCGCCATTTCAAAATAGAACACCGTTTTTAAGAGTATAGATACTGGAAAATATGAGAATACCAAGTGAACTTCCAAACTCTTCCTCCAAATGCCTATATAGGGCATCCCCTTAAGAGACCTCCAAGCAAGAAGACTGAGGAAGAAAGAGGAAGTCTAAAGATGATGTAGATGCTGAATTTAACCATGCCTTAGCTCGCATGAATGCTGACAAAAATAAATTCATGGTAGAGAAAATAGAATTTTACAACAAGCAAGAGCGGGATAGAGATGGACATCTTGCACTTGAGAAGAAGAAGAAGTTAGAAGCTAAAATAATGAAACTAGATCTTGATGGGATGAAATCAAAGCAGCAAGTTTATTTCCAATGCCTTCAGAATGAAATTTTCAATGGTTTAATGAGTAAGTCTGCAATCACATCACCATCCAAGGACCCATCCACACCTTTTGGAGGTATGTAAGTATTTTTCTAGCTCATTTCGACGTTGTAATTAATAGTAGTATATGTTTAACGTATACTTTGTCTGATTTTAGGGTCATCCAGTCACATGTGATGGAAATACATATGGCTAGCAGCAACTTTATGATTGGACATTGTCTTTATTTTTTTTATGAGCAGTAATATTAGTGATGGGCTGACTTTTGGAGGGGTGTATTTTTTGTGATGGGTTGAAATGTGTTAAACATTAGTAATGACTTATGTTTTTCTCAATGGTGTTTTTTTTAAGTGAAAATGTAATAGACAATTGTTTTTTTCTATGGTGTTGTATTAAATATGTAGAATGTATTTGCTGCACTCCAGGACCCATCCACATCTTTATCCAAGTCTCATATTGTATAATATTAATATTTCCATGTATCTCTTAATTTAGAAAAAAAAAATTAGTAGGACAAAAAAAATTGAAAAAAAAATTATTAAATTTATAATATTTTATTATTATTTTGACTAATAGATGAATAATTCAATGTGGGAATAAGTTTGGAGTGAAATAGCCAAATGCAAAATCACGTCATATGCAAATTTTATATTTGAATTTATATAATCCAATGCTAATGCTCTAAGGGATGCAACAATCCAACAAGGTGCACAGTTTCAACTTTATTCCTTTGACAACTATAACAAGTACTCCTACCATAATGCCTGATGTGAGACTTCATTCTAGGCCACCAAAAAAAAAAAAAATAGGTTGAGCCTTCTGTAATGTTTCGTAAAAACCAGAATGACTAGCAATAGATTCATCATGAATCAAATTAAGAATTTTTTGCTTGAAAACTGTATGGTCAGGAACATAAATCCAGCCATTACAAAATAGGACACCATTTGTAAGAGTATAGATATTGGAAAATATGAGAATAGCAAGTGAACTTCCAGACTCTTTCTCCAAATGCCTAGATAGGGTATCCCCCTTTTTTATACTCTATAATGAAATCATAACCTCACAACTTACACACCCACTTTTGTTAAGCAGAAATGCCCACCTTTTGCTCCAAAATGAACTTTAAACTCTAATGGTCAGTTCTGATAACAAACGGATTCCCTAATAAATAGGGTCTCCATTTTTTCATTGCCAATGCTCATAGGTAGATAATTGTGGAGATCTTCCTCTCGAAGCTTGGGTAAGATAAGCTAAAGGTCTCCTTTCTTGCATCAATATAGCTCCTACTCCATCACCACTAGCATCACACTCTATAAAAAAACTTTTGGAGAAATCAGGCAGTGCAAGGACTAGAGGGGTTGTGACTACACTCTTTTAAGTGTTTGAAAGGCAGCTTAAGGTGGCCATTGGAAGAAATCATTCTTGAGAAGGGCAGTCAAAGGAGCTGCAATTAAACCATAATCCTTTATGAACCTCCGATAGTAACCAATGAGGCCTAAAAAAACCTCTTAAAGATTTCACTACCCTATTAAGAACAAGGCTACTTAACCATTGCATCGATTTCATAGTTGTTTTCTTCGTTTACGTTTTGGTTTCTGACCAAAAAGTCTCGAGTCTTTTCATTTTCGTTTCTAGGAGACTGGTACTCCAAACAAATGGGAAGAATATCGAAGTTTTTGTTATTAAAGTTATCACTGGCATGGGGTAGTGTTTGTGAATGGTCAAGGAACCTCCTACCCATTATTTCCATTGGAAAATTGACAGATTTGACCCATTGAAAGACTATCTCCCTCATGTCTTCCCTGTTGAAGGGCGTAAATGGTACTCTACTATGATCTTTGTTTGTTATCTTTTGCTTTCGTTTGTTCTCAAAATAGATACGTGCTATATCTCCCCCGGACTGGGCTTCAGATCTTTTTTTTCCCTCTGTTTTGGGAAGATTCATACTATTCTAGATGAGAGATTTTTTGGAGGCCTGGTGCTGGAAACAAGTTCGACACACACCCGAAGGTACAAACACGCCCGTGCACGCATGATCACAATTTCGGGTGATTGGCTGTTACACGGCTGCATCGGGTGAGCATGCGTGTGTTGAAGAGACAAAGGTTTGGTTGCACGTCTATACAGACATCGATTAATGGAAGCCGCGTTCACACATAATGCAGGTTAGAAACTGCCTCCAGTTCTATCACCCTGGTAGCCAAATCTGTTTCTGCTTGGTGGAATCGAATCTAAACTACCAAACTAGTCTACTGTAGATGACTTGTACTTGCATCCAAACATTGGCTAAATCTTAACAACGCGATCCCAACGCTAGAATGAAACATAGTATCCCAAATATGGAATTGAATCTAAAAACTACAGCCTACAGCTCAGATCCCGAGCACTTTGACCACTAAGCTCCGAGGGGAGATCCAAGATAACTGAAGGTTCTGTTACAAATGACAGAAGCAATCCAACTGGAGAGAGATGCATCAATAGTAAATGTATAGTGACTTCTAACGAGAATGCTTCTTAACATCATGAAGAACCACATATGCGGCATTACGGCCGGCTGCACCCATCACCCCTCCCCCAGGATGTGATCCACTTCCACACATATACAGCCCTCTAATTGGCGTCCTATGATCTGACCTGTGTCCAAAAAAATAACAGATATTGCATTCATACAGACTAGCTTGCATTAAAATATCCTTCATCATCCCCAATAGTAACTTCCAAAGGCTGTTAGGATTACCATTGTTTCACGGGTCGCATCAAGAAAAGTGAATCCAAACCCATAGCACCATGAAATATATTCCCACCTGTTAACATTTATTTTCATTTAGTAATAAAATTGGAAATGCAAAAATGTTCAATATGTCTCACATGTCCTCAGTCTAGCAAGGAAACATAAAAGCATGCTTTATCCATTCAACCACTACTTTTCCACAGGCAAAACAAAGATGCAAGTCTCACAAAAAAAAAACATACAATTCATAACGTCGATACTCAGTTGTAAAGAACATAGAGGTACATATCTGGAATATTTTACCTGTCAGACCGAATTCCCTTTCAAGATCTGGTGGTGTTAGCATGTCATAACCAATGACTGATGAGCTGAAGCCAGGGGCATATTCATCAATCAAATTAAAGCATCTTTGTGCATATAGCTCCTACGTACAGAGAATCATCACGTACCTATCAATGAATTGTGCAGGTCTGCTTTTTGTTATGAGTTAAAAATGATTTATACATTGCATTCAGAAAAGGAAAATAAATAAACCAGTATAACTGTTAGTAATTTGAAGTGCTAAATACTGCATCATCATGCTACACAAGAAACATTTGGTCACCTACAGTACATGCAAATGGACAATTAGAATGCCAATGCCTTTGCACAAACACACTCTCAGAAGGTAGAATAGCAACTTACTCTATATGTAGGATCTTCCCAGCTACCATCCGTAGGTTTATATGGTGTGTATTGTGTAAATAAGCTGACCACATGCTTACCTACAAAAAGATTCAGAGTTGGCATTTTACAAGTAAAGCTCCATAACTTAATCCAGGATAACCACAAAGCTTATATAAAAATGAAGAATTCACAGAGACCATGCGTCAAACTGCAATGGCTAAAGCATAAGAACAGCAAAAACCATTAATCACTTTAGGACTCATGTCCATTTTAGGTATTGTCGTTATTACATCCAACTCAACTGCATGCACTCAATTCTCACCATAAAAAAGTGAAAGGTCTCCTAGAATTTATTAAGGATTTTTTTAAGTAGAATTTATTAAGAAAAATGGATGAAGCAGTAGAAAATCTAATCGGCATCACTAAAAAATGAAGAATACATGGATCCATTGACAAGAACAACTGGTCCTCTAATCATTCTTCAGTCAATTTGTATAAATTCTTGTTTCAGGAGAGTATTTGCATGTTTCTGAATGTTCTGTCTATGCTTGTTACCAAAACCTGGATGGTATGGAGATTAAACCAACATCGTTGAATTAAATAATACATTTTTCTTTCTAAGGAATTTTTTGTGGTTTTCCCTATACTTCAATAATAAATGGAAAGGATAACCAGGAATAGATCACCCTCTATCAAGCTGTATTTTTTATTTTAGTGTTCTTCTAGGTGCATACAGTTAGTGACCAAAACACAGACGTAAAAAAATGGCTCAAATTGCTATGACTGAATGCATTGCAAAAGGATGATTAACTTGGTCGTACCAGGTGGAGATATAGTCTTGTCCAATGAAGAAGGAATTGTCATCTCCATAACTGGCCTCCGTGATGGTAAACCATTCCAAGCATCTTGACAAGCCAAACCAATCTCCTCCATACTGGCAAATATAGACCCAAAAGGACAGGAAAAATTACGAAGATAATATACATCACTCTCTACCGAGAAATATTTAGCGGATGTTTGGATGTAAGATTTTCTTTGACAATTTTTGTGAAAATGGTGGGCTATACTAAAAATACCTTTGAATTGAGAATTTTTTTTAGAGATGTTTTTTATCAGGGATTTAGAAAGTGGAGAGGCCCAATGAAAATATGAATGGCAAGAATATTTTTGTGAGAGTTCTTGTTGAGTTTTGTGAAAGTTGTTTGATTTCGTTTGTTACGAAAATCGTAGTATGTTTTGATAATTGAGATTGTTTTTCCGCAAAGACATTTGGAAGTGAGAAAAATTTGAGAAACTTTTAGATCCCCAACATCCTCTTAACTTTTAAATCTCCACCATTAATTGACAACATAAATAGCAAATTGGTACTAATTACATAAGCAGGCCAGGTGGTTGAATTAGGGGTGCTACCCGCACCATACGGTGCAGGGTAGCCCCCTCCCCGCCCCGCCCTGCCCCGCATGGGCCAGGGGTGGGCTTTTCACCCCCGCCCCATCCCACTTCAATAATGGACTACAGTCCACTAGGCCCAAAATTATTTATGGGTTTAAAAGTGATCAAAAACACATTTTTGGACTCAAATTATAAACTTAAATTTATAAATATGATTATAATTTAAAAACTATGTAGTTTTTAAATTTGCTAGTGCACATGTAGGCAATACAAGAGTCCCACATTGCTTAAGTGTGAGACATGTATTGTGAAGGCAATCTATAAAAGGGCCACCCTACAACACTATAACTTACACAAAGTATTAAGTAAAAGTTCTACTTAATACATATTACTATATTTATATATAGTAAAAATAAATAATATTATAAATATGTAATTATGTATAGTTATTAAAAAAAATTGGGTGCGGGGTGGGGGGTGGGCCGGGGCCCCGCTAGGGCCATACCACCCCCGCCCCCGCATGGGCGGGGAGGGGTTGCCAGCCCCACCATGCGGGGGCGGGGCAGCAGGGTGTGGGGCCCCGCTGCCCCAATATCAACAACACCAGGTTAGCAGAAGCTTTACTAGGACTAGGGGTGTAACCGGTCCGGTCCGGTCCGGTTTTAGACGAAATCTTGGACCGAATCGGTATAACCGGTTTTGTATTTTTCAAAACCGATTACGCACCGGTTACCCTCCTAAACCGGTATTTCCGGTTTTACCGGTTTCCGGTCCGGTCCGGTCCGGTTCGGTCCGGTCCGGAAAATCTCAAAACCGGAACCGGACCGGTTCCGGCCGGTTTATGAAATTTGAGAACCGGTTCCGGACCGATTGGGTTAAAAACCGGTAAAACCGGTCCGGGCCGGTCCGGTTTGGTCCGGTTTACCGGTTTTCCGGTTTAAATTTACACCCCTAACTAGGACATCAATCTAATGAGACTTACACTATCAACATCAAGAGCAATGCTTTTGGAGTCAGAAATAGACCACTTTCGAGTTAGCAATCAAAGTTGCAACATAATTGTTCTGTTTTTTTGGTTTTCCAGTGATGAGTCACACACGCACGCACACAAGATAAATCGCAATGTTGGACATGCTAGAATACCTTTCCAAACCAATGTGAATGGTGGCTGTATGGTGAGGGCCCACCTCTGGATGATTCAAGTTGCAAGACTGGAACTGCGGCAATTTATCAACAGCTACATTAATCTTTGTTGTTCCCTGTAGCAGTCAGTGACATAAGATGTCGTAACCTCCATAACTGGAAATCATTTGAAACATAGACAAAAGAAAGTTGTCGCATGACAAAAGAAAAAAATGGTCACATCACCTGGTAGAACTAACAGTTAATGGAAATTACACCCAACTCTTGATGGAAACTCATCAGGAAGTACAAGTTTTTTATCCTTTATAGTTACACTATTGTTCTTCATCTACCCTTTTTACTATTCTTTAGGCCACAAATTTGTGGCAAAGAAAAGACCATTTTTTCCAGTTTGATTTCTTCTTTATCTAGAAGTAATCCAGAAACAGTGGTGCTCTAAGGATCTCACGGCGCCTAAGAAAACACATAACCAACAGCTCAAATATAGTTATCCAAAAAATACGAGAAAATATATGTTCAATAATTTCCCATGTGTGAAGGAATCTTACAGAACTATAATCGGAGTACTTGATAGCACGAACAAATTCGTCCGGAAGAAAAAATTGAGGCACCAACTCCTGCATCATGAAGGAATAACCTTTAACCAAATTAAAACAAACAAACATTAATGATAGAAAGGAAGCTGACTTGAATCTATTATCTATCACCTTCAATGGATAATTTGTTTACATTGTTCCTTAATAATACGTGATTGTCAATGCTAATCCCAATAAGGAAATGCAAAAACAGCAATTTTAAGCTTCTTACCATGAAAGTCTTGTAAGGTGTTGCATTTGACAAAACAATTGAAGAATGCAATCGTTCCCCATCAACCATCAATACCTAGATTGTCAACGCGATATAGATCTCAGAACATTTTATGAATGCTTTGAGATTACTCAGTTGAGACAATACAGGAACCAAACTAACCCCAGTTACTATGCCAGACTCTTCAATGACCAATTTTGAAACCTGAACAGAAAATGAACTTTCAAAGTTGAAAGACAACAAACCTGTAACAGAGGGAAGTGAATTGTAGCATATACAGATGCAATGTAGAGAGTGATGAAAACTAAACCATCTTATTGAATATGAGCTAACTATGAAAAAGGCTAAACTAGTTTTCTTTTTCTTTTTCTTTTTCAACTAGTAATTTACACATGCACCAAGAGGATAATAAACCAATAACCTCACCTTCCACTCAATTATTATGGAGGAAGAATATGACAATTCAGTTAAAGCTAATTGGCTTAAAGAAGCATGTTTCATTTAAAATAAGAAGTGACATCATTTTTCCATATCAATCAAAATAAACATTTCTGAGTATAAACTCCCCTAAATGATACTCAGAAATGTTAAGGAAGAAAGAAAAATAAAAACATTGAGGAAGAAACTCTTGAATAAAGGGGCATGCATCATAATACTGTTAATAAACATCTTATAAAAATAATAATAAGCATACCTCTGCATTTGTAAAAATATGAACGCCAGCTTCTTTAGCAGCATTACTAATAGCCAGAGATACAGTACCCATTCCACCTTCAACATGCCTATCACATTAAATCAACAATAAGGATGATAAAAGCATGGGTGAGGAAAATAGCTCAAATATCAACACAGAAATAGGTATCACATATGAGATATGTAGAACCAGATACCACACAGAAATATACATATATCTGGGCTGAGCTTGCTATTCTACAATGTAAAATCACAAAAATGATCGTCCAATAAAAAAAAAACCTTAAAAAATGAGATATATATGAGATACTTACGACCAAATATTATGTTCACCATCAGTTTCACCCATCACATGATGTAGCAGGACATATCCACTCCCAGGTGTATGGATACTTGCCTATGAAACAAAACTAAGAATGCCATTTTACTAACACTGAAAAAATGGAATACCCCCTTTTTCTTTAATTAAATCAAAAGATGGGAACACTGCTCATGTTACGGTGATTCAAACAAATACAAACTGCACAAACCAATGGAAATGAAAATATGAATCATTTTGATGCATAAATACACTTACTGACAAGAGTGTGGATGATAATAAGTCAATGTCAATGGTATGAGTTAAGAAATTCATGCAATTGGTTAAAGCAGATGTAATTAAAATTTTCTTTATGGGAAGCAAATAGATTATACTTAAACAAAGCGCCCAAGTCAATTTTAGGTGTTAGATGCTTGTACTTAAAAGTTTACAAAATTCTTTTTGATAAGTTATGAACAGCTCGCTCCTGTGAAAACTCCTTTTCATAAAAAATGAAATCTCCCATTTAAAAACAAAAAAGGAATTGAAAAAAAAAATTAAAAGTACCCTGTGGTGGATTTTGTTTTCTAGCATGTAGCAAATTTTGCAACTTCAAAATACCATGTTAAGTGCAACCAGATGCTATATGGAAACAGCAATGTCAAACACAAATACAAAAGAAGAAAGTTTTGCTCATAACAAGAGTTGCAGCCTGAAAGCTAATAGCAAGTCCTCGTCGTATTAATAAAACATTATCACTAATACACATCATGAAAAATAAAATTGAAGAGCATTAAAGGACAAAACGTAACATTTATTCTAGGTACTATAGTCATGAATGACGTAAGTGAAGGAAAAGACAAGCCGAAGAAAATCATGGCCTCTTGTTGTGACCTTTTAGGTGAAATATCAATTTGTATTCCCTCATGGTCAAATGCAAATGACAATTATACAGCTACACAATGCATCCATCATAGAAGTCTTGTCTTACCATACTTCCAATAATAGCATCAGCTGCAAGTGTTGCCTTCACTACATCCGACTGCACCCAAATTAATAGCATATATCATTAGAAAAGAAGGTCAACGTCTTTTCTTAAGTGAGTAATAGTAAGGCTTGCATAAAATTATTAAAAATCTTGTGGAATCATACGAAACAATAAATTGGCAGCTCTAATAACCTTTAGATAATAATCTTCACTTTCACAGACATTTAACGCTCATTCCTCCAACTGAAGCTTCAACTATCCACTGATTTAGTACATACTTTTTTTTATACCTAGCACCTCAGTCCTCTACAAAAATAGTTATCTTTTTTTCTAAACATAATCTCAGATACAGGTGCAGATTATATTGATGTGAATTACCTGCTGTGTAAGAGCTCATTGGACATATTATTAAGTAGTTATGTTTTGGTTTATCCACATTTACAGCAGGTATGTGACAATATCTAAAAAAGTGGAAACTGGCTTTGAGTGATCATTGCTCTCACCATCAAATTATGGCCAAGAAATTCCCTCGGGACTCAAAACTAAACATAAATTCATCAAAATTTCATTTACATGATCATCATGTAGCAAAGTTGAAGGCCTACAAGGTCGCACAGCTGAAAATGTCATCTTTATTAATATTTTCCAGTACCTTGGAATCATAAAAAGTTGATTAATTAAAACACCAAGGCATCATCCTCTCGGATATACTAAACAAATGACAAATGACACTTCAAAGTGATAAAGTGACAACCTCAAACCACTTATTCAGAACCTTTGATGTTGGGGAGAGCAAAAGGTCCAAAAAATCCCTGTCAAAATCATAGGAATTCCTTAAATACCATACAAAATTCAAAATTCAAGTCATACTAGTCAAAGATGACCTATAATCATTACATCAAGTTGGTTTGGTGCATGGGAATCCCACAAACAGAAACGATAAAAAATATTCCAACATACTGTTCATTTGGAAAGGTAGCACTTACACCATATCCTTTTGCCCCAAGGAGAGAGCATGCTTTAGGCAATGAGTCCAGAAAACTGATTTGTGCAACTTATCCCTCAGCCAATCATTTAAAGATGAATCCCATTGTAGAGTTTCAGGGGTTTGTGAATCCAAAAGAAAATCCATGAATTTACTGAACTTTTGTAGTTGAGTTTCATATCTAGAAATCAGTAAAAAGAAATAAACGATTTCATGACAGAAACCAAATTAACAGTATTGTGCACTGCTAGGCACATGAGCTGGAATGAAGAAATCAGGCCCCAAGCATATTACATCTATTCAAGAAAAGTTAGGACAAACTCAGTTGTCATATTATTGAATTTGACAAAGTAAATATATTGTAGTCCATGAGATGAAAGTTCCATTCGTATTCTGTAGAGCATCTTTCAAGAATTAAGGATCCAAAATGAATATGATGACGGCCCCAACATTTCCAATGGCCCCAATTCATGATGATCCATTTACTCATTAGATTCTGTACAAAATGCATATAGAACCATTCACACTCCAAGGGATGGGAGAGTCAGAGAAGCCCCTCAATTGCACCACTACCAACCTAGTGACTATCAACTCGCAACTTTCGGAGCATACTTGCTATATCCAATGCACATGTTACATATATTATAGCGGATTGAGCGATATTCTACTATACATTCTACGAACTGATGACAGTTGACACATGCTCTGGATCCACTTACGGAAGTTGGAACAACATACAGACAAGTTCAAAAAGTTCTCTATCTAGACAACGTAATATCACCTTGGATAAGCATCAGCATCTCGTTTCGAGAACTTTGACATCTCGAAATAATTTTGTTCGTCATCCGGCCCCAAAAGAAGATAACGCCCATCAAGACAAGGCGTAAACGATTGAGATATCGGCTTCAACAACTTCAGCCCATGTCTCACCAACTCTAATTCCCTTCGGTTCCAATAAGCCATAATAACAAAAGGAGGCACAATTTAGAGACAGCAACAAGTAACCGCGAAATCGCATAGAAACGTCGAGTTACTGATTTCAAGTACGAAACAAATCATTGAATCAAGCACACTGTAATTTCTAGGCTTAATGGGGAACCCACTTGATAATGGAGGGACGGAGGAGGCTGAGGAGGTAGCTGCAGCGAGAGAACTTGAATCCCGGGATGAGTTCCTCGGTCACGGCTGCGCCACCAATAACGTGGCGGCGCTCGAGCACAGCCACAGAGAGGCCTCCACGAGCGAGGTAAGTGGCTGCAATCAAACCGTTGTGGCCGGCGCCGATGACCAGCGCGTCCCATTTCTTCTCCTTGAGAAGGCGCGTTGCAGTCGCACTGCTGTTGACGCCTCTTGACCACATGTCGCTGTCTCGGTTCGGACTTTGGGACAGTTGGCCGATCGTATATTTTGGAAGGAAACGTAACGAAACCTTCAAACTGTGTCAGATGAAGTAATAATAAAGATGTGACCAAGTTGCACGTCGTGGTCCCATGGTCTAGTGGTCAGGACATTGGACTCTGAATCCAGTAACCCGAGTTCAAATCTCGGTGGGACCTTTTCGGCTTTGACTCTTTTCGATTCAGTAATATGCAATGTTACATTTCCTTTTTTTAACCCTAACAAATACTCTCTATCCTCTAAGCGCCGATTGAAAACATAATTATTTTTAGATTTTTTTAGATTATTTCATTATTATTTATAAATAAATTATTACTATAATACTATTTACAAACTATTTATTATCATTTACAAATTATTTTATTATTATTCACAAATGTTAACGTCGTATTTCGTATGATTTTGGGCCGAGTTCCAACGACTCGAGTCTTCGACCTTTGACCTACACACTTAGAAAAAATACAAAAAATGAGGGGCTTTGGTGGAGGCCAAAGAGTCCAAAGTTAGAATATCGCTTTAGGAGTTTGTACGTAAACTTAGAGGAATCAGAGAGTTCTTCGTATCTCGGGATTGGCTTTTATACTAGGTTTCTAGGGGTACAGTTCATATCTGATTTCGTGGGGTCTATCTCCTTTCAGCCGTTCACTTTAGTTAGCATCTTTTAATGCGGCGTGGCTTTTGGGTGGCGTCATCAATGTGATGTGTGATCCTAGGAGTAGTGTCATTAATGCAACGTGGCTTCCTGACTTGCTTTATCCTATCTGTCCAAGTTTCAGTAAGTAGGGTACTCTCGAGGAGGTGTCAAGGCGACAAGTCTCATCAATCCTTACCGTTCGTTTATCCTCGTGTGGGTTTCTTCATGGGAGGATTTTGCTCATGGGTCGAGTACCTCATAGAGGGCTACAGACTCCCTTTAGAGGAGGATCATTGGGCTTGGTCGGGATTCCTGATGACCTATTGACTCTCCAATAATCCCTCGTGGGCCTACTATACAGGCCGACGGAGGAAAAATCTCCTTACAACAAATAATCTAAAATATTCTTAATATTCAATCGAAATATCCACGATCACCCAACATCGTTCTAAAGGTGTTGAAGGTGACCAAGCATCATTCAAAAGGTGACTCCGGTCGGATGGGAAGGTGGAAAGAAAGGAAACATTGAAAATGTCCTACGGTGGCACGAGGTTACGATGTTGGTGCTCAAATGACAGAAATAATTTATCACATTAAAAAAGAAACCACTTATTGCCAAGAAATGAAGATTCGAGATAGGCAAAAAACATTGCTCCCTAAAATTGGTTTCGTGCCTTATTTCATGCTTCCCATATTATCATTCCACAACTCATTTTTATTCCAATGTTCATTCTTTTTATCCACTTTATTAACTTAATAAGTAAAGTCATTTGCTTGCACTCATGACATAAGTGATAAAATTCATCCAAAACAATAATAAATAAGGTATTTGAAGAAAATATCAAATATAAGCAATGACTGCTTGCTCATTTTCTAGAGCGAAAATATCATAGAAACAAATTAATGCTGCTATACTTGTTATATATATATATTTTTTTCCCAAAGAATGCTAAAAGAGTAATGCTATATGCCTCCTAATTTATACTGCTTACTTTGCCCCTTGACATGGCGCCACAATGTGATGTCACGTGACTTATTAAAAAATATATATTTAAAATAAAATGACGTTTGAAAACACAAAAATATAAAACTAAAATCTTAGATTCTCTCTTTTTATGTTCGTGTTTTTAATTTTTTTAATAAGTCACGTGGTTTCATATTGTGGCGTCACATCAATTAAAAAAATAAAGTGAGTGATATAAATTAGGAAGCATAATAATATTTTTTATACAAAAAATATAAAACATGGCAATTTTATCATTTTTTATTTATTTTAGTGGATCGGGCCCTTGGGCTTCAGTAAATTTTTTGGGGTCAGCCCATGCGGAGCAGGCAGGTAGGATTAGACATGGGATTGGTAGAAACACGACATCGTTTTATCGCGAAGAAGAGAAGAAAAAACCTTCCACCCCGTAGTGCCGCAGTCTGTCGTTCTCTTTTACTCGACTCCTTTGCACACTCACGCACCAGCCGTCACCTCCGGTCATCGGAACTAACTATCCTCCGGCGAAGAAATCCTGAAGAGTTCACCGGAGCTAGAAGCTAGCGTCTGTAGGTTCGCTACCTCAAAATTAAGGTAATCTCTGAAACTTCTCAATCGAAATGCTTGATTCATGTTTATACGTATGGGCGGTAAGGATTAATGCAAATGAATGGAGGTTGAGAATGTGATTTGAAAGGGCCGGAATTGGGGGGTTTTGGGGAGATGAAAAGTCAAAAGTTTTGGTCTTAAGGTGTGATTGTTGGGAGTTTATTGTGCTCAACCATTGGGAGCATGGGAAGTGGCTTACGCCTTTATTTTTGTGGGGAGGGGGCACGGATGAGGCCGAAACCCCATAGGGAAATGTCTGCAAGGATTTTTATGAATGTGTTGGAGGAAGTATTTGAAGATTTATTTTTTGGGATTTTGGAGATGAACTGTTAACTTTAAACTTGGTTGGCATGGGTTATTGTAGCATGAATAAATGTTGGAGTTTTGAGTCTCGATTTGGGAACTAGGGTTGGCCATGAAGAGCACAAACAGTCACTACAAGAAAAATGACATTTTGCGATCAGTTATTTTCAGCGAAATGATTATTTTCAACTAAAATGAGTCTGTTTTGGTCGCAAATAGTCATTTTCGTCGCAAAATAATAGTCACAAATACTCATTTTTCTTATAGTGAGTGTGGTTTGAGTTGAATATCTCATGTTGCTTCCAAAACCCATTATACTTTTCCCTTTCAACTTATGAAATTAAGGTTGGGTTTGGATAGACAGTTTAAATGAGATGAGATGTTTTGAATAGTAGTTGAATAAAATATTGTTAGAATATATTTTTTAGTATTATTTTTATTTTTATATTTAAAAAAGTTGAATTGTTTATTATATTTTTGTATGAAAATTTGGAAAAGTTGTAATGATTGAGATGAGATGAGATAAGAGGATTGGGTATCCAAACTGAGCCTAAAAAAATAGCCTCGGATAAGATGAGAAGAGTTGAGATTAAAGTTAAAAGTTGAATAAAATATTAGTAAAATATATTTTTTTAAATATTATTTTTATTTTGAGATTTGAAAAAGTTGAATTATTTATTTTATTTTGTGTGAAAATTTAAAAAAGTTCAAATAATTAGATAAGATGAGATGAATTGAGAGGAGTTGTGAAAACAAACGAGATTTTTTTTTTTTTTAAGATTAAACTTTGCATCCTGATGTTATCAGTGAGAAGATCTATATATGCACAGATGCACTTGCTATTTTATTTATACTCTCTTTTGGCTCCAAAGAAAGGTATATGTTTTGCCTTAGGCTCGGAAAAATTTGTGCTTCCTTTTGTTTATGTTTTCATGCTAAAATTTTGTTCACTGCTGCTACATGTTTATCTCAGAGAAGAATTCAAGGGATCATTTATTGTTGGTTTATTCTCAATGGAAGCCAAATTTTTTCGATTTCTTAAGATTGTGGGTGTTGGGTACAAAGCCAGAGCTGAAGCTGAAGGACGCCTCTTGTTTCTCAAATTGGGATACAGTCATGAGGTTGAATTGACTGTTCCTCCGGCGGTCCGTGTTTTCTGCTTCAAGAACAATGTAATATGTTGCACTGGATTGGACAAGCAAAGAGTGCACCAGTTTGCTGCTAACGTTCGTAGCTGTAAGCCGCCTGAAGTGTACAAGGGCAAGGGCATTATGTACGTTGACGAAGTTATCAAGAAGAAGCAAGGAAAGAAATCAAAATGAGTGCAAAGAGGGTAATAAGTATTGCTGGAGAATGTTTTAGACCAGTTTGTGGATGGACAGTGGCCTCATTTTTTCCAAGATGAGTTTGGCCTCTCTTTTGAAATCAGAGAATCCTTGCAGCATGGACGACAGCCTTTTTCTAAACTAGTTGTCATGTCTGTGTAATATATTTGATCAGGTATTCTCTGAATCAATATGGAATTTTCTCTCTAATAAGATACTAAAACCTCTCCATGTTATTTAATGAGAAAGTGTGTTTTTCAAAAATAAGAGTTTGATCCAATATTGTCATCTAGGAGGTGAGCATGGAACACCATCTTTTCTTTTTGGTTGCTCAATGTAGAAATTAGGAACATGTTAAGGAGCTCATCAAAGCCAAGGGAAGTTAAAACCAGAATGTAAGCTTAATCATGGATAGAACACTGTCCCATTGCCATGCCATACCCTCTCGAGGCTAGAGGAATTATGTATGTTTACTTGTCTCACCAGCCGGCAGTAGTCAGTGAGATTCACTTGTTCACACTCTTCCTAACTTCAATCTATGAGCCAAGTCCTTAAATGTGTTTAAATGCTCTAGTTCAGTGCCTAAAGCATTGGAAAAAGGCAACCTTGCTTACTGACACCTTGCTTTTATTTATTTATTTATATTTTCAATCCCAGTAACAAAATTCCTCTTGAGAATTTCGATACCTTTTAAAGTCGCTATGCACTTAACACCAACCCACAGTTTGCCGTTTGTAAAATAACAATGTCTACTCAGGACTACTGCCAAATCTACTTCGGGACAGTGCCCTGGCTCAATATTAACAATCGAATTGGTGTAAAAATTTATTCATCATTCGTTTTCTCATCATCTCATGATGTGACATTAGATGATAGGTTCACAAGTGAAATATAATAAATAATCTCCAATCATCTAATACCATGGGACGATGAGAATTGGAATGATGAGTAAAATAAAAACTTTCATAGTTTTATAGATAGTTTGAGAGAATAAAAATTCGCTTTCTAATATTTTAATCACATTCACGGTCCAGGACTCCAGGCAATCAAGCGGCCGACTTTATACACTATTGTTTTCGGTTTGCCTCTGCAGTGTAGCTCAAAATTTATTATATAGTTAAGTCATGTTCAATTTATTAAATCAAGCCTGAAAATATGGTAGCCAAGTTAATATAGAATTTTTTTAATTTAATAAATTTAAATTTTTTTAATAGCTTTGAAAGGGTCCATTGGTCGGCTAGCATGCTTTCGCCAGTGACGATTTTATTGTTTGAATTATGTAACTCAAAACTCCCAACAAGTTGTCAAAAAAAATCTGTCTTTTCTCTTTTCAAAAATTAAAAAAAAAAACAAAGAAAGGGTGCGTATCTAACTGGATTATGATTGTATAAAATTCATGGAATATTACCCTAATCACTTTAATTAACTTAACTTGATACAATTGAAAATAATCAATTCCTTCTAAAAAGCAATATCCACAAATATTACAAAATGGAAACTGTAGTGTCAATAGGAAAATGGGGCCAAAATTTACCTATAACATACTTGCAACATATATATTTGATCGCAGAACTTTTAGGCCACGACTAAAGGGTTAATTCATAAGCCTTGGTGCCTTCAGGAAATAAACACTTCTGACAAATCCTTTGCCAACTTCACCAACAGCTTTTAATACATCAACTGGATCTTCTTTTCCTTCCTCGCCCGCTTCCTCCCGGCCACGTTTCTGCAAGTAGCAGTTAAATTCAGGAGGAGAGGATAAGTTGATAATTTAAATAAACCATAAACATCACATCATGTTCTTATTAGAATTTAGGAGAGATTCAAGTATACCTTGGAAGAAAATCTCTCCCACGTTATGCCAACAGCATCACCTCCCAGAGAATCATACCATACCTTGAATGTGCTGGAGAACTCGTTCTGCATGGAAAAATACAACGTAAATAGGAGAGCCATGCTTCTAAGATTAACGTGGAAGCAATGAAAATGCTTGCCTCTAAATCCCCGACAAAGCACCTCAATGGATCAAAGTCCACCAATAAGTTCTTTTTAACTTCCTCTGAGCTTCCCTTCAAGTCTCTGGGCAACAGCAAGGGGTGGAAAAACTTGCTAGCATTACCACGGGCCACATGCTTCCCTGCTCAGGACACGCACATTATAGAATAAACCATACCAAAAGTTCAGGACTGCTTGTGAAAAAGGTGGTAAAAGTATACCTTGGTTTAGTTCTGAAGGAAAGAGAATACGTTGGGGATAAGGTAATTTGTCCCTGTGGAGAAGAATTACGGCATCATAGTTGTTCAAAGGAGTTCGGAAAAGGCACTGCAAACCAAAAACTCTGTTGTAACAACACGTGCACAAAAAGGTTGGG